>JAFMSR010000004.1:23803096-24152624 GCA_022818135.1 Saxidomus purpurata | reverse complement strand
GAATAAGGGCTTATGAACCAGTCCGTATTATAATAAACAAGAGGGATATGAAAGTTCTATATCGCTCACCTGAAAAACCTGGTAAAGAGCCACTAGACAATGCCGTAAACAATATATATAAACTATAGGCCTTGCTGTTTTAGACAAGAAGATTCTTTCCCCCCCCCCCCCCCCGCACCCCCACCCCCGAAAAAAAACGATTTGATGATGACCTTATCCGTCCGTACGTAGGTACCAAAAATGTTGTTTGCATGCACTGCTCCTTGAGTCACCAAACGTCATACAAATGGGGCTTCAAAAAATTCAAATTATGATTCTCGGTCAAAATCAAAGGTGGAAGGTCGAGGAATCCGTTTTCTATGGACAATAGTTGGGTTTTTCTAGTGTTGTATAGTGAGCGATCCCAGGTAAGGCTCAATGACCAAAGGAATATGATTTGGCCAATCTTGGGAAGTACACGACAATTACAAGCCAAATATCTAAGCTCTAGTCTTGTAATGTTAAACAAAAAGATCATAAGGCATAGTATTTTCTCCCCAGGGCAAGAACAGCTTGATAGGGGTTCACAAAACACTGGGGCTACAAAAATTCAAAGCTCGGCTTAGCCTGCATTTTTGCTTCTGCTAGATCAACACTTCAAATTGCTTGGACACTCGAGGAGGGTCCGTTACGAAACATTCACTATTTGGTTCAAATTGGTCCAGAAGTTTATCACGACAATATTTGAATTGACGCTGGACAATGAGTGGTCACAATAGTTCACCTTGAGCATAATTGCTCAGGGGCCTCTTACAGCTCGAGATTGAGGTTGACTTATTTTATCAACGGCAGATGTTCAGCTGAACATTGCAGCTCGGGATTGAGATTGTCTAAGGTATTACAGTAACCGAATGTCGAGCTAGAACGAACGTTCAGCTGAGCATGGGAGCTCGACATTGAGGTTGACTTATTTTATCAACGATTGTCGAGCTGGAACGAATGTTCAGCTGAACAATGCAGCTCGAGATTGAAAAATGCAGCAAAAATGTAAATCGGCATTGCAGGTGAACATTCGTCTTTGACTCTCTGTGAAGCTGAGTGTCGAGCTAGAGTTAGTGTAGAGCTAGACATTCCAGATAAACATTCATATATATATAAGTCCAAATGACGTCGAGCTGAACATAATAGCTAAACATTCGTATTGTGAATGTCGATTGCCAATGACCGAGCTAGGTTCACACACGTGAGATATATTCACTTTTAAATAAATTACGACCGTATCTACCTTTTTTGCAAAATTATTATGCAGTGTGTTTTAATGTAAGTAATATAATTTTATCATTAGAAATCCTCATGTTTCGAAATCTGACAGTCCATAGGAATTCAGTTACGCCACATGTGATTAAAATTCAATACAAAAACACTCGAGGTGTACAACTAAGTATGCTATACAAAGGAGGAATCAAAGTGTTATCAAAGGTCTAAAAGCATGATTCGCTGGTTTCTTTTGTCTTATGAATTCAATCATTAATCCAAATTGACACTGGGTTCAAGACTTTTGCAAAAATTTATACTATGACTTTAAATAAAGACATTCTTTTACATACATGTTTAAACTTTAACGTTTGACCTAATGAAGGATTTGTGGAGATTTAAGCACGGTGCATGTCAATAAGATAAGATTTGTTTCATTCGTATTTTATAGATTACTATAAAGGTTTTTTCTTCAGTCTTTATCAGTCCTTCTAAAACGTTAATAATAATGGTCGATAGTTTAAATGTACAGTATCTATCATATTTAAATCTCATTAATTAAGGCATAACAGGGGTATATAGTTAGTGGAACATTTTAACATTTGCTCATAGGAAAAATTTGATTTCATAATTCTCGTATATTTGTCATCGTTGAAGATTCAGAGAATTACACGAAATGAAAGTAAAATTCTTTAGACCGCATCGTGAAGTCAAATCTATTCGAGCTAAACCACATCGCCGTGTATAAAACGTTCAAGTTGAACATGTTTCAATTCAGACCCGGACGAGCACAGCAATAAGCAGGACTTACTTCCCATGTAGATAATGTGTATAATGCATACTGTGACAGTATGTGTATTTTGTATTTTGCAAAAGAATATCTGGTTAACCTTTTTTCAGACAACATATGTACTTCAAAGAAAATTTTAAGGGGTACAAGTGAAAGGATCGATTCCCAGAAAAGGAAGAACCTTCTTCTCATATTATTTCAGCGTTTCCTGATTTAACTGAATTGTCCACTGAGCTGTCACGTTAAATGGTGCCTAACTCTCGAAATATTGTATTTCTTACAACACGTGGGTATTGATTCAACATTTATAATTTACACTGAGTGTGTACACCCCTGTGACAATCAACTCGGTGATCTTTTAAAACCAACGCTCGGGCAAACAAATGAAATAATATACCGTATCACCATAGCTAAAGTCACAAACATAACAGTAAAACAAAGAGAGTACAGCCGGATTAAAAGTAAGTAATTATGATTATGATATTTTTTTATACATGAAAGGTACACTTTACTATTAATTCTGGTAATCCATAGTTTATAAAAATTATACATTCGCAAGAAAGAAGTAATGCTTTAATAAATAATGATATCTATTTCAAAGGGTTCTTCGTTGGAACATTCCTGAAGAACAATTAAACTTATATGTACGTGCGATCGACGCCATTTTTTAAAAATTAAAAAAGTGTACATATTTTACAATAAATTAAATGTCTAGTTGGGGGTGGGGGGGGGGGTAGAAAAGTGAGCTACCAGGCCTTCCCAGCTTGTCAGCCCGGATAGCTCAATCGGTAGAGCACGAGACTTGTAATCTCGGGGTAGCGGGTTCGATTCCCGGGGCTGACCAACTAAAATTACTGACAGTCTTTCGGATGAGACCAAAACCGAGGTCCCATGTATGGGTGCTATACACCTGGCATGTATAAGAACCAGGGGTGTCTCTGGAATCGGGACGCTTTCTGTATCTTGCACTATCCTCCGAAACCTAAAATAACTAACCTCTTCTGGAGGCGTTGGTCATATGGGAAACCGGTACCAACGATAAAGCCCTTATATACGATACGATTCCCAGCTACTCAGTGCACCAAGAATGACACTGGTAGTGTGATAATAAACATGGTGCAAAAACACCTAACTTACAACTTACGGTTTTTACGCTCTAGGTGTTCTACTCGATCCTGAAATACTTGTAGCTTTATTTATACTATGCTTGTACATTTTTTTTACAGAAAAATGTCAATCTACACCAAATCGATGACTTCAAGGATTGCAAAATGTTCAATATGTGAACAATCTGCAAAAAATTCAAAACAACTACCGTGTGACCACAAGTTCTGTCCAGACTGTGAAAATCATCAGATTTCGCGACTGTCAGTATTACTGGATGCAGACGAACGTGTATCGATTGTATGCCCATATTGTAGGGACTTCTTCCTTTCCTCTGTAAGTTTCCTAAAGGGTGACAAGAATTCTTTACGACAAAAAAGGTCTCAGGCAAGTTATCCTCAATATAAAACAAAGCCATACGCCGGAGACCGGAAATCGGAAAGATGTCAGTCATGCGCAGAAGGTTCTCACTACGAGCTGGCAGTATTCTGGTGTCAAAACTGTTCGGAATACCTCTGTTCAACATGCGCCAAATATCACTGCTCTATGAAGATGTCAAAGAATCATATAGTGAAAACTATACGAGATAAAGAGCGGTATGAGCATATTAGTACCAAGGTCTACGAGTCGAAGCGTCCTTACTCGGCAAGAGACCGGAAAGATGACGTCACCACGACCGCTTGCTCTCGAGACAGCATCCGACTTTATTGTGAGCCTTGCAAACAAAGAAAAAAATCAAAGTATGCGAAGTTTTTATGTGACGACTGCAGGGAGCGGCTTTGTGAGGATTGTACAAAATGTCACAGGACCATGAAAATGTCGAAATATCACAAACTGGTCCCTATGAAAGACATTGTTGCCGCAACAAATACGAAGTATAGTTTAGACATGAAATGTGATAAACATTACAACGAATCTCTTGGCCTCTTTTGCAAATATTGCCAGACATCTTGCTGCGCTATGTGTGCAATAACAGATCATGGTAACTGTGGGAACAAACAAAAAATGAATCCAAAAGACATGAAACCGGTTAAGTCTAAACAACTTGCCCCTTTTCAAGGAGGAAATGCAGACAAACCATACTACGCTTGGGGACCAACTTCAAATGATGTGAAAGATAAATCAATTGACAAAACAGTGACATTTGAAATCAAATCGAAATCGAAAGAAAAGGAAAAGGAAAAACCAACAGAGAAAAAGAGCACTATTCCTCAAAATAACATGGAATTACGGAAAGGTAGACTGGAAGTAGACTCGTCCACGGAAAACGACTGGGTTATATCGATGACTCTTTTATCAAATGGTGACGTCCTCTTGCTGCAGCTTTATGAAACCCCGCTAAAAATGATAGATTCGCTTGGAAATCTGGTCGCAAGTTGTTCATTTACTGGCCACCCTTGGTCAGTGGGGGTGTATAACGACTCTTTGGCTGTCGTCAGTTTCTCCGACAGAAAACAACTGCAGCTGGTCAACGTGTCTAAAGGCGGTTTAGTACTGGGCAAAAGGTTGAATACACGACATAAGTGCCTTGCGGTTTGTTTCGCAAGGAACCAGATCGCTGCCACGTGCTGGGAAGGATGTGTGCACGTGATCGATATAACCGGCAAAGAAATTGCCTGCATTGAAAGAGATCAGTCTGGGCAAAGACTGTTTACAAACCCAGAGTACATTGCCTCAGACAAAATGGGAACCAGTCTATACGTTTCGGACTACAAGCGTCATTCGGTCACAGCGCTTCGGCTGCTTCCAAACAAGATCGATAACAAACCAGTATTTGTGTTTACCGACAGGGAACTTCAGGGACCAAAAGGGGTCGCTGTAGATCGGGATGGGGTCTTGTACGTTTCCGGAATGGCAAGCAGGAATATATTCCGGATTGCGCCCTCGGGCCAGTTAATCCAGGTTTACCGGAGGAGGGAAGATACCGACTATTACGAGGATATAGCTGTGTCGTCTACTGGAGAAAAACTTCTAGTATCGGCTTATGAAGACAACACCATTATTGTGTTAAGATTTAAGAAATGATAGTACTATCAAATTTGTTCAAAATTACTGCCTTTATAGACTGGAATTGTTTACTTCCGGTTAGTTTGTTGTATAGAAATTATGCTTTTAGTGTGTAACTAGTGTTTTGTTTTTTGAACAGTATCAAGTGGCTTAGGTCATGGACTGTTATCTCCAGAGGGTCAAAGGTTTGAGCCCCACCAACTGCATGGATGGGATCAAAATAATGTAGCCTGTTACTTGTTCATTTACTCTGCAGTCACACTTGTGCTCGAAATCAGCGTCAAACCGACAGAAGTTTTAGCCCGGAATTATTTAATAAGATTGCCGTCGGTGGTGTGACCATGTAAATTCGCTAAACTGAAAATGTTCAAAGCATGCACTGTGCGTGCGCTACTGAAGTGTTTGCGCTAAAAAGGCGATGGCAATTATTTCTTTTCCATTGGTGACGTTTGTACCATCTGACTGAACAACGGAATAATTTCTACTAGATGATTTAGAACAACAGTTTATAAAGCAGCAAATCATACTAATGGTGGGCATAGAGTATATTTGCAAGCCGAACAGACACTATCACGGACTGTTTCCGTGTTCGTATCCTCTTGTATCACATATATTAGCGTGTATCCTACAAGTAAATGCCAGAATGTGTCTTTTAATAAGAGTTTGCTTTACTATATTAAACATAATAAAAATAAAATCTCATACTGTTAAATTACGCTCGTGCCACTATGATAGAATGCCAGCTTACAAATCAGATATTACAGTGGCTGTGCCTACCCCCGTCTTAAGATTACTACAACTCTACTTTCTACAGTACTTATCCTAAAGCCAAATAATCACTTTCGGTGAAGAAAGGCATATACGTCAACATTGTTGAAGAGTTAAAAGAACACGGTATATACAGTCAAACCTGTGAATAAAGACCAGTGTTGGGAAGCTACAAATGTGGTCTTTGTTTGCAGGTGGTCTTTATTCACAGGTGTTTCTACTATATATGAATAGTGTACCGTGTTCTCTGTGTTGGTATTTATTCGAATGATGGTCTCTATTCGGAGGTGGTCTTTAACACAGGTTTGACTGTACTGTGCTACAGGGACTTTAAACTCGAACCATAGATTTCCATAGGTTACGCAGCTAGTATATGTATATGTAAATCTAAACTGATAGTAAAAGAGACACAGAATAATAATGAAATGAACACTAAACCATTAAATATGGCTGCAAATATCATTTACCATAGTTGTTGTGTCAGTTTAACGCCCGTTCCAACCGTATTTCAGTGATTTTACAAGCGGACAGTACACCTAACCATCGTTTCTGGAAAAAGCCACCGTAAGAAACTGCTAATTTTCTCACATAAAGAGACATGGTCGGTAGCAGGGCTCGATCCCATCACCAGGTTACATGGATTTCAAGTCAGCGACTCTAACCCCTCGACCACTTCCCTATATGCTTGGAATTCAATCAATTTCATTAAATGCATCACAGCCAAAACTAATCTTAGAATGCGCTATCTGGTTTTGTTCTACGTTAACAAAATGCTACCCAGGGAGAAAGCTCTCCCCTGAATAGATTATCTTATAAATTTCTACCGTCGAACCTCTATTGTGCCGTCATGTAGCCAAGAGAGGTATAAAAAGTCAAGTGGGTGCAGAGGTAACTTCTAACACAGTAATGTCCCACTATATATATAGAGAGAGAGTAAAAAATAAAAAAATGCAAGAAGCGTTTTACTGTTCATGTGCGTTACACGGCATACCATTTACTGTTGAACAGGCCAGCATGCCATGGCCCTTTATCGGCTTATGTCGCCAGTATACAGGGGTAGGCCCAGTATTGGTGTATCTGGGCCTCTGCAACAAAAAATTCCATATCAATTCTTGACTAAATAAATAGAAGTAGTGATATGGATTTTTTGTTTTGCAGAGGCCCAGATACATCAATACTGTTATATGCCGACCCCCTGTGTGCCAGTACGGTAATTAACATGTGAGACTAACAACCTGGCTATCTGGACTATGTGAGTGGATTACCTGAAAACAACATTTTTTCTGAAGAAAGATTGTTGAAAAAAAAGGAATACAAGGTACAAGTGACATAATTATGCATTTCTCACAGACCATGCAAATGTAATATAAGGGGCGCTACTCTTTCAAGCTGCGAGCGATATCATGCGTAGTCGTTTGCTTCCCTTTATGTAGCCGATTTTACCGGCCAATTGATGAAATAAAAAAAATCATAAATGAAACATCTTGCATAGATTATTTTTATTTCCTCCTATCATTTGAAACGCCTGCTCGTCTCTACTTGCTTGTCCGGAGCATTCCTTAAAATGTTTTTAAAGATTGACTTCTAGTTCGGAATAAAGGGAGAACTATGTAGTGCATGGTCCATTTTGAATACCTCAGCATATTATATCATACTTATGTGTACGAATTACTTTATTAATTCATTATGACTGGTCGATCGTTAGTCACATGACTAGGTATATCCACAGATAACACACTGCACGTGGTGCATATGTTCTGGTAAACAAAAGGCAGCAAAGTGATTCGATGACGTTATGGCACAGGCTGCATGTTCCTTGATAAAAAAAATAACTTCACCACGGGCCTATACACAGGTATATTGTTCCATGACTTTAAAAATTACGTCTGCTGTCTTCGGTGATGTGAGAAGTCCATTTGCTGATATTTCGATCTATATTACTTTGAAAAAAACTGTTAAATATCAGTTTTATGCTTTATATGTAGCAAAACAATCGTGTCGTGCCGTACCCGCAACGCATAGCAACATGCCGTACCGTACACCCTGACTCCGGAACATTATTTAAAGAAAGGGAGATAAGTGATATTTCGGCACACAGTGCAGCTGCTTTAGCCCCTGTCCCTTGTTTGAATGATCTCCCTTTCATCACGATTCAATCGGATTTAAATTTTAGATAGAGATAATGTGGAATCATCCTATGTTTTACTCTGTATCTAAAATTTATCAAGCTTGTTTTGAAATTCAAAACATATTTAAGAGATCTGTACAATGATAGAGCCTGCGCTGTCCTAGAACCATCACTTTTCCTAGCCACCTAACGTAATCATATACTTCAGTCATGATCAACGTTGCAAATAGAGGGAATATGTCATTTTACAGTGACACCTCATGTTTTATAACATTCCACAACCCGTTGCAAAACAGCCTAGATTTGACCAATCCCTTAAAATTATCTTTTTTAAATACAGATTCATAAACAAACAAATTTCTTTCGGCACCCAAAAGATGCGGCCCGATGAACGCAGATAAACCAAAAAAATAGTCCATATTTTTCTGCGATAAAACGCTATCATCCCCTCTACGTATATAAAAAAAACTACGGGACAACATCTAGAAAACAATTAACCAAAATATCAACATTGTTTTATATTACAAACGTGCACTACTTATGTTATGTGAGAAAGCTGTTACGACCTACTTATTCGACCAATTAGATAAGTTTGAAGTATCTTGATTTGTATATTTGATATTGTCAACACTTTTTTTTTGTTTCCCACTCCACTTCAGTCTAACTTGGCACGCTCACCGCATGTTTGGCTCCATTCCTGGGCGTAAAGCTCTTCTTTTTGCTTAAATTCTATAAAATGTCATATTGTTTTTGTTTAGTTTTACGTTCTTCAACTTTCCTGTTAATCCGTGCGAAAGAATTAAATAAACTGACAAGTTAGTGTCGGGTATTTTTTACAGGCTGGTTTTCGCAGAGTTTCCCAGGAACGTGCATGGATCGGTCTTATCTGATTAAAAAACGTAGCGCACAACTTCAAAAGAGCACAAATCCGTTATCTAAATAGACGGCAAATTTCTTTTGTAAAATACGGGCTTAAAATCGCTGTTCCTTTATTGAAAAATAATAGCATGCCCTGTAAATAGTTCAGTATTGTACCATTATTATTTGCTTACAAAATTTAAACCATATGTGTTTGTAATTTAAGTAAATGTCGTATTCTGCCTGTATGTCCTTTTCAACAAAAAGTTTACAGTTCGAACGGTTTTTCCCACGGTTGTGGATAAATACTTGACTATGCTCATGTTTCTGGCGCGGGCCGTTTACAATACGTACCATATAATTACAGAGCAACTGTAAGATAAACATTATTGTTAGCATAAGTAGGTATTAGCACGGTTTTTCATTTGGTCAGGAAAATTGCTGTTTTAAAGGTCTGGCGAAATACTTCAAATATAGGCGTTCTTTTCCCATGCATAGGAATGCTTCCAACCTTGCATATCAAACACATTGGCGCGTGCGGTCACTTTAGTTCATTTGTTTATCAATGATAAATGACAGGTATGTAGGCGGAGCTAACGGGTTTTATCCTATCAAAATCGTCCGACCACTTGTTAATTGAAAATGAAATCGTTCGATTGGTTAACGATAAGGTACACGATCGTGGGAAAAAGTAATTGAGAAATTTCTCATTGCTACGATAAATTCGTCTATTTTATGGGCGAAATTTCAAAAGTACTGAAACGTCTTAAAAGCAACAGGTTGCAATATATTGGAAGAATTAAACCCAAGGATTATTGCAATATTCAGTAACGGTATTTCATTGGAATTAAGATTGTTCATAACTTGTCTATTCCACATCTGATGCACAATGGATGAACTGAACGAGAAAAAAGACAAACCAACGCCTAACAGAAGGGTAAGAGCTTTAAAAACAACCAGTCAATTACAGTTTATATTAAAATTCATCATGATTAATGAGAAGATGCAAAGACGTGCAAAACAACGATTTTATCTTATATTCTCTATTTCACAATTTACCAACTATCTGTGCATCCTTATAGTATTGGCTCCTTAAAATGTCACTCAGTAATAGATATTTCTTTTATTTCTAACAGACAAACAAACCCTTGATGGAGAAACGCCGTCGTCAGAGGATAAACGATTGTCTCGTGCAGCTCAAGAGTCTCGTTCTACAAGCCTTGAATAAAGACGTGAGTTACCTCCCTTATACCATTTGCAGTTTAAGACCATTTTGAATTTCTTCTAAAAACTTGTACAAATAACAAATTTCATATTTTTATGTGAGACGCATGGACTGAGATCTTTTCGATTAGAATAATTTTCAAACCGGTTAGAATACTTTTCAATGTGGTTAGTTTGAAGCCCATGTGTTCTGCAGTCGGTGTTAATTAAATAATTATTATTTAGTATATAATTTTATTTCAGTCAACACAGTATTCCAAACTCGAGAAAGCGGATATTTTGGAAATGACGGTCAAACATTTGAAACTGGTGCAACGTCAGCAAATGACCGGTAAGTTAAACTGAAGTTACTTCACTTGGGGCTTTAAAGCTCAGAAGGGACAAAACATTTCTTACCGAATTTTATAGGAAACGACAAGACTGTGCTTTAAGTTGATTAACTCAAGTTAAATGTTTAAGTATACAGAGAGCTTAAACTTGCATGTAACTACATGTACTTCAATTTATTCACATTAACATCATGAAAATGAGTCTAAAAGCTTATGAACCTCACAATAGTAGTATCTTAATAAGATATTTATTTTTTCTTTTTGTTTTTCAGCTGCAATGGCAACAGATCCAAATGTAATCAGCAAGTACCGAGCTGGTTTTAACGAGTGCGCTGGTGAAATAGCCCGTTACCTTGACACTGTGAATGGCGGCAACCCGGACTTAAAAGCACGTGTAATGAACTATTTAGGGAACAGTATGATGCAGTTTCCGGTTATTCCTGTTTACCAAGGAGTGGTACCTCCATATCATATACAAATGACGTCACCTACGACGTCACATGCTGGATTTACTATGCCTCCATATACGCATGGGAATAATGTCTTTAGTTCCCCGCACCAACATTCTCTCTCACAACAACAGAAGCAAAGTCGTGACTTTCACCCTTATTCTCACAACAATGAAAGTGCTATTAAAATTGAACCATTGCCTGTCAATGTTAACCATGATGTTACGTCACGAGTGACGACACATACAACGTCACCTGTTCGACGTATTCCGTCACCTTGTGACTCCGATAGCGGATTAAGTGATAGTTCCTTTTCACACGACGAAAATGGAAATTATGCGCACTATAACATAAACCAAGACCTTAGAAACGAAAATGAAGCAAGACTTCATGCTGATTTAGAACAGAGACCGGCAAGTTATCGCAGAGTTGAACACAGTAGACAAAGTCCGAAACGAAAATATGACGCAAGTGATGAAAACTTCAGTTTGTCAAAGCGCAGTCGGCTAAGCGAAAACGTGACAGTGGATTCTGCTCACCATGCACCAGAGAGTGACCCTATGTGGCGACCATGGTGACATCGAACATCTAGTTTTGTTTTACAATTCAGTATTGTTACGTTTAATTTTGTTGATCTTTTACCCAGAGAATGTTTAGTTCGTTCATATAGTGCTCACAGCGGAGAATATACATTACTTTATTTGTTTGACTTGTCACAGCGGAGAATATACACTACTTCATCTGTTTGGCACGTGGTGTGCACGACACTCAGCAAGTCTGCCTGCTCATTGTTACTAAAGTGATATTTATGTTCAAAATGACCGTCACAGTTTAAAGGAAAACCATGTACCAAAGATTTGTACTTTTAGAAAAATGAACATTTCAAAAGTAATTACATGTAGTAAAATATGAATGTATGCAAAGCAGTTTTATTTCTGTCAGATAAATGCTATCAGTTTTTAAGGGTCTAAAGATTTCTTATCTAATTCTTAAAAAAATTAATTGTATTTTAACCATCTTTGTTGACCTAGATTCATCGTGACAAATAGATTACGTCATGGACTAACTTTCTACCAACTACAATGTATACTGTATACTAAGTCAAATTACACGTGGCCCTTTTCATTGAAAAGGCTGCCTTCAGCTGTAGTTTACTAACATTTATATGTAATGGTGTTGTATACTGACGATTCTCTATGCATTGTTTCGAGAATTAACTTGTTTGTGAATCTTATTGGTGGATAAACTTTTACAGCTAGCTTTTGCTTGTTTAAGTAATAAAAGTTTGAAAAATTATTTTCTGGAATTCCATTTGTTGTTTGAAATTGCGCCATATCCTGTTTTGCAAAAAATCAAACACAGATATAATAAAACATCTACATTGTGAGGTTAAAATGACACGAGAAAATATTCATAGGCTTTCACAACGATATTTTTAACATATCGAACCCACTTAGTACAGATTTTAGTCCTTTCAATTAAAAGTCGACAAATGCATATATAGATAAATTGTATGTACATTGCCAGAAGGAAATCAGTTAATATGGTGTGTTATAGCACGCGTAATGAGTCGTTATGCAATATTGACACCGAGGGATCTTTAATTTACAATCTTTATTCACTCCACCAGACATAATAGACCATTAAATTCTCTGCGATATAACATGTGTGGTATGTAATTTATTTTCTTGAGGTGCATCAGTTAATACACTGTCCGCAGGGAGGTCACATTTACTTAAATGATTTTACGGCACCAATGGACGGGACGTTAGTCAATCAAACTGACATTAGCTCTTCTTATCAAGAACTGATCACTAATTTCTTATCACCGTGCTAAAATATATTTACAACCACTGTAAAAGGGAAAGCAATAAAGGGCTGTAGGGAGCCACGTTCCAGACGTTGCGATTACGTAATTTTATAACAATTTTCCGCACCTTGTTTTATTTTGCTGTTTATTAGTTTCAAAGTAACAATTTACATGCCCAAGGGCTGATACATTAATGACAATTTGTTGGCCGCCCTGTATTTTATCCAAAAAAGTATACAATAATGAATAATTAGTCTCCATCATGGTTTTGTCATAAAATCAATAAAAAATACCGCTATGAGCCAATTGTGTTTCAAGTTTTGTAATTTACGAGTCCCGGAACAGAATTTTTACACGTACACACCTGGACTTTAAGTTTCCTTTAATGCGACTAGTAAATGGGTAGCGCTTCAAATTATTTCATTAAACCCTGTCTGTTCAAAGCCGGAACTTGACCAGCTTCCCCGGAAACACCAAGACTTTTGTCAAGTACATGAGATCCCTTTGGTGTAAGATGTATTACTTGAAACAACAAGGAACTAGCGACAGCCTTATGCATTTACATTTGCGCTCTTATTTTACACGAGAAGAGCAATTAACATTGTACATGTTCACGTAATTATTTGACAGAAAGATTCCACATGAGCTCAGTCCCTTTACCTTGCACGGAGTTTAACGCACGTTTCAACATTAACAGAGGCCTATCATTAGAGAATTAATAGTCCCGCCCGACCCTCCTAGAGGCCTATCCACTATAAAAAGGAAAAAAGGCCAACTTTCTCACATGATGTTACTGGGAGTCGGGTCTGTAGCAGGCACTCAGTCAATGAGAAGTTTAGTGACCCTAAGTTAACGACCTTAACCAGTCGACCACAGGGTGCATTTTCCCTTTCTTTACCTATTTTTTTTAAACAGATAATATGGTGTGTAATGGTCTACTTTTCAGTTAAAAAACAGGATAGGTAAGATCCTCGCAAATAGTTAAAAATCGTCTCTTTACATTTTGACTTTGAACTTTCAAAAACACGGATATGAGTCCTGCAAAGTTTGTATGTTACATATATATATATAACGTTCACACGGCATGAAAACCTCGAGAAAAACAGACTTCAGTATTAATCACTGGCCCATTTCTTAGTAAATCAAAGAAGAAATTAATATGTCAGTGGGAATTGTCTATACATGTGTATTATGTAAGACGTTCTAATTCCTTTTAATTCTATAAATAAGGCATTCCACGTGTTCCCTCGTGTAAGAAATAAGAAATTGCCTGCCTCGAAACGTTTCGCAGAATATACACTAGCAGAATAAATATATCAAATTAAACTACTTTTGTAAGTTTTGGTAATTTGTCCAAAGTGTAATCAGACAGATGATCTGTGATTAGGCGGGCTAAGGAAGTGTTGTAGAAATAAATTTAACAACCAAGGGAAAAAAAATCGCATACGATAGACTCCCTAATTGTCCACAGGTGTTTAATGGAAAGCGAAAACCACAAATTATTTATAAAGTTTATATTTGGGCAACCGAAATAATAGAAAGGAATCTTAGATAACAGTTTCTTTAAAACCTGTACACCGGTACAATGACCTGAACACTGGTTATTAAAATACCCCTGAGGTAGTCAAGTTGAAGTCTTGTTATGTAGCTTGTCTGTTAAAAAATGGTAACTTGGTGAGACTTAAAATTCCACAACTACCATACAACAGCATTACAGCCGTCTATATTATTCAATCAATACTACACAACCTGAATGCGATTTACGCACTTTCACCGAAAAAGGATTTTGAAAAATGCACACTGTGTTTTGATGTATATTCTTTCCTTTTAAAATGCAAGCTATTGAACAGACTGGCATCAGTCGTTAGAGTCATTACTCATGTCTTTTCTGGACATTTTACAACATCTTCACAATTTCTCCTTCCCTTGACTCTAACGTTGAGATGAGCTTTGATTGAGACAAATTTTTGATAGAGATATTTTTCTTAAAAGAAAAAAGACTTCAAGAGAAAAAAGACCTCTCAATCTCAACAGACTTTTATAAGTCTAGCTATTGAAATGTATGTTTAATTCTAAAACTATTCGGTCTGTTCTGTTCCACCACATGAGAACGATAACTGTGGTGTAGAAATAAGTTAGTTTATACTAATTTCTTTTTGCTCGATTGTGTAGAAAGCTTGAAGCTTATCGAGTCACTCTCGAGTCCGCTTCCTTGAAAAACCAGGAGAAGGTACTGTCGTGACCCCAGTGGGGCTCGAACCCGCAACCTCCGGGTGTAGAGATTCAGGCCATAAATAAGGAATGATCGCTACTAAGCCGGAAGTTAACCAAGGTCATCACCGTTCTGTTGTCTATCGGGAGACACAAGCAGATAATGTACTTACTAAAAAAAATGGCAGTATTGAGTGCACGTGGGGTAGCGGTGGGGTGAGATAATTGCTAGAAGTAAATGACCCCTTTTAAACTGCATGCTGACCCCACACATAGAGAAGAAGGCTATTGAATATCGAGTTGAAAATCTTATGCAATTACTTTTTCAGTCTTCAAGAGAACAAATATGGATTACCGGACGGGAAAACTGACACCTGTCATAGGAGGGGAAATATGGCGTAATACCGGTTCAGCTCTCCCATCTCTGAAAAGCAGTTTTAGTAATTCTATTTATTTGAGACTTGCGTTGAATTGGTTCGAGGATTAATCACATGACGGGTGGTCATATCTTGTTACTTCTTACCGGTCAGTTATACAACACCCCGGATACTGAAATGTCCAAAAGATCACTTTCTTAAAAAAGGATTACGTAACTTGGTTCTAAATTAAATCAACGTATCATTATTTTATGGAGAAAAAAACCCAGTTCATTTTTGTTTTCCCTGACAAAATTATGTTTATTTCAAATTCTACCACTGCCCGAAATAGGCAGGAATTAATCGTTAAAGTCCTTTCAAACGATCATACTTAATGTCTGCTTTACTAACATTTTCCACTTCCTTCCTCTGACCATGCAGAGATTAGCTTGGATACAGATATTTATCTTTAGACCAAAAGGACTTCTCAACAAGTGCACGAACGCTTAAAAATTTCTGTCAATCTCATTCGACTTGTCCAAAGTGAACATGAAAGTTCTTAGAAAGACATTTATCACCGATCTTTACTCCAAAAAAAGAAACATTAATACGTTGAGTCAAAAGCAAAAGGTAGGAATCTGTATAGGCCCAAACATTTTACTCTTAGAGAATATAATTTGTAAAACTGGCCACACACTTGTAATTTTTTGTCAATAATTGAACATCCAACGACTGCTAGGTATTCGTCTGTCAAAAAATGTGTTTTCTAACCATTCCTTGTGTTTGAATCATCTTTTATGACCTTGTTACAGGCATTAGTATAACATAAAGTTGTTAAAATGCATGCCACAGTCAGACGTTCAACATTTATCATGTACATTTTCTTCTATTAAATATCTTTTTAAAAATTTGACCATAGTAACAGTGAATTAAAGTAGCAGAAAAAACTCAGAAAGAAAAAAATGTGTTCCGGTGCCGGGAATCGAACCCGGGCCGCCTGGGTGAAAACCAGGAATCCTAACCACTAGACCACACCGGATCATGAAATGGTGAGGCGAAATAGCAATATATAAACCTAAACACATAACTCTTGACTTTATTGATGTTCTGTGAATGTTGGATTTGTCTTTCTTGATATGTGTGTATGCGGTTTATCGAAGTTCAATCGTTTAAATCGTTTCAACGGTACTGTAATGGTATCAACAACAAAAATAATTAGATCTTTTATGTAAGATCCCTGTTGAAATAAAGGCTATGCACGTTTTTATACTGCTAGATGTAGATTCTATAGCAGTTTCTTTTTACCGAATCAAATCATGACTGAGGGCTCGATTGAGGGTCACTCGCAGAAACTGTCAAGGGCTAACGGTTTGATTGAAATTTAATGTCTCTGAAGTGGCTGTGAAAAGAAATCTGGGTCCGGGAATCGAACCTGGACCGCCTAGGTGAAAACCAGTAACACATATTTTCACTTTCGTTCACTGTAAATTTATACACTGGAATGGCTACAAGGTGTAGTACATTGGGTAAAACTGAGTGGCTAACAGTAGGTGCGAGGTCTGTCTACTGCCCGTGACATGCAAAGTAACCGTACTATGATTACAAGAATCTGCCTCAATGTAAATCATGGTAAGAAAGGCGTTTTTGGAACTGTTCGCAGTAAAACGTAGTCTACCCATATACAACTTTTCAAAGCTTTGTAAGTCTAAACTTGGAGCCGGCTCTACCGACACGTGTGTCATATTATAAGCCATTGGAAATTCTATCATGTAATTAATTTAATCATCGCGGACAGGACCAGTACTTTACTCCCGTACTTCCCAAGAATCTGCCAACTTTCTCATATAAACAGTCAGTTCGGTAGTGGATTCGAACCCATGACCCTCAGTCAGTCAGCTGTTTAGATACAACGGAGGCCAATCTATTTTTATTTCTGTGACGTTTTGGAGCCAAGCCTGATTCTACTATACGCGAGCGCGCACACCGGTAAAGAGATATCTCCAATTTTCAAATCCTTTTAACTGTTTATAATTTGTACCTTACACAGGTGTAAGGAAGATAAATTGCAAATCATTTCTCTTCTCATTTGAGGAATTTTCCCACGCGACACTACAATATATTTGACATAGCGACGGTGATGCGTTGATAACCCGCGGACCATACTGAACACTTAACTATTGTCAATTCTCTATTTTATCTTTGTAAATGTTTACAGTGTAATCTAGGCATTTATCCTACCTTTAAAATGCGCAAAGTGGGCGGAGTTTTCCCAGAGAATTTTAAACCTATATGGCCACGTGCTCGCAGTCATTTTTTGCTAGATTGACATACGGTAATGCATTACGACTTATCGTTGACCAATCTTTTATGTCGCGAAAAATAAAATGGCCGCTCCCCTTTCTTAAATTTTAAATTGATTGGACGAGAGCTGTTTATTACTTAAAGCAGGTGTACACACAGTTAATACTGGTATTTTGATATTTAAGATTTCATGGATATATATAGGCAAAGCGGTGTTGTATGCAAGTGTCACACGACCGATTCAAAGGGTTGAGATAACAATCTGCTCAAGCCATTATAATGAGTTGAATCATGCTCTCACTTACCAAAGTAGCGGAAAAGGGATCTAAAGCCGTACTTGTCATCCACACTGTACAATTTCCTGTTGAAAGTGTGGGAAAGTTACGTTTTAGATAATGGGTTTTCTTTATTTGGTTATTCTTGTGACAATATGGTCGCCACTTAAACGACTGGGACCAGAATGTCAGAATTCCGAGCGCAAAATTTGTAAAAACAAAACAAGCTGCACGTAAACACCATACAAGAGTACTAGTGAGGACAACGTTAAATGATTCACGCAGCAGCATCTGGACAGAAAAAAACATACAAACACGAGCAACCTTGGTCATATTCACATTGTGGTCATATTTAGTATTCTATTCTATTCTATTCTATTCTATTCTTCTGCTATTCTATTCTATTCTATTCTATTCTATTCTATTCTATTGTATTCTTCTGCTATTCTTTTCATTCTATTCTATTCTATTCTATTCTATTCTATTCTATTCTATTCTATTCTTTCTATTCTTTCTTCTGCTTTCTTCTGCTTTCTTTTTTTTTTTTTTTCTTTTCTATTCTTTTTTTTGTTGTTTTTGTGTTGTATTGTATTGTATTTATTCTATTCTATTCTATTCTATTCTATTCTATTCTATTCTATTCTATTCTATTCTATTCTATTCTATTCTATTCTATTCTATTCTATTCTATGCTATGCTATGCTCTTGCAAAAAAGTATTATACAATTTAATCTCGGCATGCTACAGCAAGTGCTGCGACTCTTTTCAAAGGTGATTTCCTGCAACAAATCAAACGTTATTTTATTTCAATATATTGATTTTACCGTATTCAAACCAATACGTCACTAGTTAATAACATTTTGTATGAATAACGTGTCCCACATTGTTTGATTTCCGGGTGGAAATGGATAAACCCTCTTGACAAAAGATTTCTAGTAAATTAAATACGAAGACAAATACATCTCCATCAAGCCAGTATAATGCACGTCTATTCTATAAAGAGGCGTACCCTAAATATGGGATCAATTTAAATAACCTCAAAACAATTTTTAGTCAAATAATTGAAATGATTGCCACCAGATTCCAGCAAATTTAGATAAAATTAGCAAAATCATACGTGTTGTAGTCCGTAAAACTTTCAAAAACACTTGTTTCATAATATTTGGGTGGGTAATGATTAATTATGACGTCGCTTTATTGGTATACCGTGTTTTAAACGAGACATTTGTCGATGTACGTTCATTTTTAAAACTATTTATTTATTATTTCACATGCATTTAGCTCATTGTAAAGGTCCCAGGATCTTTTCGGATATTGTAAAATAAATATACTGATAGGATAATGATAGAACCGTGTTCTATACTCGCTCTTGTATTCAAGCCGCTTTTTCAAGAGAAATGGTTGCCATGCAGGAAGCATTTTTTTTCTTCTTTTTTTGCAATATCATTGAAAAAAATACAGCTCTACATTTCTAACATGTACATCGATTAAAAAAGTAAAGTTATGAATGTGTTTGGTACAAATAAAGGTCATTTCCGCCGATAAGACATCTTTCTTGGTAAAATAAGAGCTACTTGTCAATGTGATCCTGGGACTTTAACTTTTTGAGAGTAGGGAATGCCCATTTAAAGTGATACAAGCTCATAATGTGAACGTTGCCAAATTTGTGACCACAATTAATTATTTTGTATTTATAAGCATTCTTTTTGCCTATTGAATATACAGATGTAGGTGAAAATCTGATTCAAAATTATTTTTTTTAACTATCCTGCTCAAAAACTGAAATCCTAAGTACCCTCTTTATGACAGGTCTATTTTCATTAGTGTGACTTATTTCTTGTATATTTTCAAAACTTTAAGTATCTTTATGGCTATTTTGGGGGTAATATCACTTTAAAAAGGTTAATATCAGACGGCGGCGGTATTGCGTCCGCCGTTAGAACAGAAGTCACCTCAGCGGAGTTAGCTACATACACTTCTTCGTTTGATCGATTCTAGTAAATCTCGACGTAAAAATTTCAAATGTGGCCGAATTCGGGGATCTTAAAGTTTATTTTTTACCACCAACGTACCCCGTGGACTGTGTAGATTGGCGGTAGAATACTGACGTCAGTATCCGGGAAGAATAAGGACATTTTATTTGTTACATTGTGTCTATAACACCGGTACGAGTAGTTTAGGTATTTTGACTGATTTTCATTATTGGTATGTTATTAACACTATCAAATTGCAGTTTAATTTCTATTTTATATCGTTACCACACATATCAGAGCCCGAAGGAGCACCCTTATAAAGTGTTATCGTAAAATATATCAGTTTTTTTATGTTTACAAAATTTCACTCGTGTTTGACATGGGGTTATAAACTTAAGTAGCACGGAAACCGGGAATCATTTCGCTGAGTTTGGACAAAAAGACAATATTTATATCGCATTAATAAGTACCCTTACACAGTCATTAAGCATGTAACTAGTGCTTTAATATTGAATTTTATTTAATTATTACCGCCAATTACAGGCCATATTTGAAAATGAAACAGTTTCGATGGTTTTTTATAACGCTTAAAATTTTGAAGGACCCTGCACCTGTGTTAGCTTTTTTGAAATATTTAAAACGAAAAGATGAAGACGTATACAGAGATTTGCAAGGATCTGAGTATTTACAGTATTTCAGCTCTTTATTTACTTTATAGCGTTTGATCTCCGTGATGACGCTTCGCTATGACTAGTATTTGATATAACAGTTCTACTCGGCGCTGCTCTGCTCTGATCTGTGTTGCTGTGCGCTGCTCTGCTCTGATATGTGCTTCTCTGCTCTGTGCTGTTCTGTTCTGTTCTGCTCTGCTCTGCGCTGCTCTGTTCTGCTCTGCGCTGTGCTGCTCTGTTCTGCTCTGATATGTGCTGCTCTGCTCTGTTCTGCTCTGCGCTGCTCTGTTCTGATATGTGCTGCTCTGCTCTGCTCTGTGCTGCTCTGTTCTGCTCTGCGCTGCTCTGTTCTGCTCTGATATGTGCTTCTCTGTGCTGCTCTGTTCTGCTCTGCTCTGATATGTGCTGCTCTGCTCTGTGTTGCTCTGTTCTGCTCTGCGCTTCTCTGTTCTGCTCTGCGCTGTGCTGCTCTGTTCTGCTCTGATATGTGCTTCTCTTCTCTATGCTGCTCTGTTCTGCTCTGCGCTGCTCTGTTCTGCTCTGCGCTGTGCTGCTCTGTTCTGCTCTGATGTGTGCTGCTCTGCTCTGCTCTGTGCTGCTCTGCGCTGTGCTGCTCTGTTCCGCGCTACTCTGCTCTGCTCTGCTCTATTCTGTGTTGCTCTTCTCTTCTCTTCTCTACTCTTTTCTGCTCTGCTCTGCTCTGCTCTGCCCTGCTATAACAGGGAGAAATAATTTCTGATCTGTCCTCAAGTAATGTACCCCAGTGTGGAAGCATGCATGTATGTGCGTGTTATTGAACTATTTTGTAGATTGCTAAATGTCTTATATCTTCATACATTTCAGAAAAAGAGGTGTATATTTGGTTTACGACTAACAAAAACATGTACATGTATATTCCTGTGCATGTACTTGAAACATGCCACCGATTGCATACATACCGTGAGAAAAGTCAGTCAAACTCGTCTGCGGTTTATATACATCGCTGACGGTTCCATTAATATCTTGGTTACGAAAGGTTACAAGGGCTTATCTACATGTCTACCAGAAATTGGAAAATATGTACTTTACAGAACAGCACTTACCTATGGCATCCTTCTCTCATTTTAAAAATTAAAAAGCTGCGGCTAATAACTTGGAAAAATAGGGCACATTTGTACTATTTCTGTTTAAGAGGACGAATATGTTGTAAAAAAATGTAGAAACTATGTAAAGTTGTTGTTTGAAAAAAACGGCTGACGGGCATATTATTATTATCCCAAACTTGGGATTATCCAAACGGTCCGAAGATATTGTCTAACCGCAGGATCATATATTAACTGATTTATAGCATACTTCCTGTGGCTATGCAATCCTTTTCATTTCCTTTTCTTATGCTATAAATTCATCATTCCCCAGTATTATAAAAAAAGTGCTTTGAAAGAGATTTGACCACTACAGAGATCTTTATTTCTTATGGTTTCTTATACACTGTTGTGTCGAACAAAGGAAACATCATAATTTATAAAAATATACAATGTATACTGAAATTTATCTGTTACTACCCATCCCCAAACTGTGCACAATTTCAGAAGAAACGTAACTCTTCAACACACTCATTCATATTTTAAATAGTCTCTGACCTTTTTTTCCTGTGACCTTGAGAAACCGGTGACCTTGACAGACCAGTGATGAGGATACATTTCACTGTATACATGCACTTAACAAAATATTTCTCTTGACAAATCATTTGGTCATCAGTACATGTTGTATTTAACAAACATACAAACTTGTTTACACGGACTAAATATTGATTTTTTGCATACCAAAGTGCTGTCCTAAGGCCACATATGTCAACTGAAAACTATTTAGCGTTTAATTTTCTTGTTCGCTGTATTTGTTTACACTTTTCCAGGACTGCTCTCCACATTGCAATAACTGTACCTCCGCTTCAAAGTTTTGAAATGTAATGTTATCACATTATATATACGTATATGAACAATGCTAAATTTTCATCTTTCATTTTTGTCTTGCGACGAAATGAATTAATATTTTTTAAAGTTCTTTTCTAAAAAAAATCTTTGTGAACATTTATCAATTCATATATACATTTTAATGAGTACTGTTGATTTTAATCTACAGTTCAGTTTTTGTTGTTAAAATATTTAGTTTCTTTGTAGCTTATACTGTTATTTATTCCGAACGCATCCGGAGGGCCAAAGATTCAAACTACATTGTACTTCAAGTTTCCTTTTAATTGTTGGGCTCTTCAGATTTTGTATTATTTGTTTTTTATGTCTTCATATGTTTTTTTAGCTTAGTAAATGAATGCAAAAGTTCATGCACATCCACGACTTGCACACACAGGCTTTTAACATTTCATTATGATACAACACAAAAAAAACTTTCAACGCTAATGTTCAACCAAATGTTTGATTCACCAATGCCGGAAAAGGGAGTGTCTGAGTTCTTTTCTCTATTTTTGGTATATTTCTTTACTTTATTGCCAACACAGTTTTATCTAAGAACTCCACCAGATCAGTTCAATGTAAATGTTCAGCAAATAACGCATTGTTTCGTTTTCATCAAAAATGTGTGTAGTGACAAAATTAATACATATCTTTAAATTGACAAATGACCACTACTCGGTATTGACATAAAAATTATTTAACTCCTGCTGGAGTCACTTGTCTACATACTTCCGGTGTTCTGTCCATGATAGTTAATGACCCTTCTTAGAAAGAATTTCTATTTTCTCAAACTTTCCCTCAGCACCTGTTAACTAATCAGCGGCCCCTTTGAAGTGACCAATATGATGAAACATATCATTAATCACCCTTCAATCAGTAGTCATTATCAGCCTTTGTTATCTTACTTTGATAGCCGACATGTATCAATATTGGCCCCTTTTCACCCCTTATCAACCTCGATAAACTCAGCCCCAAATTTATTTCCAATTTGGAATTGTATAGAGTCTTTAAAATTTTGTGTTATCTCCCGGAAACTTTTATTGTGAAAAAGGAAATGGATACCGTTCTTTTGATTTTCCAATGAAATCAATTCATCGTTTTCGTAACTAAACCCCCGCCACGCGTGAAAAATGAAAGTGGGCGTTCAAAGTTATCATTTAGGGGCAATCCCTCTTTTTATCCCTTTTAGCGGAATATCTCCCTTTATTGATGGCGAATGATGGCTTTCATTTGATCTAACAAGTTTATTCTTCTCGTAACTTATACCGACCCTTAGTATTTTAGAGTCATCATCGGCACACCAGGGAGCTGAATTTAGATGTTACGAGTTCGATTCCAAACTAGACTCGCATTTGTTGTTAGAGTCATTACCTCGTGTCTTTTATGGACTTTTTTTACAATATTTTCACAATTTCCCCTTCTCTAGACTCCAACTGTTGAGACGAACTTTGATAGAGACATATGTTTCATCAGGAACCGTCTATAACGATTATAGAGTATTCCTTGTTTGATAGAGATATTTTTCTAAGAGAAAAAGGTCTTCAAGAGAAAAAAGACCTCTCTATGTCAACAGACTTTTATAAGTCTATAATTCCCAATATGAATTCAAAATTTTGTATGGCCAGGGTTTGCTGTATAACGAAAGGTAACAAACGTGCTGTGGATGGGCAAGCACATGAGTAATGCTAAAAGTTAGTGCTTACATTGCATGCTCGTATATCAGACTGTCTCAGACCTAAGCCATAGTCACCCTTTCGCAATAGTTCTACTAGTAAAAACCGCTCTCCCTATTTTGGATATAGATACACCATTTCTTCAACTCATTTTATACTATGAACGAAATTTTGACTGAATAATAAGTACAAAATTTAATATCTTTTAGTTATTATTTATGAAAAAGTTTTAAAGAAATGCTATAACTATCCATTGAACAAATATTTGTATAAAATCTAAAAACAAAACCGTTAAACCAAAACCAAAACACTGCACTGGCAAAGTTGATCGACTTATATATTTGAAAATACACATGGATTCATTTTGCAGGGTTTTCTTGGGTTTAGAACAATGACGTTGCTTAAAAGCCTGAAAATGAAATCCATACGTAGTTTTTCGCAAAAGTTAGATTTCTGTTTTAGCGTCAATGTTCTGTCTGTGGCAAAACAGGTTCGTCATAAGGAGGAACCTTATATGACAGAATTTATGACTCCTATTCAAATGGTGGGTATAAAGAAATATCTTAAGGTCTTAAGAATCAGTGTTAAATGCTTCAATATAGTTGTATATAATCGGATTACTTTTTGCTATATATGATAGAATTCTAAGGCGTCTGCTTATATCTTTCATTCTCACTAAACCACCATTACGTATACTAGTATCCTGGTGAAAAAATACCACCAATCACGATTAACAATAACTTCTTTTTCGTTTTGTTTAAATTTAATTTTACAAACTATTCGCCTCAACGGGATATATGTATCCTGGGATATGACATAACTGACCCGGATGACTCACAAAGGATCAGCTGGCATTCCACATTGCCACTGCTGCGTCCAAAAATTACCTGACGACAAAAACTCCCGCCACAAACTGGAGAACGTTACTTGTTTCGGGTACGTGCTGTCCCAACTTGAAGTTAATTGAATGAAGAAAATTACAATTGACAAGTTACGTAATATCGTTCTTCGTCTTCCGCAATGATGGACATGTTTGCTGAATTTTGTTTCGGGGCACATCAAGATCAAAGCGGCCTCGTCTTCAGTGGTGGACATGTTTAACACTTGAGGTGATGATAATGATGTGTAATCGTTAACTTTATGTCCATCACTTTGTTTATTCCATTATTCGGTTTGATTAAACTGGTAGTGACCGCTATACTCTGTGACACAGTCAAACGTAACTTTAAGAGCATCTATCCTCGAAAACAGACCAAGCGCAACATCCGAGATATTGTTGTTAATTATCACCATTGCGCAAGGTTGCCGAAATCAAACGACTATTGTACCAAAAGATTGGTTCTCTAAGTCATTAGCCCAGTGGCCATAGAAGGTAGCCAAGTGATTTTGACTCGGGTTGTTCTTGTTTGAAAAGTTTGGTGATGAGTCAAGTGTCCAAGTATAATATCTAAATAATGTTATATAATATTATTGGGTTATACTTGTGTTATGGTGTCTTATTTCAAGTAATTATTGACCTTCTGTATTAAAAGCGGGAATTCAGCTGCTATATGTTTGAACCGGAAGTGTTATGCAACCTAAAAAATCGGAAGTCCACTCTGAGTCTTCAGCTAACTACCACACAATTATGCAAGGTCAATTGAAGGCACGCGCAAGGGTACTACCGAGCAACTACTAGTAACTTGTAGTAGTCTAAATTGTTATTATTCCCATATCATTTTGTCGTAAACGTACAATAACAAAATAAAACTTACAAACGACCGGAATATAAGTTAATTAGAATTCAGATTATATTGAGTACTTAGTATTTGTTTCGGCAAAATCCCGTGCGTTTACTAGTATGAAGGTTATATGTCCGACAAATATAATGCATGCAAAGTTTCAGAAGAAGTAAATACTGGAATATTACAATAAGAATATAGCGAAAAAACTTATCACTAGGCGTGTATCTACTCACTCATCTAGAACCAAACCAATGCCGGTCAGCCAAATAAATGATGGCGCATGCTGTATAAAAATTATATATTTTTTTTGCATTTTGCAATACATTACACACATAGTCAATAAATTAAGATACTTGCTAATATCCGGTACTAATCTGATCATAAAGTATTGGGAGTGTTTTCAGCTGACTTAGCCGGGTGTCAGATGGAGACAGGTGAAGAAGCGAAACTGCGATTAGTAAGTTGCGAAAAAAATCAATTTATGCGAATAATGAAACAGAAAGAATTTCATTCATGATGGTGTTTTCATTTGAAAAGAGGGTTGTCATTTATAGTGGGAGTGAATACGGGGAAAAGGGAACAAAAGAAAGTTATTTTAGGAAACGTAAGTAGGCCTCAATGCGTTGGCGGGCTAAATTAGCGGCTGATGCGTACAGTTTCCCCATGCTTTATTGATTATGTTGATATGTATCATTTTAATGTTTGATTCACTGAACTTTCACGCTGTTTTTAACAATATTTCAATCAGTCAACGGCCCGTAACACATTGACTTCCGTTACAGTATAGCTCAAGGTCGCATCAACTGGGATGCGTTAAAATGCGAGTCCGCGCGTTTTCTGCAATTTGACTTTTAGATAAGACGTCTTTGAATTTTCCACACATACAACTTTAAAACGAATCTAGCAAAAACTTATCTTTTGTCAGACAGGCACACAGACCATCCCGCTCAATCAGAGTCGTATTCGTTGTAACTGAAAGCTTGTGTCGATATGACTTTCAGGTTGGAGCACGTGCAAAACTTGCCTCAAAAGGTGGCGTTCAAACATAATGCTGCGTTCAGCGAAATGGTCGTCATATTTTTTTCACATAGCACTGTTGCGTGAGCAGGAACGCGCACGTAACGGGTATCTGCCCATTGACGAGTGCTTTTGGAATTGTTCATAAATATTATATCTCATGTCATCTTGAATATAAATATTGCTGAACACTTCAACAAAAAATTAATTTATTTGAATTTACAATGACTTTATTACTGCCAGAAGATGTTTTCTAATAAAATTGAAATTTGTGTAAGATATTTCATGCCAAGACGCGCATAAAATAGCTGTATCCGGCGACCGTTAAAGCGTTTTATTGGTTGGTGATTTGACACTAAATTAACGAAACTATCTCTTCGCCCTTGTAGTATCTAATATAGTGTTATGTAGACCACCGGCTAAAGATATAATAAAAAAGAGTCGTGAATCGATAGATGGTACCGTTAAAAGTGAACTTAAAAATGATTATTATACGTATTACCAAGTCCTTGTTGTTTCTTTCCCCGACATGTGTCACCCTGTGCCATCGTCGTCACTATATACTGGTATGAACATGCTTTTGTTTGTATACGTGCTTATTAGGTCCACCACCCTCGGGCGAGGTATATATGCGGTACGACCCGTGTATGAACATGCAATGTGTACTTAAGACCTTAACGGAACCTCTGCTATTTTATGAGAGCGCGAGGGGGCTTATATATATAGGTATTTATTAGTACGGAATAATGAAATCTGACCTTCCAGACTTACCGATGGAAGAACACCACAAGTGTCCCTGCTAAGTACCATTTCAGACTCGACCTGACATTGAGGAAAGCTGTATACCTCACATGCTAAAGAAGTCGGATATTAACCATTTTCAGTAACATATCAGACATTTATATTGAGCATAATTCGAGATCTCATATTTAAGCAAAAACTGCACGAATGGTCCTTTACTTTTACAGGTGTCTTATTTTTTGCTTATAGTCCCTTTCTCCTCGTGTTGTACATTGCATCAGCAAGAACTGAGCTCAAAGACCCGGGTGCCCAAAGTTTACATTTAAAAAAAATAAGGAAGTACATGTACCATTATTCTGGTAAGAATGGTAAGTTTAAGTTTGCTCATGTATTTGTAAAAAAAATCGAAGCAAAGCCCCTATCTATTTTAGAGTTGGGTACACAAGCGTTTTTCGGGCCTTTAAAGCTGCTCGCTCTCAGATTTTGGTAAAAAAATAAAGTTCTTCAAACTGTATGTAAATAACGTATTTTAGAACATGTAGTCATATAAAAAGGCTCCAGTATAAATTCGTGCCACGTATATCTCTAAACTTCAAAAAATACGCTACCAAATTTAAAAGCGTTGCAAACGCTTTTGAAATTTCAATATAAACATATAGTGTAGCGGTGCCGTGTAACCGACATATTAAATGATTTCTGCAAATTCGTACCTAGATTTTTGCTTATATTTTGATTCGAGCCTTTAGTTTTATATTTATGTATAATTATATCATAAAAAAAACCCCCCTTATACCATTTTTAAAAAAAAATTAAAACAAAAAAAAAAACCCTGTTAAGGGCAACTTATTTTTTTTGTTAGAATGTATTTTTGTTTCTACGATTTCGTCTTTTTAAAGACATTAATTAGACGTGCCTTCCACGTTCCTGCAATTAACAACTATTACTTACATTTCAGTCGTCTTTATCTGTGTCCCTTTGACTTCTTCTAATTAAGGAAATGCTTTGGACCAACACTTTATTTTATAAATGAATTTTAGTAATGAATGTTTGATAAGAAGGATACCGGTATTTTATTGCGTTACCTTCTGTCCCCGCAGGAATTCCTTGTACATTACAGGGCATTCCTTTCTCTATCTTCTCGTACATTATCAAACTGTTTCACTACCCTTGACCATACTGAATAACCACTGACCGATAACGAGCACAGATTAGAAAGTGTGATCATCTCATAAAAACGAAATAAAAATAATAAAATCGAGAATAATACTTCTTCATCAAAGTCCTTGGTCACTCATCATTTGCCGCCTTGGATATTAGCTTTGAAGAATTCAGAGTTTTAATCACAGGGCATGTTTTAGCTGTGGTCATTTTAAAGGCATAAACAATGTGTTAAAATCTGGTTTTAAGACGTGCCTATTAGGTGGTCTAAGATTTTATGTTTATGTAACGTCCGAGGAACATTTTATGACGAGATGCCCGTTACGAAGTTTGACAATGTCGAGTAGACCTTTTGAACTTAGGAATATGCCGATAACTTTGTCCCTTCTCTGAAACCCCATTGCTCAATCATGCCAATCAGTCCCTTAAAGCTGCTCGTTTACAATTTCTGGTGAAAAAAATAAATTTTTCCAAAATGATATACTAAAACATAAAATGTAATGGTAATGGCTAGAATCAACAACAGAAGCACCCGGCGCCCCCCCTAAAATTCCCCAACCTTACATAAATATCTGAAGTATAAATTTACATTTTTGTTTCGAAATCGGTATCTTAAAAGTATCAAAAACACGTTTGAAATGCAGGAAAATGCACGAAATGGCACCCTCGAAAAAAATTGCCATTCAATTATACATGTTAATTATACACTCGCTCGCTCCACCGCTATTTAGTGTTCGATTACTTAAAAACAAAGAATAAAACACGTCATAATTGCCGTCTTATAAGGCTTGAGCAGAACCAACAAATGGCAAAGTTACGCCCCCTAAGACCAAATCCTGATGCCCCTGTGGTGGGCCTGGTTTGACGGCACCACTACACTATATGACTCTATTAGAATTTCAAAAGCGTTTGTAAAAACGAAATATAATTTAGTATTGGAAAACAAACTGTTAAAGAATTTATACTGGAACCTTTTTATTTGATAATTCATTTTAAAATATGTTCATTTTTCAGAAAGTTGGAAGAACCTTGTTTCTTTTTCCATCACAGTCTCAGAGCGGGCACCTTTAACAAACGACACATCTTTGAGCAAGGAAATATAGGACTGAGGCAAAGCTACACCTTTGCAGTGCTGCAACCAAATGATCATCTTTCAGCAAAAAGAAATTCAGTGCTGAGACAAAAGATGCACACCTTCGAGCAAGACATACAGAAAAAAAGAAACCCTTTTTGCAAAAGTTACTATGGACACAACTGTTCACGGCGCTAACTTATCCGCACAATTCTTTAGAACGGTGAAAATGTTTGCTCCACCTGTAGATTGCCTTTACGTTTTTCAAATCTGTAATTCATTTCAAATTTATCTCCACAATTGAGAATTTTATTGCGTTTTCACTAGAATGCAAATACTGTTTAATTTCTTGACCATAAGGTTCAGGTTGACATTCCCTATGTTAGGTCATTTACTTCTCTTGGTCATTGCCATAATTAACGCCAGAAAAGCAATGTGAGGTCCATTCAAGAAATATCAAGTGTAAAGGGGCTGGTCCCTTATAGAAAGAGACAATAATAGAGTAGTCGGGGTTATACGGTTTTGTAAAGCATTGTGATAGTATCTCCATGGTAGCATCATCTAGGTGAAAAAGAGAAAGTGGCAATTATTGTCTATTTGTAGGTGGTATTATTTGCACGTGTGCACGTGGTTGCAATTACATTCTACAGAAATGTTAATGATTGCACTCTGGTCAATAGAGGACCGCCACGACTCATGCGCCCTGTCTAACACTTAAGGCTCATTCTGTCCGAGTGTTGCAAATGTTCATCCACGTGCTGATTGTTCATCCTTGGTCAGCTACACTGTTTGCAATAAAGCTATTTCTGAACAAAATATATACACATACGATTCTCTACAGCGTCTGTAGTTATATTCTAAAATTGCATTTACTATTTTGTTTACATGTAGTTTTCATTTGTGTGGTTAATCATCCCGTGTTAATGTCTCATGTTTTAAGAAAATAATAGTCCATATTGTTTTGTTTTCTACTGTTTTGTTCTTAATTAATTCTGTTTTTATTCTGCCCTGTCGTGCCCCTATTCTCTGCTCTGCTCTATTGTTCTTTATTTTCAAAGCAGCAACGCTTTTTGTTCATTTTTAACTGGAATATGTCAGTATTTTTACGTTTATATTGAGTATATTTACTTGAAATAAAAAATGTCGCCACCTCACTTCTAGTCAGCAATTAAAGCTGCTCGCTCTCATGCAGTTACCGTTGAAAAAAAAATTAAAAAAAAATTGATATACTTATTCATAAACATAAAACTAAAGGCTAGAATCAAAATATAAGCAAAAATCTAGGTAGGAATTGAATTTGGTTGCATTTTTATTTTAATTTAGAGATATACGTGACAGGAATTTTAACTGGAGCCCTTTTATATGACTATATGTTCTTAAATACGTTATTTACATAAAGTTTGAAGAGCTTTCTTTTCACCAAAATCTGAGAGCAAGCATGCAGCAGTAACTATTGCATGGAATTTTAAGAAATATCTGTGCCTTTATTAGTCATAGGTCGAGGAGATGCTTTTTTATCTACACACGTGGTTAGGAAGTATTTCAATGATACTTGAGCCTATCAGAAAAAGTTACTTGTACCTTGGCACGACATGTGCACGTGTTATCATTATTCGTTGGTCCACAAAGCACCAGCTGAGGTGTTTAAAATGTCACTGATTTCACCTTGGTCCACATTGTTTCATTAGAAATTCACTACTTTTATCAGCGGATATTCGAAACAATCAAATACAAGTTGTACTATATTTCAAGTCTGATATACATGTATAGCATAAATGTATATAACTTTTTCATTTTATGGTTTTTAGTTGTGTGGTAAACTAGATGACCACTCTAATCTGACGGGTACCACATTTTATTTTAAGCTTACTTTTAAGGGGCCTTTCAACGTCTGTTGCTGTTGTTCTTCGCTTTTGTGTGTGGTTTGTTTTCGTTTACTGTTCCAGTAATTTCCTAAGTTACCCATTCCATGGGTTGATGTTTATTACTTATATAATTTATGCAGATCTTTTCTTTATTCGTTCATACGCATTTTTTCTTATTTTCTCATGATATTCTTTATTTCCATTGATTTTTTTCTGACTGTGTTTGACACGTCAGTTTCCAAAAATAAATTCAATTTCGTTATTTTATTGAAAGAAAAACCGTACATGAACCGCTTGATTTAGCAGTGTAAAATGTTTCGATTTCGGTCTCTATATCTTGTGCTTTTTGTATCACATGTTAGAGAGCTGCAGTTGTGTATGAAAGGTTTTGGAGTATCATTCGCGGGATAAGAGCTCGATCCCTTTCGGTGAAGCTGTTTCTGTACTGCCCCTAAAATAGTGCGTTTTAACTCATGTATTCTGAACTTAAAGCAGTATTATTGAGGAAGAGTTGTCAAAACTTGCGCTTTGGGTTCGAATCCTGCTGGAGTCATCGATTTCTTGCATGTATGGACTAACAGGATCTAGCAATTGATCATGTAAACTCCTAGTACTAAAAAACCGAGAACTCTTAAACGGCTCCTCTCTACGTTCTTTACTGTCGCCGGACACTGAACATGGCATGCCGGGGTCCGTATTTCATGTAGCACATCCGGCTGGTAGACCTTTCTTCTCAATTCTGGATGCTGTTTGTAAATGCATTGTAGATTTGTTCATGATTTGATATATGAATAAATCATGTTTGAACGATACATAAACTGTAAAATGAAAATGGTGTTTTTGCTCAAACAGCAAAAGCACATTAAAACTAGTTATTTCTGTTATTTTTGTTCTATTATGTCTGTTGTAACTGATGCTATGACTATTGTTGATATTATTTTTTTTCTGCATCCCGTGTTGTCTCCGGTTTCTGGTACTTTTTATTCTAAACTTTATTAATGATGTTAGTAATATGTTGTGCAAAAACATCGATTTCTTTTTTATTTATTTTTGGTCATGTTATCACCGATTCATCATTAAACAGATACCCCGACACCTGTTTGAAGTTTCAACGAGGAAGAATTTCTCAGGGCCACGGTTCGCAACACACACACATCCGATTTTATCTATTTAAATTATGTTGAAATGAAAAAGTAATAAACTATACGTATAAAATATTATTTACCATTTATGGCTTTAAAGGTATGTTTAAAAGAGGATAATGCGATTCGCTCGCACAAGAATGGATTGTGACAATATATAATATACCACTTTATTTTATATATTAATCATTATCTTTAAACTTTGTACTTTTAAATCTACTTTACTCCAAAGGCACGCTTGATTTTGTTCAACATAGGTTGTTTTTAATATAGTATATAGTTGTCTAGCCCCTTTGCACGTGTTGTTTTTTTTTATACTTAATTAATTTGTGCAACACCGACAATCACTTTCATCTATGTTTCATTTGCATTTTCTCACACGCGAAAAAAGATGCATGACGTAATTTTAATTAGCATGGGGTCAGTATGGTTGTTTGATTCAATATTTTGGTTGCATAACTGACAGCTCCTGATATAAACATGTCAGTGGGGGCATTTAATTGATCACTGGTTAAAATCAATATTTAGTCGGCACACGTAGTATCGATCTTTGGTATCTTAACACCGGGAGGTTAACGCTCAAGTAACGGAATCTTCTTATCTATAGAAAATCATGTCTGGGATTAATTATCTCGTTTTAAGTGTCAACGGCACGTGCTTCCTGCTAAATTTCACAACAATTTGAAAGAAATGATTCTGCTTTATTTATGCAAAAAGAGACACCCCAGTTATGTGTTGTTGTTGTTGTTGTTGTTCTAGTTCTTTAGGATATCTACTGCACCACGGGCCACAACTATTATTTTTTGCCGTGTATATTTTGGCAAAACACTTAACAATTTACCCGGTGGGCTTGGGCTCGAGCTATAACTTGACCCGTCTTGTATTTTCTCTTGAGGCATTGGTTCTTATAAACAATTGCATTATACATTTCTCAAGTGAAGTAAATTAATTTGGGAAAGATTGATTCCTTGAGTCTAAAGGCCAAGCATATCGGAGTCTTCTGAAATTTCTTACTAGTATCCTTGGACACCGAAAGCGACAGTTGCAACAGTTTTCTCTTTTACTTGAAATTAACTCATGCGTCGATCTGATTATAGAATTATTTCTAAAATGTTCAAGGGACCTAATAAAGAACGTGCCACTCCGTTCAGTAAACCGTAATGGACAAGGCAGCCCTGAAGATGCCGTTTCCGGGATTAGACGTCACAATCGCTGTTTGTATTCCAACAGGTTGCCGAGATCATGTGATCATATTTGATGACAATCGGTTTGACTCTTCACCGCTAAATGAAGACACTTTAGGCATTTTGAACAGTTTTGGTCGATTTTCCCACGCCGCTATACAATAGCGTTCACATTCCGATAGACATCTTGTGATAAGCCAGTCGCGGGCGGTAATCACGGCTTTTGTTAAACCTCGGTTGTATCAGTTAGATTTTATAGTGACTAGTCCATGTGGAACGGAATGGGATCATGACCAACAAAACCGTACTGGAGGCGTGGTTTTCCCATACTGATAGCGGGCTAGTGCACAATAACATTGGCACGTGAGTGCGCTTTCATTACCTGCTGACTGACAGCGAAAATCGCGACTTATCGCCCGATCTCGTATTTTAACCAATCGTGTGTGATCAGGCACGAGACCTGCAACGCGCTGTATCAATTGCTGTACTTTGATTGGCTGGTAGTGATGGATTGTAAGCGTGGGAAAGACAGATCAAATTCCTTCACATGGCGAACTTATGTCGTCTGCCCGAGGTTATAAATACAATCGTTAACCACTTGTAGATTTAGATTTTCTTCAGTATTCAAGCAGTTCACACAGTGACAATTTAAAAACTTACAACAATATAATCTACTGTTTAAAGTGCTATGTCGGACATTGTTTCTGATCCACGGATTATGAATTCTCAAAACAAAATGGAGAAAAAGGATTCAGCTTACAAAAGAGTAAGTACCTTTTAACATTTAACAACATAATATAAAACTATTTAATGAGTTAATATTAAATCACTTTTAGATCTATATATAGTATTTTACTAAAATCACTTTTAATTGGTACTTTTCTCTTCGGAATTAGATGTTAACTGCGCTTTTGCAAGGAATTCGAAGACATCAATGTTTGTACTTTGTTGCCAAAAAAAGTTAATGTAATTATGAATAATGTTAATTATTTTTGCTTTGTTTTTCCAGAGCAATAAGCCTTTTATGGAGAAGAAGAGGCGAGCGAGAATTAACAGCTGCCTCACTCAGTTGAAGACACTTGTTCTACAAGCAATGAGAAAAGATGTAAGTATATATGTTTACATGTTTTTACTCGAAAACACGACTTCAGATAGGCAACTTGGTGTAATTTAATACAATTAATATAACATCGGGGAAATTATAGAAAGGGACTGCATACTTCCTTCTCCTTTAATGTCAAATTAACTGCAATTTCACACCGCAACAGGTTTCCTAAACATCTTGAGGGTATCGTGCATGGTTCTATTTATCATAGATAAAAAAGATAATATGTCACAGTTCACGTCATGGTGTCTTCTGCCAAGAGTGTAGCAAGATTTTCCCACGAGACCGTCGCTTTGATTAATGGTGGTTGAAATGTAGATAATTGGCTCGTGCCGTGATAAGATCTCGTCGTATTGTGTTACGTGAATTAAAAATATTTATATATAATTACATTTTTTTTGTTATACAACAATCCAGGTGTGGTTTTTCAAAATTTCGAATTTTGTTTTTGCATTTAAAGAAAATGGAAGGCCATACATTCGATTTTTTTTGTCAATAAATCTGTATTGAAAAGTTGATGACGTAATGATATGACGTAACTAATGTTCTTTTTGTTTTCTTTCTCTTCAGACTAACCAATATTCCAAGTTAGAGAAAGCAGACATTCTTGAAATGACAGTGAAGCACTTGCGCCAGCTTCAGAGACAACAAGTGAACCAGGCTATGACTTGCGACCCAACTGTTGTTACAAAATACAAGGCCGGATTTCACGAATGTGCTAATGAAGTCATAAGGTACCTTGGAGCAGTACATGGTGTTGAGGATGGTACCAGAAATAGACTTATGAATCACTTAGGGGGCCTTGTTTCCCAGCTGAACCAACAAACTTCAGAACAGTGCCAACAACCACTTAATGTTCAGATACCTCAAGTATCTAACCAACAGGGACTACAAAATGCTCAAAATGGCTGCCTTCTTATGCCTGCCGTACATACTTCTCCATTAGTTCTTCAGCAAGTGCAAAACTTAAACGTTCCAAACATGTACACTCCAGGACCCAACTCACAAACTGAGCAACATCGTAATATCGGATCTACTTCTCAGCTGTGCGGCTCATTTCAGATAGTGCCCAACACAAACTCTCCATCGGCCGTGGCCGTTTATCTCGGGCAATCCCCGACCCAGCAACAGAACATTCACACTTCGCCAGCTACCACTTGTAACCAAGCTGTTCCATTATATACCACCAGAACACCTCCAAGAACGAAAGCTAGCCTCAAAGCTTACGATTCTTCCGCATTTTCGCAAGTTCCTATCTCGGACAAATCTAATTCTTCGTCGCCATCTTGTTCACCTATGTCACAGGAACTTTCGTCATATAGCTCTTCACAAATGGATTTTAATTTACAAGGACTCGTGAAATGTGGTAGAACACCGAGTCCACTAAAGGTAGAAGATGTGTGGCGACCCTGGTGAACAATCCAATTTATTCGAAAAAAATCTCATTTTATGTATGATTTGTCAGGACATTTCATTACAAGAACTTGTTTACGTTTACTGGCAAAGGCTTTTGCCTTATTGGCATGTACATGTAGTTTCATTTCATTGTTTACATTTTAGTGCTTAAAACATGTCCTGGTGACAGTTCTATGCAATGACTACGTTAAAACTGAAAGTGCATTATTGTTTATTTGTTTTTAATGAAGGTGTTACATGAATATCCTTTATTATTGTTGTTGAGAAATAGAAAATATGAAAACCTGAAATATTCTTTGTTTCATTTAATTTGAATCCCAATAGATCTGGTCCTAAAGATCCGTATCTTATCTGTGTATCTACCACAACAGCAAATATTTAACTTCTTCATCTTCTGTTGTAATCCCTGTAGGTACATTGCCCTGTTGTTGTAATCCCTGTAGGGACACTGCCCTGTTGCCTTTGGGGACATCTGTCCCCAGATTCAGAGGAGTTCTAAATATAGTTATAACGTTTTGGTGAGATTTACTTAGTCACATACCTATACAATCCGTTACAAATGTATTTTGTATATGCAACATCCCCTGAGGATGAACATTAAGGCTCGCAGAGAAGCAGAGAACCGCCAGGATTTGAAGTTGTAGACCTACCATACGACAGGCTTGCACTTCCGTTTCCTTTGTAGTTGTTGTTACAGTGACCACAAAGGGTCAGAACCCTAGTCGGAAAATGTTTCCTTACCGTTTTGCCTATGAATAGAACAATAGTACACTTGTTACGATATGGAATAACTTTCAGATAGCTATGCTTCCAGCTGCTATTGCATTCGTTCAGGTGTTGGGACAAAATCAAGTACAATTTACTTTAGCAATGTTATGAAATAAGGTAATGTCAAAAATATTTAATTGAAATTGCCATTGATAATTTATTAATAGCGAATATATTTGCTATTCAAATCAATGACTTAAAAGTTTTCCTCGCAAACCCAATCGTCCTAAGCCGATGCGCCAACTTGTCTGGCTCCCTTGCTCGGACATGACAACTGAACACTCTACAACTGTTTAGGAAAAATACATCTGAACTGTTGCTATGGAAAAATTAAGTGCGGGAAATTAAAATGAATTATATAGTAACACTTGGTTTAATTCCGGGCATACTAGTCAAACTCCAAAATAAGCCAGTAGCAGTAATCTCCCTTGACGCTATGTGGGCAACGAAAATAGCTCGGACCCGTACTCGACATGTAAGGTACCATGACTGTATCTAGCTATAGCCTACATATATACATTAAAGAGGTCGAACTAAATTGATGCAGTCGAAAAACTATACCTTGACTATTAAGGCTATTTGCACCAAAGAAGAAATATTTACAGATATAATTCCGTTTCCTCCGGATACTGACAAATCCTATTACCCTAATGACAGTACATGTACGTGTTTCTGGTTTTGCAACCAGTGTAGATCATGACCAAGCCTGTAAGCATGTACCTCCTTGCTGTCAGATCATGATCTGCATGGTTTGCTTTTCAGTAACTTTTCTGCGATAAGCCCTTTGCATTTTTGTTTTATTTTTTGTTCTGTTAATGATGGAAATGTCCAGTTTAAAAATTTAGTAACCATTGTTTAAAAAAAACCCTCCTCAATGAACGAATATGATTCCGTTTCGTACTAGTAGATTGTATCAAAATAACAGTGTGCTTGCAGTTTATTTATGACAACCATTTTTTCTCTCAAAATAAATCAAAATGAGTGTATATCAATGCTTTAATTTATAACGCAGATTCCATCTTCCTAAGAAATGTAAACTTGAGTTGTAAAGAAAACTTGCAAAGAAATAGATATCTGCAATTATTTCCCCATTTTGTTGACTTAAAAACCACTTGATACTGTAATGGCATTTTCGTGTATTGATCAATTAGTCCTGAAACACGAGAAGCCCGGGTGAAATAAAAACGCGCGAATTTTCGTGCAGAGATCCCGTGCGAAACAAAAGACTGTGGTTATAAACTATTCATATGCTAAATGGGTTTGGTAGTTTAAATTAACGTTTATGAAGTCAAGGTAAAAACGAGGTTTCATGAAAAATGTTAGCATTTCATAACTCAATTTTAAAACAAAAGTGCCAAGCCCAGATTTTAAAAAAAAAAGAGTTGGTCCGGTAGACTTTTAGACTTGAAAATTGCTGGCATTGTTTTTTGGTAGGCGTAGAATATAATCATGTTTTATCACGAAACATTACTTTCTCACACACGAACATAAAGTTTAATTTTGACATTCGTGTTTTTGAATGATTTATACTAGTGATAAAGTCGAAACAATATTCATTCCCACGGCCTGTTGGCGCGTGCAAACAGTCATGTGATACGATATAGCATGACCCTTGACCCCCCGCCGCGTGAGTCAAAAATGCCCTTCTGTCAAACATAAACAAAACCCATGTGAAAGTCCTATCATATAAGATACAGAGATAAATGTATTATCTACGAGTACAACCAATTTATTGTTCAAACTGTACACTTTTTTTTTCTTTCCACTTTTCTGACTGGGAGCAATATAGGTATGTTAAGCCACACTTACCTCTGTGTTTGAAGGAGGCTTTCACTGGATATAAAGTAGTTTTACGGATGTGCAAAGCCAATAAATGTGATACTTTATACTCTTGATCCCGGACTACAAAACAGACAGTCGTTACGACTATATACGATTGGGGGATATATACAGTTTTGAATGGGTAGATAGATAGATTTATTTCGGTAAAAGTGTACATAAAACATAGCATAATCAATAAGATGCATGTGCTAAAACAAATAACAAACACAGTGACATACTAATTGAGCCATGTAGAGCACACACCGATACCAGGATAACACAACAAAGGAGAAAAGAAACTTTCCTCTTATTTCCATAGTGGTCCCTACTACTGGTGGCCTGACACAGATAATTGTGTGCTAGGGCGATGGCTACCTTAGGGAGGGTGCACCGATTGTTTTTGTTGTTTTTTTCATGTACTTTATTCTGATTTATTAGCCATAATAGTCTAAGCAATTTGTAGGCTTGCACTTAATTCAATTTGCATATAACTCTGAAAGCGTGTATGCATGCAAAAACGAAAAAAGCGAACAATTTGTAAGTGGACTGATAAACCCCTTTTCCCCGAGAGTCCTAGTATACTCTGGGCGCCTCAGGAGTAAGGGTTGTCTATTTCAAAGATGCCGGGCAGACATGTTGTCTGTTGAGACTAACGTAAGGTCCTTGCCGTCTAAGTTACATCTTCTGTGTATCCATAGAGGAGAATATTAGGTTAAAATGTGCCTGTCTTCCTAATCAATATTTATAGAGTTTTAACTAGATTATTTCTGTATCAGTTTAAAAGTTATTTCTTCTTTTTTTGTTTATGACTTCGAGGGCAGGTGAATTCTATCTTTCCTATGGGCGTTTTTCAGATCTTGATCTATACGCCCGAAATTGTACCGCCCACTTTACGTTATTCCCCGCCAAACCATCCGTCCGCCCATGCGTCTGTCAAAGGTTTATATTCCTAGTAAATCCTACATTTCACAAGAGACTGCATGCTCTCAATGTGGTATAGTCTTTGAGATACGCAGGGTCGTTGCATAAAATTAATATTCTAAGACCAATTGCAACGACTTGTTATATATATATACAGAAGCACTCAAATTGCAGACATTCTATGCAACTTTTAATATAGTTTTTTTAACAGGTTCAAACTATAGAACGATCATCTTGTTGTAAACTTAAGACGAATAAGTAAATACGGACGTTACCGTCTCGGGGATAAATCCCCTATAATTTTGTGACTGCTCTACACGACGACGTGGTTCTACGCAACCCCGAATCACCTGTCTAAATGTAATACACATGTATATTGTACAAAATGTACTTCAAAATTGAAGAGTCAACTCATGCAGGTATGAAACACTGCAAACTCGAACATTTTGCAGTATGTCATACATGTGGGTTAAAGCACGGTGCGTTTCACAGCACGAACCGTCTTCTTCAAGCATACCATCAAAAACCGCATTCTATTTCTATCTGAATCATGACATTAACCTCACTACATAAAACTTTAAAAATAAAAAAAACACATCAAAGATTTGTGAATTTGTGGTATGCCACAAAGTGATGTAATTTTCAGACTTATGTGTGATTTTCTTTAATGTTCAGTCGAGCGACTTACATCTGTACAAAGGCGCGGCCTATTGGTTTGTAACCTGAAACAATAAGTAGGCCTTGGTGAAAAGATCAATGTAGAATGAACATCAAACTTGGCCTTCATTTTCATAAATGTTGGTTATCCGTTTAGCTTATGAAGTAACTCGTCATTATTCTTGTTTGTTACGTAGTTAAAATACTCCGTTAAAATTAAAATAAATCATTATTTGCTATTTACATCTGTAGATTGGTTTAAATGAAAATTTAATACTCGCTCAAAAGCATTCCAAGCAACGTTAAACGCGAACACCCGTAAGGAAACATTATTAAACCGTTAGATAATTATTTAAACCATTTGAATCCCGATAAAAAAACTATTGAAAAGGTAATTATCTGTCACTGAATCATTATTTACTGTTACTTAATGAAAACGGTTAGGTCGGGAAATTGTTTTAAACTCATCTGTGGCTTCTGTTTTAATAGTTCTAAATCGACAATTTATGCTTGTTAAATAAACAAATGAAAACACACTAATCTAGCATTCTTAAGGTAGTTTAAACGATATATGTATTACAAACGCAATATGTGCGTTGATTGATTGAACTTGCGCAGTTTTTTTTATTATTCGAATTGTAAAAAGGCTCACTGACCATTTCGTTGCATTCAGTCCTATACTACTGGCACCAGAGTACTAGACTGCCCTATAATTTTAACAAAAAATACCCAAAAATATACCTAAATAACACCCTATCATGAAAAAAATGGTAAAAAGTCATTTTCTGACAAACCCCCGTTTACACTGTTCTATATTATTCACATGGTGTTGAACGTTTTCGACAGGGGGTCCGGTCCCCGCTCTTTTTGTACTATTCAAGCAAGCACTTGAAGATCAACAGCGGTCGCGTTTTACAGACAATATATTTATCTACCAAACTGGTAAGTAACACTTTTAAAAAAGCTACCGTTTCTATAAAATTCTTCTAGAATATTGAGCTATTTCGCACTCAGCAATGGCCATATTATCGTCTCGTTTAGTCCAGTACTGACGGATATAGATCATTCGACAATGACTATATCGTCGCATTCAATATTGACAAATACAGCCCAATAACCATACTATCACTCAGTGAAAAGTCAATTCAGCGGACTTCAGGCAGGGCTGTTGCTTTAAACTGCCACGAATAAAGAGTATTTTACATGTCATAAGATCAAATCTTTTAATGTATAGTTTTGTACTGTTTTCTATTTGCATAATAACACTCACCTTGACATTTTCACTGTTAATGATGTTTTAATAATTTCACTGAAAAGACTCCACTTAAGCTGAATAATTTATACGCTGTATTTTCAACTTTAGCAAAGTATTAGTTAAACGTATTTTAACTATTTTGCCACGTGGGTGATTTTATGGCTTTAATTTATTTGAAGTAATGGCACAAAGTACCTTTCTAATCAAAATTCAAGTTACCACTCCCTTGCATAAATTCCGGCGTCCTCACTTTGGCCAAAACCTGTAATTTATTCTATCAAAATGCTCTTTCAATTAGTTTGTTTTACTCTTCATTTGAGCGGCCATTGTCATTGACTGATGCGGCCGCTTTGTAAGATCGGGTGTGAATTTTTACTGTGGTTACTTGGGTAAGCAGGGCCGGTTGATTATACCACAGTGCTAACGCCTCTTCGCCATCGTTCTGACATTTATATGAAGACCTCTTTTGAAGAGAATTCAAACACTTCGTGTGATCTTTGTGCAAGTACGGAAACGAGCAATTATAACAACAGCAGGGAAGCACCTTTGGTGCTCTTCGATTGCTCAAGTACTGCAACCCTGGTGTTACATGAGATCTTTTGGGTACTGCGAGAATATCGTGAAAAAATATAAGGCTCTGTCAATTAGCACATGATTGTTAGGCTGGTCAATTATGACGCCTGTGGAAATCATGCTCCACGCCATGACACGTGTTTTGTGTAATTGTGTGTCCGCAGCATGTGTACGTGTTATTCATATTGGTTAAAATGTGTGTTAGTACCATCAGACTGTTTTTATTAAATTTTAGCCAGTTTTTTACCCTCGTTTAAATTTTTAACTTTATTTCAACCTTCAAATCCTATAAATACGACTTAGCTATACTGAACTCTATTCTAAAAGGCCTTCTTTGCTTGTTTTTATGTCTGCTTTTTGGTTTTTGACAAGCATATAAAGTTACTTTTTCTCTCTCTGTTTTAAAAGAGACAATTCCAAATGTTCCGTGACGGTATTGAGCAAGTATTTGTACTTATTTACATGTAGAATCACTAAAAACTATGCTCAAACGAATCGGGTTTAAAATGAAATACTAAGAACAGCTTACATTATACAGTTAACTCCGTATAACGAACTCATGGGGACCATTTAAATTTGTTCCTTATATCCGGAGTTTGTTATATCCATACAGCATTGTCATATCATAATAGGAGTAAACTCGGACCCAGGAAGTGTGTTCCTTATATCCGGAATTTCGTTATATCCGGAGTCAATTTATACGGAGTTTACTGTATATCCTGCTCCTACCATTTTCTGAAAACGCTCTGATCTTTAATAGAAATCTGAATCAACATTTCATAAAGCAAAGACAATGACAATTTCTTACATAACAATGCTATGCAAGCATATACTTTTCGACGCAATGTGCACAGTCATTGCTGCCATAGATCGTATAAATATGTCCACTTAATTACTTATGTTAAAATAGTGGGGACATGATAGCTGTAAAACGCTTAATAAAACATACCTTATATGTCATAGCACACGAGAGATCATGCCGCTCGCTGGCCAGCGATGGAGAGAGGTGTCTTTATTGAGTACTTGGCGCATCCGGGCAATTACAACAGTCAAAATAAGAAAATAAAAATGTTATTTCAAGCAATGAGAAGAAAATATATTGGTCAATTAATATTATTATGAAAGAAAAGCGTCGGTGTTTTATTGAAAGAAATTGCCATTCGGGTTCAAGCAGGCGACAGTGGGTTTATTTTGGTACAAGAGACAGACTTGCACATATTTTAAGGGGCAAAAAAATCACAACTCGTAGTCTTTCTGACTAGGGGTTCCCCTAATAGCTACACAATAAGATGTCTTAAAAGCACTAATAATCTAAGGCTTTATGACATAAATAACTTTTTTTCAGAATCAATTCGGGTTAAGAAAGATCACACTCAACCATTAATGTCTTATGAGTTGATGCTTAAAAGATTCCATCGTGCGGAAAAAGTGCAAACGAAAGAATTTTTTTTTAATTCCTTTAAAATAGCCTTATTGGCTTATGATTAAGAATGAAGCTTTAAAACACAGCAAATGCTTCGAAAACATGTAAGAAATTAGTTATACTAAGTTGTTTCTCTTATTGGCAGGGTATAAATGAAAATATACTTAACAGAATGAGTTAATTTTCAATTTTTGAGTAGGACAAAGTAAAAAATAAATATGTTTTTAAAGAATTTGTCTATAAGCAATGTGAATTTAACTGCCGACTTTACTTATATATATTGAAATGTTTAATGCTATAGGGGTATAAATTGATGACTCATGTCTTTCTTAAATTATGATGGTCCCTTTGACGGGTAACTTCCAGCTTGGGTAAAAGCAACAGTTACCGCCGATGTCTCTTCCGTGAAAAATTAACAAGCATTATTTTCTGACATTAATATTTCAAAATGACAAATATAATATAAAAGTAATATAAGTTCATTTTTCTTTGAAGAAGTTCAATTGTAATATTTTCTTGTGTAATTTTCTGCAGACACTTCTCCATTTCTCGATCCGGTGCCATTGGGATGGGGGCGTCTTTCGCGACAATACTTAACCGCTTCCACAACACAATATAATATCAGGGTCTTCTATTTTCATTCAATTTCCGTTACTATGGGTAGAAACAGGTACATTTTTTAACTTGGAACTCACGATTTCAAAATGTTACCTAGTTCTGCCATCTCGTTGCAGAGCATATGTACCGAGATCGCCGATAAATTGTTTTAAATCACTATGAAATAATGACTAAACAAAAACACAGTTTCAATTTCACTTCCTTCTATGTCACATTATTAATGAATGTCAATAAATACATAAACATTATGATCATTTTAGAGCCTTGACACATCAGTTGTCACCCACGTCATGTCAGTCACCTTAACTAGATACATATCCCAAAACCACAGGCTTACATTATTTACTACTGGCTTACATATTAACAGTAATATATAAATAATTACATGCATATTTTAATTCACTTTTCACCCATGCACTAAAAAGCTGCGAGAAGGCGTGCGTTACTGTTGGCTACAGTAGCCAATTCAATTCTAGCTACTGGCAGCCAATTTCAAATTCCGATTTTTCCGTTTTTGTTGCACACCATAAATCGAATTAACTTGTAGTATAGGCCCGAGTTGGAACGGACCCAGATAGACAAGTTTTATTGTAAAAATATTAAGAAACTTGTATCTCTGACAGGTTTGCAGGGTCAAAAGATGTCAACAGTTCTACTTCTTGTTGCACCTCAAAACTTAAGACATATAATTTGGCTGTCCAACATCCAGTTGTTTTTATCATGTCCCTCCACATCTTCACAAAAAGAACGAATGCGTACACATGGTGAAATAATTTCAACAAATCACGATATTTTAGAAGAAAAGGTATAGACAGGCGCAAACGTACAAAAAATCTTCCTGTGTAATTAACTTTCATTTTTTTGTTGGAAACAACAATTACTATTCAACGGGGCCTATCTGTATCTGTTATATCAGATGGTGAAGTGAACGAACCATAGTCTTAACACATCTGAACAATTTAGTTAATTGATTTTTTTGGGGTGTCCATATCTTCTAATAACCAGGTGTAGCATTTCTGGAAGGTATTAATTAAAATCAATTAAGTTATTGCCTGGATGACATTTTCATGAATAGAAAACAATGACCTACTGACATCAAAAGCGACATTGTCTGCATCAGAAGTGGTGTTATACATATACGATTTCAGGGGTTTGGGTAGAAATAAGAAACTCATTAAAGCTCTAAAGCTCTAAAGCTCGTTTTGTAACAAAGAAACCACATTGCCTTTATTAGGATATGGCCAGTCGGGCTAGAATGCCGCAGAATATGGTGTACATATATATAAAGAAATATTACATGTACTAATATTGCTAAAGCTGAATTTAACATTAACATTAAATGCTGTGCCAAGATGCTAGGTATTGTTGTTGTAGGAGTCTAATCGTTCCGGGGAAGAACCAGTACTAGACTCCTATCCGCCGTAAGGAACTGTCAACTTTCTCACAAAAAGAGACATGGTCGGTAGCAGGGCTCAGACTCATGACCCTCAATCTATTAGAGGTTAAAGTGATTTCTAGTCAACGACTCTAACAACTCGACCACGGAGGCGGAGGAAACAAGGTGTACAGAGAACTAGCGAACATGGCGTTCAGATGCTTGAACACCATGCCCGGTCGTGATTGAAACAATCAGAGAAATGACACGTTTAGGGCTTAACTACGGATTTCGGTATTAGATATACTAATATATTGAGATGTGCTTTGTGGAACTGAAATGTTGAGTTATGGCACTGAAATGTCGAGTTATGGCACCAAAACTTTGAGTTATGACACAGAAATGTCGAGTTATTGAATCGTCAAGATAAGGCACTTAAAATATCGAGTTATGGCACTGCAATTTGTCGAGTTTGTTATTCAAAAGTATAAAGGAGCTGTATGAGTTTCTGAAATTGAAAGTCGTACACAGCAGCTGGCGACAGCATTCCAGAGGGGCAATTTGATAGCAGATAACAGTTCCAATCTTCACACCGTGGAAAATAAACTGATCGTAGAAACATACAGATATATAAATAGTCATTTAAAAAGGAGCGGGGCCTTGGACCAAAAGTACCTCGTAGAAGATCGTATCAAATACACCATGACAATATCAAACCTTAAATCTTAATTTCACAGACTTTATCTGACCGTGATTTTAAATTTCGGACGTTTTATTTGTTAGTACGGTGCAGAGTTGATTGTTCCGTTTTGCATATCTGCCGTACATAACAATGACCACCTATAGCCCGAGATTGCACCAATCGCAGGTGAGCGATGGACAACGGGAGAAGAGGACAGATATGGTCAAATTCAACACCATTAACAAAGGCTAATCACAGATTTATTTGAAATATTTCATTTACGTTTGAAATTTAAGATTTTGTTCAGTGTAAAGTGGTCATTATTTTTGCACATGTTCTCTGCAACAAAGGCTAACATTATGAAATCCGAGTAGATAGGAATGCACTACCGATTAATTTCTATAACTTTGAACTTTGACACAAAATTAAGCTGCGCTTCGACTGCTATTAGTTGTTGTTTTATTTAAATTAATTTTCAACACCTGTATTTTGACCAGTTTTCGGTAAATCATACTAATTACAATGGGCCCTGGGTTGGTAAAAATATAAAGCTATGGACTGGGTGCTGTTCATCTGCTCATAGGCAGCTTGTAACAGGACTCCGACACAAGCATCTTATAACTTATTATTAATCGCTCTCGAGACTCACTCCAGATTGGATCAAGCTCGAAGAGAGAAAGAGAGAGAGAGAGAGAGAGAGAGAGAGAGAGAGAGAGAGAGAGAGAGAGATGCAATGTGGAATTATCTGTGATTACTTGGGCATTGGTGGGGATCGAACCCGCGACCCTCCGCTCATGAGGCGTACGCGTTACCACTGCATCAAGGCGGCTCCACATACCAACCTGGAAACAACAATTTGTTTATAGTATACAAATATACCGCCTTTATTTTTACTTCATTTTTTCTATAACTGTTGATTACTTTTCACAGGATCATCCACGGTAGGTGGTGATAATCACATCAGGGGTGGCGATGGAAGTACTTATGGGGCCAAGGTGCATGGTACACGGCAAATTTGGCAGTTTCTTTCGAGAGACAGGTTTCTAATACGGGTCCTTCCTAGACGATGGTTAGGTAAACAGTCCGCTTGTAAAATTTACTGACGCACGGTTGGAACAGACATAAAACCCAGAGAAACGAGACACGGCAACCACCAATACCAGAGGTGCTCTGGTTCGATTCGACAAGCTTCAGTCATTCCAAATATGTAGTCCTGCCAGTCCTGCAAAATATGAAGTAAAAACAACATAAAAAAATATGCAAGTCAGGGTAGTCGACAACCTATACGTGATCAGGGTATTAGAGTGTCTTCTTTTACGTTTCTCGTTATTATCTCTCCCATGCATGATCGATGCAACAAATAATTAGAACGGTTGCCGCAAACTGACAACACTTAATTTAGACTCATAATTATAATATTTACAACGAGAACATGCATATTATGACAATGAAATACAATTTTCGGCGTAACCATGGCCCCGAAAACCAGTTATTAGTTTGATCTTGCATTCAGAGAGTTTTATTGGTACTGCCCTGGTCGCGACTGGCCGGCTGTGGACTAAATTTCCTCCAAAATGCACCATATGATCATTGCCTTTACACGGGCGGTGACTTTGTCGTTACCCGTATTATTATCACTTAAATTTTTTATGATGCGCTCAGTCGTAAAACCCAACAGCACGTCATCAGATTACGTAACCATGTGTAGGAACTGGGTACAAGTTCAGCAAATTTATAATAATCCGAAATAAAATGTAACATTTTAGAGCCGAGTTATGCTAGACCAGCAATTATATGAGCAATTCGTTGGCTATGATGATAAAACGAACAATGAAACATATAATGAAGTTAATAAATTCCAGCATACCTGGTGCTAGCGGTACAGACGTATCAAATTCATTGGGCGGAAAGCATTTCGAAGGAATATGAATACCAAGGGTAATAACACGTTGATAATTTATATATTAATTGTAGATAATTTATATATTTATAGTATTAAAATGAGATAAATAAAGAAGCCTATTGTATTTTAAGTACCACTTTTAATATAAAAATCAGTTTCTGAACTGTATCAAAGTAAAGATTAAGAACCTGTAAATCCGTAAAACAAGCACATAGACTTCCAGGAATTCCTAGTGCGAAGGTTGTAGAAAGAGAATTTGAAGAAGTGATATGATTTTGTTTTAATATAAAAAACTGTATAAATAGTAACGCATTTTGATTATATGTTATATCAGAAAATTATCGCTTTATGTATTTATTTATAGAATAATGATTATAAATAGAGCAATGATAGACCTTTATTCTATTTATTCTAAAACAATGTTGACAAATACCTTTTTTTTTATTTCTGTAGCTTCTTCACTAAAAGGCGCTGTCAGAAAGCGTTTCTTGTTGGTTTGCAATATAATTGAAAATATAAGTTGCGTAAGAAATGATTTTTGTACAAGACATCTATCGTGGTAATATAAGAACTGCAGGAAATTTAACATTCAAAGTGCTCCTGAGACTTTAAACCTAATCAATTTAATTAAAGTGAGTTCATCATCGGAAGGCGAGAAACTGAGTATATTCTTCACACTTTTGCCTCCGACCCGAATCATGAAAATACCTGACTTTACTTTGAATACAGATATCTAATTCATACCAAAAAGTAAAAATAAAAATAGGAAATTGGAAAATTAAATCAAAATAAGCGTTACTAGTATCCTTTTATGCTAATTTAAGTTTACTGGTGCTATTATCGTCTCTTTCTTGTTAAACTCCATCTTTTTTTGGGACATTAATTGGAATATTAGCCTTAAAGGGTATCACGGCGTGAAAGTAGATTAGTATCTTTAAACGATTCATTTATTCTGTTTTGGTCTCGCGAACGCCCTAGGGAGAGTCCAGTGTCCCCTTCATTTGGGTTGCATTCTCTCAATAATGCACGATAAAAGCACGCGGGGTATACCTTTGACATCAGATACTCGCGGGGACCTGTTTTGACCCAAGCACGCGAGTTGCAGATCAGAGGTCATATAGCCTCGTGTCAGAGGTCAAATAATTTTAATGGCGATGCTTTTTAGGCTGGTGTTTGATATATAACTACGATTATTTCCCATCATAGACCATTGTTAAACACTGTTTTCAGTATTTTTCTACCTCTATTGAACTGTTGTTACCATTATTCCAGCGACCCCGAGATCCCATATGCTAGTATTCTATAATTAAATCTTAATACACCCTTTAACCCTGGAACCCACCGTGGTTGTCACTGAAGTGTCCTTAGTTTCCTTTGTGTTTTATACGGGTATGTAAGAGGCCGGAATCTTAAAGATTGAATAGAATTTTACGAGAAACGATTTGTTTGATATACAGTGGAAGCGCTATAAAAGATTCCACCCCTACCCCCTCCCCCAAAACGGGTCGTACCGCATATATACCTCGCCCGAGGGTGGTGGACCTAATTAGCACGTATACAAACAAAATCCTCCCCCAAAAACTCACCCGCGGATTAGGCGAGCTGTAAACCTGTAGGGACTGGAAGTTCCTCTCTCTTCTCTAGGATCAAGTAAGCCTTGTATATAACCATGCATTCTAGCATTTTGTTCACTGGAACGATCGTTTCAATAAGTTTACGCAAACGAGTCTAAGGAACCGAAAAGCTTTGTACGTAAATATAAACCATGCTCTGATTACCTTAATACAATAATAATAAATTTCTCACGAATATGACATTTTTTATTTAGATCACTGTTTAATAGCAAAGTTGTAGACTGTTATATTCGCCTCGGGTTTGCACCGGATCTCCGGTGAGAGCTGCTGAATTAATAGTCATGCGGTACTTTCTAAAAATAAAACATTCCGGAGAATGGTTGGTTTTAAATTTGTTACAATCGCTGTAATCCCATGACACCATCCACAGGTGGAAGGAACATACCTTTGACTTTTTCTTCTTAAGCCAATGTCTTTTTCTATACATTTTAAAATTGATATCAGAATAAATAATACAAAAAATTGTAAAACATTTTTTACAATTTTTTTTATTTTTTTTATTCTGATATCAATTTTAAAATGTATAGAAAAAGACATTAGCTTAAGAAAAAAAGTCAAAGGTATGTTCCTTCCGTCTGTGACGCCACCGACTGTTTTAAAGTTCATAAACACATCATCATTTTTGCATGTTTTTATTTTCAATCACGTCATTAAAGAACACGGTTTCAAAGCTAGGTTCTACATTCAACAACCTACACAAAAGCGCGTTTACATGTCACCAGAACTGTGCCCCTCAGTCTATCCTATCCCCTACTCCCACATGGCAGGGTTAGACTATAGAAGCTGAAGTCCACATTAATTCATGTTTCTGACATAGACCTACTTGGCAGTAGATGAATATATTCTAAGACAACAGACAATTATAATGTAGGTCACTCAAATATAAAACGTTCGTTGGCGAGCAAACTTATTTTTTGTATTGTTCATTGTCCCGGTCGACCCTAGGATTTCTCCTCATATCAGGTGAACTGCCAAAACTCCTGACAGGCGCAGGTTGAAGAGACAGATGCAGATACGAGGGAATCCGGATACCAGACCCATCCTCTTTACGAACGGAACCCCTGGTTATTTTACGTTCCCGGGGTATAGCACCGACACACGTGAGAATACCTCTGGGTTTCTAACCAGTTCATCTCAAGATGAGTGAAAACACTGAAAAGCGTTTCTGAAAATTCCAGTGCACTGGCCGGAAATCGAACCAGATCGTTAACCACTCGATCACCGCACCATGCCTATTTTATTTCATTTTCAAAATCTAAAAAGCTCTGCTGAAATTACGTGACATCGCAATCATATGTAACGGTATACAGTTTTCCGGTCAATCCGTCAAATATTATACATGTATATACAATAGAAAAGTTATGTTTCCGCACGCTCTCTGAGTAAACAGAAACAATTCAACTAGTTATACCTTCAAAAATAGGAAATTTTAATTCTGTATTAGCTTAGCAACCTGCAACGCAAATCCTTAGTTTATTTACCGGTCTTCCAGCCAGCCCCTTTTGTCCCTGTTTCAAAAGGGGAGAGCGATAGACTGTTTACCAACGGAAAGTGTAACCATTTTGACACGGTTTAAATATACTAGCAACGCTTTAATAGACTAATAAAAGTCAAAGTTCAAAAAAGTAATACAAATAATAGAAGTGGCTGTTCTGAAGTGTCCTGGTCTCGTATTCTTAAGGCTTCCATAAGAAGGGTCTACTGTCAACATGTACTATTTTAACATATGTCAAAATGTTTGCAGTAAAGCTAACGAAATAAAATACTAGCATTGTTAATGGACTTGCTTATTGTTGCTTGCCGCTCACCTGCTGCTAAGAGAAGTTGACATGCAGGTCAAAAAGTTCTGAAGCCCTAGGAACTAGTTTTATACGATTACTTCCTCCTTTGAAAAGATGGTCTGTTATTATAAATTAACATACCTAAGGCAAATTTGGAAAAGAATTGTTAAACTCTAATCCTTTTAATACTTTAAAACTGTTTTCAACTGTCCAAGAAACAAAAACGCAACAAGTCAGTCAAATTCTATTGAATAGATTTGCGTAAGTTACCAGCAATTTTATCAAATTTCCGCTGATTTTGTAATTTTAGGGACCGTGAGTTTTTGTGTCATACACTTCGTTCTGTACTCCGTTCTTTTGAGCTGTACGGGATATAGATCTCTGTCTAATGTTGCAATAATTTTTAAGACTGAATATTTTAAACTGATTTTTATTTCCTTCAAGCTGGAGAGCATATTGGAAGCATACCTTGTTGAAACATTGCGTGCTGTAAACATTTTGACCTGAAATTTGCTAAATTCTTAATTCAGTCAAGAAGTTGCAAAAAACGAACGTCAGGATAAACATGTTCATAAATTAATACATCTTCAAGCGTCATATATAGTATTTAAAGAACAAATTTTATGGAAGCTCAACACGTTGGCCGATGCACGAAGTTTAGATGACGATAGGCCCGGAATTTTTCTTAAGGTCCAAGGGCCACATTTACAAGTAGCTCTTATTTTACCAAGAAAGACGACTTACCGGCGCAACCGTTGAACTTTATTTGTACCAAAAACATTCATAACATTGCTTTTTAAATATGTAGATATTAGAAATATAGCGCAGTATTTTTTTTTCAATGATATTACAAAAAAAATAAGTCAGCCTTTCTGGCAACTCTTTTTCGCGAAGAAACAGCTTTAATACGAAAAAAATGAGTATTCCAACTTTGTTTTAGAGTGAATAGAACATGGTTCTATCATTATCCTATCAGTTAATTTATTTTACTACATCAGTAAATTCAAAGAGATCCTTTGACCTTAACTTCGCAAAAATCTTTCGCACGTCTTCTCCGTAAATTACCTTAGTTTTGTACATCGATTCAGTTATCAAATCTTTTCAATGCCAGACATCACGTAAAACTTGCTGCCTGGTTGGGTTATTTTACCATAGCTATTTTACACATTGATAAACCAATTCTATGATAACTTTGTTTCCATTCAATGTTTTTTAACATTTCTTTCAGAGGAACGCGCCGCGTAGTTCTTGTTTTCGTCAAAGCGATATCATTTGACATTTATAGGCACCTCTTTTATGTGGCTTTTTCCATTCCTTGGACGTTTCCTTGAATAAATCAAAACGAAAGTAATCATTAAATTGCAATATCATACTGATAGAGTTCGATTTACGTATCTCGGACCGCTCTTTGTACCTATTTATCCGGGGAATTTTATCGACGTTGTTTTACATTGATATAAATGACCTTTGACCAAAACTACTGGCCAAGATGACATATAACCCTAACTGATGTGGTCCAAGGTAACCCTGGACCCTAAAATACTGACCTTTGCCAAGATCAAGCTCATAACATGCAAACGTGCAAATAGCATTCGACATTCCGGGACCCTTTAATCAGGAAATGCGGATGCAGGGACACGCGTTGTAAATAGCTTTAACTATTTTGTTGCATTTTTATTCAAAGAAAATGAAAACTTTGGTAAACATGATATGATAGAAAACTCTATTGATCACAGAGTTATGAAAAAGTTCTGCAGATTACTGAACGATGATTTATTGTCTATGGGTCGAAGTTCAAGATATCCGACTTTCCGTGAACTCCACCGCTTTTAGGTAAATTAACTTTCAATGTACGAGTTCAAAATGTTACAAAATTTCTAACTCAAGTTTTTAAAGTCCCAGGATCACATTTACAAGTAGCTCTTATTTTACAAAGAAAGATGTCTTACCGGTGGAAATGACCTTTATTTGTACCAAAAACATTCATAACTTTACTTTTTAAATCGATGTACATGTTAGAAATATAGAGCAGTATTTTTTTCAGTGATATAGCAAAAAAATAAAAAGGCTTCCTCGCAACTCTTTAACGTGAAAAAAGCGATTTAAATACGAAAGAATTGAATATGTCAACATTGTTTTAGAGTGAATAGAACATGGTTCTATCATTAACAATCCTATCGGTATATTTATTTTACAATATCAGTAAATTGAAAAAGATCCTGGGACTTTAAAATGAGTTGAACTAAAAATATCATCAAAACTAGGTTCACACTTTTTAAAAGTCTCCTGAATACGCTGTACTTAAAATTGAAGTTTTTGTTAGATCTAGGTCTACTTGAAAATAATAAATATCTTTCTTTCAGTTGACAGCAAGACCAAAGAATTGAAAAAAAAAACCAAAAACAAAAAACAAGATAAATGGATTTGTATCAAATAATGAGAAATAAGGATTAAATTTCCACGTTTTTGTTTTCATATAATTATTATACATGTAGTTTGAAAACAAGAAAACGTTGACTCAAAAGTTATAAATTTAACAATCCACATTCATTATACGTATACATATAAAGGCAATATGATACCAATATGTTACAGAGTGTCTGGTTGTTAGGGCTGTAATATATTACAAATATCCCGGTATTCAGCGAGTAAAGCATAATAAATTACGGGTTTTCTACCTCATTTGCACTACTCTGACAAAAACAAATCTGTCCAGTTTGCGGGTATTTCTCCCTCCGCATCCTCGGTACCCAGGCTATTCATACCATACATGAATATATTCCGTAATAGACCGTGGGTTCCGACGATGTTTCTCCGATGACTACATATCAACATAAGATTCAGTACAGATTCTACTGCTCCTAGACAAGTGCACCTGCACTGTTGCCAATAATTCTTTCGAGGAATTTGTTTTTCAAAAGACTATTCTAATGCGCATTGTACATATCTGTATTCTTTACGTATTGCAACTTTTTACCGCCAAACAGTTTGAAAAACTCATATTCCTTAAGTCAGATTTTGTCTTGTTGAGAATTATGTATATATTGTTTTGACGTTTACTGATCTGAAGTATAACATAAGTAAACAAGAGTGAGGAAAAAAGTGTTCTTTATACTTAGCAAATATACTGCACGTGGGTATTATTGATTGTGTACATAAAGTCACGTGGCTGTTTATCTTGTTTACCTAAAGGTCATGTGACCAATTTGCCGTACGATTTGTTTGCTTTTCCCATGCATAGTTATGAAGGACGTGTGTGAGAAGCGCGGAGATTAAGCAATTTAAATCCACCAAAATCTCTTTTACAACCCTTAACAAACACTCGAAGACTTTACCGATCAAGACATGGCCTAATGTAGTTTGGCACCTGATATGTTTGGCAAAGATTGTGCAGTGTCACTTTGTTTCTCATTGCGAGCAGTGCTACAGAGGTATTTTGCTATTATACACCTAAAATGCTTCTTTTTCATTATAGTTCGAAGGTTCTACAGGATCCGCGCGTTGATCAGAAGGAATTTAGCAGCTACATGTATAGGGGTCCTATATTCCATTGACCCTAAAAAATCATAGGCATAACACAGGATTGACATGGTACTCTTAAAAAATTTTAAGTTGTTCTTTGCGGATTTTTCGAACCCGAATAAACTAAGATCTTATTACAATGTACATTCAAATAGGATTAAACTTGAAAATGATGAATCGATTTTTTTTAACAAATTTCATTTTTTAACTGTCGTCTGCCAGTCTTGCGCAACCGGAAATAGTGGACCATTTGTGGTGACACCGGTCGGCCGCACGCAAGTGACTGACAAACGAATCGCGTATTACGTAACATGTACATCTCGTGTGCAGTCCTTTCCCACGACTTGTCTACCCGTCCAACTGTTTTGTTATACGGCCGTAATACTGACTCATTTCCTTTTCCATTTATGACAACAATACTTTCATACCAGGGGGAGATATGTTTGCATTACACTGCGGTCATAGCTGTGGTTATAGTTAGATTAGATCATTTGACGGGATAATTCGAAATCATTTGAAATAATACGGGTGGTTTTCATACGATTTTCTCACGGTAAAGGTTCAGTTAGTCACAAAACAGCGCAGCTGTCAGACACACGCGAGCAGTTTTAAAATGTGGGAACATTTTTATACAATTTAAATTATGAATTAACGTCTTCAGTAATTTATAAACACAAATACAGCAAAACGTGTCTACATCGTGCCACTGTCAGTGCCTTTTTTCATATTTTATCAGAGAGTCTGGCTTTAATATGTGTCTTCTTGTTTTCCTTAATTTCGCATTTATACAGGTACATGTATAAAAAATCTAAAGTTTTCATCCGTTTTACCTCCTGCTTACTGATTTATTGTTGTTATTGTCGCGAGGGATAAATACTGTACCTTTTACCAACAAATCGCATCCAGACTCCAGCTGCTGTAACGGCATCCGTGTCACTTCACGTCCGCGTGCGACCACAATATTTTCCTGTTATGACATGCGCGCGATACATGCCGATACACTGATAATAAAAATGTCACAGAGACTAAATTCCGTTACATTGACAGAGAGACTGAAATATTAATAGAAAGCTTTAATTAAATACACAAGCCCAACAGTTCAGCGGCCATTGTCACGAATCACCTGTTCTCGCTAAAATTGATTTTCAGAGATTAAATGGCGGGTGCACGTGCCAGGGTCATTCCAAGAGTGAATGCTGGCATTCTTTATTTGTGACACGAATAAATTATTCATTTTTTTTTCAAATGTACAAATGCAGTGCCAAAGAAACATTAACATGGAACCAGGTGTTTGCTGTAAATATTATTTTCAAGAGGTATAAAAAGGGCGATGGTACAATAGATGTAGATCATGATTAGACTCGAGGGAGTCACCACTGGTCACTGGGACTAAGTTGTTGCTAGGGAAGTCAATGGCTGCTAAGGAAGTCATTTGTTCCCAGGGGAAGTCATTGGTTGCTAGAAGTCACTTGTTGCTAAAGACGTGAGAAGTCACTAGATACTAGGGAAGTAAGAGGTTGTTATTGAAGTCGCATGTCACTAGTCCAAGTTTGTGGTTGCTAAGTAAGACAGTGGTTGCTAGGTAAATAGCTTGTTGTTATGGGAACTTATTGGAAGCTAGGTTTTTCTTATTACTCTGTATACAGACAAGAGATCCCCAGGACGTGGTCAATTTTGACCCCGTGGACATGATTCGTACAAACTTGTTTGGGGTCTAGTAGACACTGCTACATACCAAATATCTTAGCTCTAGGCTTTGTGGTTTTGGAGATTTTTAAGTCTATCAAAAACAAGTGAACCAGTGCGTTGCTAATATTGACCCTAGGGGCAAGGTTTTAACAAACTTGGTAGAGGTCCACCAGACGATGGCTCACACCAAAGACCAAAGCTCTGGGCCTTGTGGTTTTGGAGAAGAAGATTTGTAAATATGCTTTTCTATTTCTAACTCTAGCGGCCATGTTTTTTTTTCAGTCTGTCGGAATCATTTGATCAAATTTAAGAGAACGTAATGCCAAAGTTTGATGATATTCCATGAAGTGGTTTTCAAGAAGTTATTTGAAGCATTTGTGGACGGACGACAGACATCCAACGATCCTAAAAGCTCACCATGACCACTTCGTGATCAGGTGAGTCTGGGGCCTAATATAACTTATAATGAGGACCAAGGGTGAGCTAAAAAGGGAAGATAGCTAGGTAACTCAGTTGGAAAAGTATCTCAAACATTTCATATTTTGAAAATCATTTTGGGAAGGTCTCAGGTTGAGTCCTTCTCTAGCAACATAGTTTCTTTTTCATTTCTGCTTTGTTTTTTTTTCCTGCTTGTGAGTGATATAGAGAAATACTTCACTGATAATTTCCAGCATTTTGTCAGTTAATAATAAGTGTAGAATCAATAGTGAAACATAGTATTATTTTTCTTAATAAATATAGCATCCAAACGTGCAAGGACATTATTACACTGTCACTGGGATTTGAACCCAGAACTCCTTCTTAAGACACTGTACTGCCACAGAAAGCGTTTTTCTTAAAACTATGACAGCTTTCATATGTCCAAAAGCTTGTTTGAAATAGTGTAGCCATGTTGTGCAACAGGGCGAAACGGTTTTGAGCAGGTAGAGGGTCACCCATTTTTTTCAAAAGCGGAGATATCGAGATGTCGTTTTTTAGCACTGGCAACTATCGTGTGCAATGGAGTGGTACGATTCTAGCAATGCCCGAGGAACTTCTGTGTGAAATTATTTCAAAATCGGAGCAGATGTATGTCGTTTAAAGCGATTTCTGTTCATAACCCTGGCAGCAATCTTGTGCAACGGAGCGGAACGGTTTGGGCAATTTTGAAAGAGGGTCACATGAGCACGAGTGAAAACATTTCGAAATCAAAACAGCAATTTTTGAAATGATATTTTTATTGAACATATTCTTACAATCAATGCTTATTTTAGTATAGCTTATTCACATAACATTACCGAACTGTACTAGCTTTTTTACAAAGCTAAGCTTGTTACTGACACTGAGTCATCTTGAATATTAGGACTTTATCTGCCTATATCGATTGATATCTATGATCTTTTCGTTAATGTTGTGATTATTTAATAAATTAAGCAAAGTAACAAAAGAAAATGGAACGGATGCACTCGTGACAATCCTCCAAGCGTATTCCAAGATGGCGCTACTTTATCAGAGGCTGCTGGATCAATAATCTATTTCATTGGTTAATTTATGGAAGATTTTTGGAAGGTCCAAACAATTCCATTGGTCGCGATGTACGCGAATTCTGGTTACTTTTCAGTAGGATGATACTTGTCAGCCGGAATAGCTCAGTTGGGAGAGCGTTAGACTGAAGATCTAAAGGCCCCCGGTTCAATCCCGGGTTCCGGCACGGACGGAACGTTCGGCGGCTGGCTCTTTTTTTTTTTTTTTTTTTACACTTTATTGCTTTCTTGAAATGCCAATTCCCATCAATTCCAATTAGCAAACGATAAACTAGTTTAAGTTAGCTTGAAGTAAAGCTTAAAACATGCCACTGTTCTATTGACTATTACTTTCATAAATTATCTAGATACATTTTGTATATTTATATTTCTTTTTTGATCAATGAATTCAAAATAGAAACTGTGTCATATTAGAGAGGGCTATAAGAAAAAGACACACACCGAAAATAAAGGGAAAACTATTCCAAAATCTATATAAAAGTGGACTTCCAACCGAACAAATAAAATACAGTCTAAGGGAGGCAACTTCTTGTAATTGTGTTATAATGCAACCGAAAGCTCATAAATATCAATCCTCGTCATTTGAAGGTTATTACCGAGATCAGAGAATAAAATGTTCGACAAATTGTTGCATTTTAGATTTTATCTACAGCAGATCAAAAAGTTATTCAAAAAGAGAAAAGCCCAGGAAGGTTAATTATAGGATAAATGCACCAAATGATTATTTATTTGCCAAAACCAATTTGCTACTCAATAAATTAGCATTTTGTGTAGATTTAGAAGTACATATTGACGTTTTTGACTTTGTGGACAGTACTAAAACGACTAAGCACTAAGACTAATGCTTATATAGCCCATTTATCCTTTCAATTATCACAACTTTTATAAAAACGTTTATAGTTCGTCCTGGTCCATGTAGTCCGATGCTTATAAAACTTTTTTCCATACTTAACCGAATTTGGGCACAAAACGATTTGAACTTCTAGCACCGTACATTTTAAGAAACAAACGAGCTGGAGTTTAAAAATCATTTAAAAGAACTTGTGGCCCGATTCATTTGCTATTGTTTAATTGTATATATATTCCTGCTAAATGTGCATGTACATCTTTAACAGCAATACGATATGTTTAAGTAAAAATCATTTTAAACAACACTAAATGAAAAACGTGTTTGATTTACTTTAATAAAGATTTGTATAAAATATTATGTACAGTATTCTATCGCTCCGAAGTCATGAAGAGCGTGAAGCCCAGTAAGTTTAGTTTATACTAATTTATTTTAGCTGGATTGTGAAGAAAGATTGAAGCTTATCTGGTCACTCCCAAGTCCGCTTCCTGGTGTCATATGATGAGTTACAAGCACGAAAAAAGGTTTTATAGGCACTGTGCCTTGCTGTACATTTTTCTGTGACGGGGTTTGGACATGCAAACACAACTTCGGAGTCCGACAAACATTATACGTGTTTTAAAATTTCTTTAATTTTAAAAACACATGGAAAATGTCTTTGAATGTTCACAAAAATCTACAAATGTCTACTAGAATAAAAACGCCTTCATGCCGATTACTTACAACTATAATTGACTATTACAGAACATGAAAATCTGCCGTTATGTTCAATGTCAATGTTCAGTGTCCATGTTCGTCCATGTTTGAGAACCAAATCCGTTGCTATTTGCTTTTGACATGTTCTGAGATGCAATTTACGAAACGAAACTTATATATTTATTCAGTATAAACGGATCAATGTTAAAACGCATAATGAAGTTGACGTTCCGTTATACCACCAGTAACTTGATGATAGCAGTTTAGCTTATTTTATTAATGAAATGGATTCGGGTACGAAACAGGCATGTGGAACGGGATCATGTATCTCAGATCTGATAAGATTTTCTTTTGACATTATCTATACATTTTCTCGCTGGCCACGCGTTTTTGATAAAAAAAATGCGAAAGAGAGAATGAGCTAAAACATTCTCACGGTGAGCACGCGTTAAGCGCGCGAATTTAAAAATAAAGAATTGACTAACCAGTGAATAACATATACTTTAACCACGTGACAATAATCGCACATGCGCAGTGAAAATTCTCATAGTCCCGTTCAAAAACAGATGTTTACTATCAATTTGCTTCATGTGAAATTGTAATTGTTAAGGTTTTCTAATGGCGTTCCCATCTAAATATAATCACTAGCCGTCTTTTATGTTTTATTGCCACGTGCGTACATTTCGGTTCAGCTTGTTGCATTTTCAAAACTGACGACCTGTGGGAAAGTTACTCCTATTTAGCAGTTATAAAGACCCTGGACACATGAGTGTGTTAAGATTATTTGTATTTTCATTGTAAATAAGTGGCTCCCTGATGCTTCAAAGCGAAATTACAACGCACGCTGTATTAAATGAGATTATTGAGGCTACTTTTCCGAATATTTTTTGATAATTAGGTCTCTTTTTTTCAACCCGTGCATCGTCCAGCGAGCCTGCGGTTAATGATTTGAAAAGCAATGGTGTGGGAAAAACTGAATTCGCTGAGCAACGAAATCGTTTCCACAGAGACGAAAATTCGCGTGTTTATTGAAACAGAGGTTGGCATTTGTATTGTCTGGCTGAAAGGCTACTGTACATCAGATGTTGCATGAAGGTTATGTGGATATATTTTATTTTTAGTCCAAGCTTAGTAAGTGAGATTCAATCGATTTCGAAAAAGCAACCTGCATGACATTATTGTTGATAGGTAAATAGAGCCTTAAATACTTAGTTCATAGATCTCTGATGCATCGCAAGCATGTAATCTCATTACGTAACGAGACTTTGCAAAATCTCAATGGCCTTAACGCCTGACCCTACTCGTGACCGCAAGTCTTACTCTGTTCAAGGTCTTTCAAATAGTATGGTCCGGAAACGAGAGTAATACGATAAATAACTTGCCTCGGATCACGTGACAAACATCCGGGTACCCGCCATTTTGGAAAAAGAAAGAAATTGTTGATACTTTATATCTACGTATATCTCGATATTTTACCAATCAATTTGACCAACAAAGTGATCCTTAATACAATATATGCATTCCCTTATCATTACATAATATTATATTTTACCGATGTTTCGTTTTAGGTGGATTTACGCATTGGAAAGTTGACCTCATACGAACGGGTTTTTTCACAAATGACCAAAAGCCGAAAACCGACCTAATTTTAGCGCTTCTTTCCTACTTGCACGGTGTTCATGGGATTGATGTAACATCTTTTTCTCATAGATTTAAGTCTAATGTGCGTCTGTTATGTCTTAGATTTTCGTATTTCACCCGTATTTTAATTTTCTGGGACGGTTAGATCCGTTCAAAATCTAAAAATGGCGTCAATGGTGATTTTTTTTCGCGATACGGTGATATTTTGTGCACAGGTTTTCACTATATATTTAGGGTCAAATGATGGAAAATTGCTAATTAAAATGTAAATTAAGAGTTATTTTTGAACGGATATGAATTAGATTTTCGTTTTTTTATTTTATAACATAATAACGTACAGTTTTGTAAGACCAGTATCGCGAGTCAAATTACCATCCCAAGACGGAATAGCATGGACCGTGTTTAACTCGCGTTAAAGATAATAGTTAATTATATATAGAGGTTTTAATTTCACAGTTTTACAGAAAATTTCATCAGCTTTCCAATTATACCATTTTTTAAATTAAATGTGGTATTTAAATGACACAATGACGGGCAGTTTTGCATACAACTATCGGACAAATACCAGTTTACTCGCTCGGCGTGATAAATGCACGGCGTGATAAACGCTTCCAGGCGAGACAAGATTATCAGTACGATAAGACATTTATAGAGGGCGTTTCCGGACCATACTATTTGAAAGACCTTGCTCTGTTAGACCATGTTAACTTTTCGACAAAAGATGTTTTATTTTTGTCATTATTACATAGTTCACACATACAGACATCAAACATACAAAGCATACTTAGCAATATGCAAAAGCGCGCGAATTTAAAGGGTCAGGCCAAAAGTACAACGTTATCGAGGGCCCTTCAAAGTAACGGTATGCTGTTTTACAATTATTATTGTATTTTCTATAAAAGATACTTTTTCATTGGTTTAGACACCTATCATTGTACCAAAATATATCATCATATTTCATAAATATTGGGGTTTTCCCCGTTGAATATAAATCTAAATTTAGAATTACGAGATTTAGTCAGTCGTGATACATGTATATTGCCTTAGTTATTTCACCCATATCTGACATTCAGGTGAACAGTTAATGACACATTACAGTACAGAGAGTTTCAACTGTATTTTATCAGAGACATAGAATAATTATGTCTCTGATTTTTATTAATAGAAATTTAGTGATGGTTCGCAAAATTATTCTATTCGGCAAATATATATTAAAAGACATAATTATGAATAAATTTTAAAAAGATGTTTGAGAAATTATGTTGTTGATTTCAGTCAAAATATAATAAAACATTTATGGACTTGTTAGGCATTGAATACGATGTGATATTAACCATATGGAAGTAATATTGACTGAGGCGTCATCACATTATATCGGCAATTGTATAATGTGTGATTGATGGTCAATATTGCATTCATTAGCAGTGGTCTTTACATTTTTATATGATATTTAGAAGAAAGGGAAAAATAAAAATACTAAGAAAAAGAAACAAGACAAATATCATGTCAGGACACAAGAAGTGTCGTTTGTCTGTCAAATGTGGCCATTTTTCGGGTTGAAAAGGATTTATTATTATATCCGAATGGAGCAGCAAGTGTTATAAAGGATGTTTTGTTCCACGAACACAACAATTGGTTTTACAGTTTTGTAAATTATATAACGGATGAGTCGACAGAGCAAAGCGGATTGACTGAAAAAATGTCAGATAGGTCGTTCTATGGTAAAAGCTGAACTCAGCAAAGAGTAAATTTCAGTGAGGGAAGTACATGTACATGTATATGGGTACCTTTCTTACTCGCGTTTTGACCATTTCAGATGACACGAAGTGTGCAGATTTCGAGGACATAAAGTTTGTTTGTAATTGTGCTTATTAGGTCCACCATCCTCTTAAGAGGCTATAATCGGTACGACCCGAGAGGACATAAAGCCCATACAGTCCAGTTTTTATAGATCAACGGTCAAAGGGAGATAATGCAGCTAATATAAGGCTCTCGTACGTACTTGGTACCCAGACTAAAAACTTAACGCGGTTATAACTTATTAATTAACATTAAATCTGCAGTGTACCCCTTTTTGTGTGTACTAGTAATTCTGGCTGTTGGTGAGCTCTGTAGAGATTACTTTATTGGTGTTATCTTTTTAAAGACGGGGTTGGTGTTAGCGTTAGCAATATTAGAACATTTTAAATTGTCGCCATAATAAGGCATTGCAAGTTTGTGCTGTATTCTTCTAAATTTCTACAGTGATTACAGATATAAAAGCTGGTAGCTGGTAGTGGATGTATGGTTTGTCCTCAGAAGTCACAATGTTTTCTGATTATATTAAGTTTTTATCTTCTTTTTTCAGTTTCCGCATTGTAACTTGTATTAATTTACCATTTATCACGGTCGTTGTAGTTGTTATGTGAGTTGAACGAATTTGGTAATATTTACAGTACGGCAGTTGAACTAAAACCATCGTTCCTGGGAAGAACCAGTACTGGACTCCTGAACTCCGTATACTTCAGAAATTACTGTACCAGTACCGTATATATTCATAAAAGCAGGCTATTTTTCAGATTTCCATTAACAATTTTTGTTTGTTGGAGCATGTAAAAAAGGAGGACGATACATAAGGATGGACGCCTTTGAAAAGACGTTAAAAAGCAGCAATCCCCAGTAATTTTGGCTAGTCTGAAGCAGAAACACCAAGGACACTGTTGAAAAAAGCAGCTCCCCTGCTTATAAAAGTTTATCGAGCACAAGTTCATGCTCAGCACGAACTCATGTTCAAGTAATATGAACTAAAGTCGAGTTATATCTTTTTACAAAGTCGGGTTCCATAACTATAATCAGAAGGTCTGTTCTTCAGCTTCTGTATATTTATATTAAACACGACTTTGTAAATAAATATAAATTGACTTGACTTCATTTACTTGGTCATGATTTAGTGCTGAGCATGAGATTGTGCTCAAGAATTTTTTATAAGCACGGTGGCAGTTGTCTTCTGTGCCTAAGGTAATCACCTGTGCACCGACGGCAATGATTCAATGATGTTTGCATATAAAATCCCAACATATCGTCATCATAACCTCAATGAATATAAATGTTTCTAGTCAGTATACCGTATACATGTATTTATATACTTGCACTCTACGTTGTTTTTTAATGTTGTTTTCATTTTACAGATTGAAATGTGACGATGGTGACAATAATTTCACAATGACTTCACATGTCTAACCCTCAAGAAGCAATGAGAGCTTATTTACAGCAGTGTCTCAATACATAGAGCATCAACTGGAAATAGAAACATTGACGGATCAGTTGACCAAGAAAACGGAAGAATGGTAGATAATCTTAACGGAGCGATTTCTTGTATGTCGTTTCAGCATGCAAAGACTATTTGTATTTGATACAATTCTACACTGGATTTTCATCATACTTTATGTTTTTTACCCTTTTATCAATATATAGATCATACGACGAGTTGGGTGCATCTTTTCGGTGTGTGTTCAAAGTGAATAAGAAGGCTACTTACATTTATACAGAGCTGACTGTGATCATTGAGCGATGTTAGATGTGCTTATGGTCCACCATTCTTATTCAAGGTATATACGGTGCGACCTGGATCATTGAGCGAAATACTCATTTTGCTTTTTATTTGATATAATAACTTTATCATTCTTTTCTTTTAACTTCTTTTCATTCTTTAAACACACTTCACTTTCGCTATGATTTGTATGTGTGACCGCTTGAGCCTTCGGGATCACAATGAAAAGTTGTAATAGTAAAAGGGCATTGCGATAAGCGAGATTGCAGAAAGCGCATGACTGCAAAATGAACAGTGCAGCATGGTGCGCGGAACTGGAGAAAGCGCAGGACTGCAAAATACACAGCGCAGCATGGTGCAAGAACTGGAGAAAGCGCAGGACTGCAAAAAGCCTAGAACTGCACAGTGCGGTGCAAGAATACAAAAAGTTTGATGTGCCGAAGAATGTTTGCATTGCGCTTCAATCATTATATGGAAGCCACAAAGTCATTTCAACTTTTGTCACTAACAATAAGCACATACATAGTATGATTTATTATCATTAATTTTTTGTTGCTGCATTTTTTTAAATTCTAATTCTGCAATGTGCAGTAATGTGTGGTATTTATGGTGTCATAACTAATAAGGGACATTTTCTTCGTATTTGATAAATCTTCCCAGAAAAAAATATAAATTATATCACGGACCTATATACATATATATATATGTGTATATAGGTCCGTGATTATATATTGGTAAAGTGACAATATCTTGTTAATATGGTTGTCTGAAATTTTATATCTGAGTGAAGATGTAAATAAAAATAGTTGTGTTGGTGTGAACGCGTATATTTTAGCTTGTTAATTCCATTTTAATGAAAAATATGCCACTATTTCCTTTCAGCGAAAACATAGAGATGATTGAGAACAAACGATGCATGAACCGCCATCAGAACAACCCATGCAGGATGACTGCCTTCATAAAAAGAAAGCTAAATACAAGAGCAGGGGTCACCGGCAAATTAAATTAATACTCTGTACAAAATCGTGAAGTTGGCAGTAGCAGTAGTTAGCAGTAGCAGTAGCAAAAACGTGAAGTTGGCAGTAGCAGTAGTTAGCAGTAGCAGTAGCAAAAACGTGAAGTTGGCAGTAGCAGTAGCTGGCAGTAGCAGTAGCAAAAACGTGAAGTTGGCAGTAGCAGTAGTTAGCAGTAGCAGTAGCAAAAACGTGAAGTTGGCAGTAGCAGTAGCTGGCAGTAGCAGTAGCAAAAACGTGAAGTTGGCAGAAGCAGTAGTTAGCAGTAGCAGTAGCAAAAACGTGAAATTGGCAGTAGCAGTAGCTGGCAGTAGCAGTAGCAAAAACGTGAAGTTGGCAGTAGCAGTAGTTAGCAGTAGCAGTAGCAAAAACGTGAAGTTGGCAGTAGCAGTAGCTGGCAGTAGCAGTAGCAAAAACGTGAAGTTGGCAGTAGCAGTAGCTAGCAGTAGCAAAAACTTGAAATTGGCAGTAGCAGTAGTTAGCAGTAGCAGTAGCAAAATCGTGAAGTTGGCAGTAGCAGTAGCTGGCAGTAGCAGTAGCAAAAACGTGAAGTTGGCAGTAGCAGTAGCTGGCAGTAGCAGTAGCAAAAACGTGAAGTTGGCAGTAGCAGTAGCTGGCAGTAGCAGTAGCAAAAACTTGAAATTGGCAGTAGCAGTAGTTGGCAGTAGCAGTAGCAAAAACGTGAAGTTGGCAGTAGCAGTAGCTGGCAGTAGCAGTAGCAAAAACGTGATGTTGGCAGTAGCAGTAGCTGGCAGTAGCTGTAGCAAAAACGTGAAGTTGGCAGTAGCAGTAGCTGGCAGTAGCAGTAGCAAAAACTTGAAATTGGCAGTAGCAGTAGTTGGCAGTAGCAGTAGCAAAATCGTGAAATTGACAGTAGCAGTAGTTGGCAGTAGCAGTAGCAAAAACGTGAAGTTGGCAGTAGCAGTAGTTGGCAGTAGCAGTAGCAAAAACGTGAAGTTGGCAGTAGCAGTAGCTGGCAGTAGCAGTAGCAAAAACGTGATGTTGGCAGTAGCAGTAGCTTGCCAGGATGAAAGGATGAAAGTCCTCTTAACTTATTGAAAGGACAGACTATCAACACTAGCAAGATGGTAGTCAAATATTTATCCATACCTGCATCATCCGCACCAGCCGAAATACTATTTAGTGTTGCTGGAAAATTATTCCGGCCAGACCGGCAAAATGCATGGTACAACATGTCGCATTGGATTACAGGCTGTGCCAGACTGAAGAATGAATGGTTTATTACAAGTAGGCTGAATGCACGGTACTGCAGAATGCTGGTGACATCATTGTGCACGGAATTACAGGGAACATAGGACTGTAAGTTGCATGGGATTGCAATATGTCACTACTGCATTTTGCGTCCTACTGGGCGGGCCAACGGGACGCATGGTTCTGCAAGGCTCTTTTAAATTCATTGTGCGCAAAATTACTGGAAGCGCTTGGAAACTGAAGCGCTTGTAAATTCAGTGTGCGCGAAATTGCAAGAAGCGCCTGACTGCAGGACGCACGATTCTGCAAGAGGTTTGTAAATTCAGTGCCCGTGAAATTGCAGGAAGCGCCTGGCTGCAGGACGCATGATTCTGCAAGACGGTTGTTAATTCAGAGTGCGCGAAATTGCAGGAATCGCGTATCTGCAGGGCGCATGGTTCTGCAAGACGTGTGTAAATTCAGTGTGCGCGAAATTGCAGGAAGCGCTTGGCTGCAGGACGCATGGTTCTGCAAGACGTGTGTATATGAGTGTGCGCGAAATTGCAGGAAGAGCGTAGTTGCAGGTCGCAAGGTTCTGCAAGGCGTTTGTTAATTCAGTTTGCGCGAAATTGCAGGAATCGCGTATGGCTGCAGGTAGCAAGGTTCTGCAATACGTTTGTTAATTCACTGTGCGCGAAATTGCAGGAATCGCTAGACTGCAGGGCGCATGGTTCTGCAAGGCGTTTGTTAATTCAATGTGCGCGAAATTGCAGGAAGCGCTTGGCGGCAGTACGCACGGTTCTGCATGGCGTTTGTTAATTCAGTGTGCGCGAAATTGCAGAAGCGCTTGGCTGCAGGGCGCATGGTTCTGCAAGGCATTTGTTAATCATTCAGTTTGCGCGAAATTGCAGGAAGCGCTTTGCTGCAGGACGCATGGTTCTGCAAGGCGTTTGTTAATTCAATGTGCGCGAAATTGCAGGAAGCGCTTGGCGGCAGTACGCACGGTTCTGCATGGCGTTTGTTAATTCAGTGTGCGCGAAATTGCAGGAAGCGCTTGGCTGCAGGGCGCATGGTTCTGCAAGGCATTTGTTAATCATTCAGTTTGCGCGAAATTGCAGGATGCGCTTTGCTGCAGGACGCATGGTTCTGCAAGGCGTTTGTTTATTCAATGTGCGCGAAATTGCAGAAAGCGCTTGACTGCAGGACGCACGGTTCTGCAAACCGTTTATTAATTCAGTTTGCACGAAATTGCAGGAAGCGCGTGGCCGCAGGACGCACGGTTCTGCAAGGCGTTTGTCAATTCAGTGTGCGCGAAATTGCAGGAAGCGCTTGGCTGCAGGGCGCATGGTTCTGCAAGGCATTTGTTAATCATTCAGTTTGCGCGAAATTGCAGGAAGCGCTTTGCTGCAGGACGCATGGTTCTGCAAGGCGTTTGTTTATTCAATGTGCGCGAAATTGCAGAAAGCGCTTGACTGCAGGACGCACGGTTCTGCAAACCGTTTATTAATTCAGTTTGCACGAAATTGCAGGAAGCGCGTGGCCGCAGGACGCACGGTTCTGCAAGGCGTTTGTCAATTCAGTGTGCGCGAAATTGCAGGAAGCGCTTGGCGGCAGTACGCACGGTTCTGCATGGCGTTTGTTAATTCAGTGTGCGCGAAATTGCAGGAAGCGCTTGGCTGCAGGGCGCATGGTTCTGCAAGGCATTTGTTAATCATTCAGTTTGCGCGAAATTGCAGGAAGCGCTTTGCTGCAGGACGCATGGTTCTGCAAGGCGTTTGTTTATTCAATGTGCGCGAAATTGCAGAAAGCGCTTGACTGCAGGACGCACGGTTCTGCAAACCGTTTATTAATTCAGTTTGCACGAAATTGCAGGAAGCGCGTGGCCGCAGGACGCACGGTTCTGCAAGGCGTTTGTCAATTCAGTGTGCGCGAAATTGCAGGAAGCGCTTGGCTGCAGGGCGCATGGTTCTGCAAGGCTTTTGTTAATCATTCAGTTTGCGCGAAATTGCAGGAAGCGCTTTGCTGCAGGACGCATGGTTCTGCAAGGCGTTTGTTTATTCAATGTGCGCGAAATTGCAGAAAGCGCTTGACTGCAGGACGCACGGTTCTGCAAACCGTTTATTAATTCAGTTTGCACGAAATTGCAGGAAGCGCGTGGCCGCAGGACGCACGGTTCTGCAAGGCGTTTGTCAATTCAGTGTGCGCGAAATTGCAGGAAGCGCTTGGCGGCAGTACGCACGGTTCTGCATGGCGTTTGTTAATTCAGTGTGCGCGAAATTGCAGGAAGCGCTTGGCTGCAGGGCGCATGGTTCTGCAAGGCATTTGTTAATCATTCAGTTTGCGCGAAATTGCAGGAAGCGCTTTGCTGCAGGACGCATGGTTCTGCAAGGCGTTTGTTTATTCAATGTGCGCGAAATTGCAGAAAGCGCTTGACTGCAGGACGCACGGTTCTGCAAACCGTTTATTAATTCAGTTTGCACGAAATTGCAGGAAGCGCGTGGCTGCAGGACGCACGGTTCTGCAAGGCGTTTGTCAATTCAGTGTGCGCGAAATTGCAGGAAGCGCTTGGCTGCAGGGCGCATGGTTCTGCAAGGCATTTGTTAATTCAGTGTGCGCGAAATTACAGGAAGCGCTGGACTTCATGACGCAAGGTACTGCAATGCGCTTGTTGATGCAGTGTGCGCGAAATTACAGGAAGCGCAATGGTGAAGTTAACTCAGCAAAGATTTTCCACAATTCCTCCTAACAGTGGTGTAAAATATTTAATGTACAAATATTATCAACTAACTTCCATGTTCGATTCAAAAGTCGACGGTATCTGATTTTCAAGGGAGTTTTATCATGAGTTTTGACTTCGATTTTGTCCCCCTTTTTAGTTTAGAAATATATATCAGCATGTTTAAATGTCATTCTACAACTGTTACCTTGGCGGTCAGTCAAGTCTTTGAAGAATCAAAGAGTCTAAATGCAAAATTGATTGTACATTACCGCTGCTGACAATACTAATCTGTTTTAACTTGGAAAATACAATGTACTTTGACATAAGAATAAAACGTTTACAAAACGAAGAAGATCTCTTCTGTATGTGCCCCATGCCCCAATCTGACGTCAAGAATAGATGCAGAGTTGTATATACATTTGCGGAGAATATTGTCTGTATGCCGGTATATTTTTCACGTAAGAATGACCAGCCGTTCATGTGAACTTTCTAAAATAGAGTTGAAAACTTTGTCTTGAGAAACCATGCTACTCTTATACTTGTCTAGAAATAAAAATCTTTCCTATCCAAAACTACAATATTATAGGATTTATGTAACGAAATATGTTTCTAACTATTTATTCGTGTTTGAAAACTTTAAATTCAAATAATTTTGCTCAGATTCGCATCTCTTTGTTACATTTTTTTCGCCGACTGCAAACCTGTGGAATGTGGTCTGTACCATATGGTATAAGTATTATGTATAACAAAGATACCGTAAACTGGATTTGAATCTTCCGCGTTTTCTGATTGAACGACTTCAAAATTTCCGTTACAGCAGATGACGCAGCTGGTTGGTCAAACGTAAAAAGCCGACCTTTTCCGATTACATTATGATAGCTTTGTAAATGTACGAAAGGTGATTAATTTATTATGCATCTTGTTATATTTCTCCATTAATGGATAACAGTAGGTGACTTTATCAGACCCCATCTATTGTATATGTCAGTAGATATGGTTTCCCATGCACAGCTGAAGTTAAGAAGCGTAAATAGTTCATTCACTCTCTTTGTTAGTCCGGCGTGTGCCAGACACGTGCTGGTGACGGGAGACTAATTATTAAACGATTTGATATACTTTATTTTTACATACACGGCACAGGCGTATTCGACATATGTTATATATGTTAAATAGGTAAAAAACTGTCGTTTCAAATTTGGCGGAGAAGAAATGATATGGGCAGATGTTACGCGATAAGCAGTTTATACAAACAGATATTAACCACAATAATAATAATAATAATAATAATAAAAATAATGATAATAATACTAATTTTATTATCGTTGTTGTTGTTATTATTATTATTATTATTATTATTATTATTATTATTATTATTATTATTATTATTATTATTATTATTATTATTATTATAACAAACAATTATAATTAACCTAAGAACTTAATTTATACCAATTTATTTACTCTCGATTGCGAGACAAGTTCATACAACATGTATTAATAGTTCTCAGGACTCACTCTAGATGGAATCAACCTCGAAAACAGAGAGGCAATGTGGAATTATTATTATTATTATTTCGTTATCAAAATAATAACTTATATAAAAGGGTAAAGGAAAAGATATGCACTTTGTAGGTAAATGCATTGTAATGCTACCGATTTTACTGAAACTGTAACTATCATATGTATTTGGGCCATATACTAAAATATACTAAAATTAACAGTTCCCATCAACATTACTTGAGAATCGATTTTCTGGCCAGCCGTGCACAGAAAACAATGTTTCACATGAAAGTCTTTATTGAATAAGAGAATTATTTAGCACAAGCCTTAACTCTATAAATTTAAATGTTGTTTATATTTGATATCTAAATCTTCATTATATTCTTTTGTAAACTAATTCTTTGTGCGAGTGAAACCTTAATAGTTTTCATATATATTCACGATAAGTTCAAATAACATTAAAGGCATGTCAAAACCTACAAAAATATGTTATGACTTTATTTCAACATTTTTTATAACTTTCACAGCTCCTTTGTGTCCTACAGCCACGCGACTGACTTACTGGTCCATGAAAAATATAGATGATAAAATATATATAAAGATACCTTTATCCACGAGTTTGAAATTGCGCGCCCGAGCAGAGAAGTATATTTTAGTGAGCAGAAGGCGTATTTTCATTCATTCTCCTTTTTATGGATATAAAGTAAAAATGGATCACAGTAAGAAGCGAGGCAAGACAAAGGTAGGTGGCATATAGTTTATAATAAATGGCAAGAAGACATTTTATATAATTTGAAAATGGTAAATAGTTGTTGTAAAGTCAGTTATGTAACTTTTTGTGCAAAAATTGATTTTATTATAGATAAAGTAATGAAAGCGTAGCTGGCTTTTTATAAATATCAACTTAAGTCATCTTCTGGAATGAGTATAATAATTAACTTATGTGATGAAGGTTCATGGGATCCAAGGACAAATAGTAATGCCAGCAATTTGTTATTTGGATACTACAAATCGAGAGTGAAGTGCAAAAACGTTGTAGCTAACATAAAACACTGAAGGAGTTACAACTGTTTTGCGCTCAACCCTCGACTAATGAAACAGTGAATTGGCATAAATCAGAGGCTCAAGACTGACTTTGTAATTGCTTTGACTGACGACCAACTATTTCACCTGACGTTTGTTAAAAGTGAAGTTTCAGATATATTCAAAACCATACATCTGTCAAGAGCATACAATAAAAATAGCGTACTCTAAGTTAAACTAAGTTAAACTAAGTATTGTTTGAAACGTGCATTTAGAATGTTAGGTTTTGCAAATGAACAGCTTGTCAGCATTTTTTTGTTTTTTCACAGGTGAACAAACCATTGGCAGAAAGAAGACGAAGGGCTCGGATTAATGATGCTCTGTTACAGCTCAAGTCAATAGTTTTACAACATATCGGTAAAGAGGTAAGTACATGGTATTCCATATCACCATATCTCCCGGACTAGCCGGTGATAATATCTACGTTAACATATGTTGCTCTTCGTTTTCCGCTTGGGACCGTTCCATTTGAAAGGGACGAGTAGTTTTCATTAGTTCAGATTACAGATCTGTTTGAAATATATATTGATTTTGATACAGAAATCAGAACAACATACATGTATAACATGTTAACATGGATAACAATAATGGAAAGACAGTAAAGCTAGAATAACAAAACAGCAGAAAAGCAGACATGTAGAAAAGAGGACAATATCACGAAAATACCACAGTTGATACATGCAATTTTGCAAAAGAAGCAAGTACATGAAAGCAAATGTTTTAAACTATTAAGCAAGCTTGACGACTATATATAAATGTATGGCAATTCCCCTTACGTTGTAATAGACAAAATAGTTTTATGACCCCTCACACGATTCTGTCCGGACCGAACATTTCTTTTTATCGCTATCAAGACTGATCCTTTATTAGAGGAGAGACTGAGAGAGCATTTTTCATAACTAGTACCCATTTACAGCTGGGTGGTATTTCTCCAAGAAGTCAGGTGGCTTGTGTCAGGATCGAACCAAGGTCCCTTCGGTAACAAAGCGATCACCGTAACCTTTACACCACCTTACATATTCCATTGATTATCTGTTTGTTCTGACCAATACCATCACACAGTAAAATTATATTTTTCAAATTGTAGACAACTGTGATGTCAAAGCTTGAGAAAGCAGACATTTTAGAAATGACGGTGCAGTATATACAAAGCATGCAATCGATGCAAGGAAGTGGCACAGTAATTGTCGATTCTCAGTATTCAGCTGGTTTTAATGAGTGTACTTCTTACGTTGCTGACTATATCAGCCACGTTACAAGCAAAACTGTGAACGGCAACAGCGGTTCTGGTGAAAATATAAGCACAAGGCTGTTGGAACACCTTGTCAATGTTACAACAAGCGCAGACTTCTTTGAGAAAAGAATAGAAAAGCAAAGTCTAGCGGGTCCTGACAAAACTGCTGAACAAGATAAGATAGAATATCATGGCAACAAGAGTGATCACTATTCAACACAATTACCTGAAAACGTTTTACATTCAAATATTTTATACACAAAGTCCGACGAAAACGAAATAAAAGAGATTGAAAATCTTAGTGATACAGGCAAAAAAGCAGAATCGTTGGTACCTATAAAATACTCCAACACAGGTACTATTCCGAAGAAAAGAAAACCGTTTACCGATTGCTCTAATCTTGTTAACATCAACAGATGCGAGAACGCTAAAGAAATTCCGAAGAAGAATACTATAACAACTAGTACTATGTGTGCGTCACAATTTTGTGACATAAAACCAAAGATTAGGTCACCTACAAAGTACTTATCTGGAAGGGAAACAAGACCTGTTCCTAAACCGATCAAGAAGAGACTTGCTGCTTTGGCTTATAAGCCTGAAAATATAACTTCTAGTCATAATATAGCAACTGACAGCACCCCAGTTCAATGTAAAGACGAGAACACCATATCCGACATAACAGGAGGTACACAAGAAAATGCAGTACCGTGTTATGGCTTGCGCAATGCAGATAATTCCATTTGTGATATGGTACACGCAGACCAAGTGGAAAACGCAAACTATAGCAATTTTTTATTTAATGATAGTACATGTACTCATTTTGCTGAAACTGTTACGTACAACACACAACCGCTTGTGCATTATGGACTTGACAATTCTGAACAATATATGGGTGTTCAAAAAGAAAATGAAATACTACACATGAATGTAGAACAACAACTAATGGGTGAACAATATGCCCAAAAAAGTTCTCTTCAAATACAGTTTGGACATGGCAGTGATCTTAATGCAACTGATTTAGGCCCAGAGAATGATTTTCATTTCTATCAGCATTTCTTTGGTAACAGTACCAACGAGAACGTTTGGAGACCTTGGTGAGCATCAACAATGAAATTATAATGCCTAAACCTGGCGTTTATGGAGGAAAAATGTTGATGAATTGACCTGCATTACGAGTATTTTCAACATATAAAAGATAGGGCCCTTGTTACCTTGTGATTTCTTTTGATGTTGTAATCTGGGACTTGTAAATAATTACATGTAGCTGTACTTGTTGTTTTAGTTGTTGTTTCATATACTTTAGCGCCAAATACCACAAACTGAATGTGTTTTTGACTTAAGACAACTTCGTTCATATTGTGCGTATAGAATGATTTTAGTAAATTACTGTGCTATTCTTTTTGTTTATTTTTTCCTTACTCACCCGAGGATATCCTATTGTGTCCGCTCACTGTCTGTCATCAGTCTCTCTACTATTCCATTCAAAGAACATCGCCTCGAAAACTAGTTAATTTACGTTAACGAAATTTAGCATAGATTTCCCTTAGAAAATCCATTTCATGCAAAGGCAACGGAAAGGAGCATTTAAATACCTTCCTGACAACCACTGACTGCATTTTAATTTCATCCGCAGAAATGTTCACTGCGTGACCTTCGTTTATATATTATCAACTATGGCAAACTGAGAATATTACATTACATATATTAAATAAATGTAGTAAAATTAAAACATCTAGGCATCGGAAAGCAGTGTTCAGATTTTGAAATAATTTCACAGGAATGAGTGTTATAATAACTCTCTACAAATACTGTTAAATGAATGTTTAGTTTATGGGTGACTTACCTATCTGTCAATATATAGTAAACTTTTAAAAAGTCTGCTTTTCAAAACTAAAAGATAAACTTAGAAATAATTTCAAAAAAAATGATTATGTGACCTTCTACACAGATAATACTGAGTGATCTAGTAGCCAGAAAAGGCCAGTGTCTAAAGATTGGCAAACATTTTAATGCGCAAGCAGCTATAATTCTCAGCAAAGTTTTCATAAGTCAGACTCATTTAAATCCTGGGAATAGTTTGACACAGGGTCATGATACTGATTAGTAAACGTTATCTTCGGTTAGGATTTCATTTTCTTCAAATTGCGTTCGTCTTTGCAATAGGGCAATGTCTATGAAAGCTTTTACTTAACTTTTGCGCTCGAAGCATGGTTATTTTATCATTCTTCACCGTAAACTAAGTAAGAGGCACAAAATATTATTATTGTCATTTCTTGTTCTTGGGTCTTCGCCCAGAACACACGCAGACATGGCATGACGCTGTTTTGACACGTTGACATGTATCTGGAACGCACGAAGCATTTCAGTGAAATATCGCTTCGGCTTCTTGTCTTGTTTCTTGTCTTCGGTTCGAAAAGAGAAGTCACTAGGACACAAAAATTCAGCACTTTACCGATATATTTCGTTCGTCTGGAACACATCGAGACACTTACACATGACAAATAAACACTGTTTTCTGTTTTAATGTTTGTGTGTTCAGGGCTAGCACACGGAGACACTGAAAACCGAGAAAGATCGAATCTCCTAGTCTTTGCTGGGCAAAATGTGATACCGACCGGCATGAAAGTTTGCCAGTAGACTATTTCGTGTTCATCCACAAAGTTTCTTTCATTCACCAAACGATCTAGAATGTAAAAAAATCACCTTAGAGAATACCCGACTAATCAGTAGAAATTCTGGACAGAAAATTAATTTTTGAACTTATTTATCGCATTATCCTGCAGAAGGATTTGCTGTCAGAAGACCATTTGCAAATTTGAAGTAACGATATGACGATTTGTACTGTCAGAACTCGTAATTCTTTGTTGTAAAAGCTAATATCAAAAATAACATTTACTAAATACAGTTTCATTATCCGTCACTAGTACACTTAACGTATAAGAATTTACCTATGATCCTTTGTGCATGCTCGGTGATTTTCGAATATCTTCGTCAGGCTTATTCTCGTATTATGAAAAGACAATCAGGTTGGAATACGAAAAACATTTCATATTAAAAGAAAGAAAACATACAAATCATTGGAAATTTTTAATGCATATTGAGAAAAACACAATTGAAAATGATTTCTTTTAAGCAATATTAAGTTTCGGTTCAACCCAACATGAACAACCGTTAATAATTCTGAAATCTCACCCTATGTTTTGTATAGGAAAATACGAAAGTTGCCAATCCAGTTTTCTAGGTTTTTTCGATAGTTAACTGTCCAATCGTAACAATTTATCAGTTCAAACCTCGCCTTACAATTGTACATTGGCTCTTGCAGGAGGCTCGTATTCGGCAGCAAAGAGAGCTTATAAAGTTATGCACCAAAACTATAAGATGTTTGGACAGAGAGTATTCCAGTCCGGCCTTTATTATCTACATTTGATAAATATGACTTGCGTTCTACAGGTATTAATTTTCATTCAATTTTCATTAAACTTGCTCAAAAGGTTGCCAGTAACATGTAGATGATCCCTACTGCTTTTGAGGTCAGTGGGTCAAATGTGTAGGGGAGCGGTGGTGTAGAGGTTAAAGTGTCTGCCGCTCATCCCGGAGGCCACTGAAATCACGACCGTACCTCCTCATATACTGGTCCAGGAAGCGGACTCCAGAGTGACTCGATTAGCTTCAAGCTTTCTTAACAATCGAGCTAAAATAAATTAGTATAACTTAATTAAAGGTCCAGGTCATAGTGACATCCGTTAGCTTTTCCCTGGTAAAACTCTACAGGTCACAATTCCATTCAATTTTCATCAACCTTACTCAGAAAGTCGTCTGCAACATGTAAATGATCTCTATTGTATTTGGGGTCAGTGGGTCAATGGTCAAGATCACAGTGACCTCCGTTAGCTTTTTCTTGGTAACATTCTACAGGTCACAATTTTCATTTATCTTTCATCAAACTTGCTCAGAATGTTGCCTGCAGCACGTAGATGGTCCCTATAAATAAATATATATCTTGCATGTTTAATGATAATTAGGTGTATATAGTCTAAGAGACATGTACCCTGTTTATTTAAAAAAAGACTTATTTCGCAATTCTATAACGACACGTCGTCATATTTTATGATATACATGTATTGTTTACACAGATCTTTCAAGAAACACTTTTCATTCAGCGCGCTCATGCACCGCTCAGCTTAGATTGCTGAAAAGGCACCGAATGTAGTTCGGGGGCACGTGGTAATTTTGAAAATATAGTATCATTTTAATACGCCCAAAATATAGCGGCTATTAAGTAGACAATCGAATGGTTTGACTGTCATTCCGTCTATCCTTTTCTGTGTGACACAAACTACTATCAACTTTGCGAGACCCATTTCCATTTTCCTCGGTCTTCATCTAAAATTCAGGTAATCGCCCTTATTCAACGAAAATCCTGGTAAATCGATTGGTGTACGTCATTGGGCAGGCGGGTGGCGTCCAACAGCCGGTTACGGTCAACAGCTTTAGTTACGACGGAGGTATTGCCATGAAACTCGGTATATATGTACCTTTTATGACGATATATTGGGTATTTGGAGTGAAGGTCGCCGCAAAAAAAATAGCAATACGGTTTCCGGTGCCATGAGAAATTGGAATGTAGGTAGCTTATAAATTATGGAGATGTAGCTTTTGATTGCTTTTGGAGTTCCTATGGTTAATGGCATGGTCGCTGTTACTAAAAATACAAAAACAGTTTCCAGCCAATAATTTACTTGTCTAAACACCTGTTTAAATGCTGTGTGCACACAAAGAAATGGCTGGAGCACTTTTGGTGATTATTTTCATTAAAAAAAATCCCGCTGGTATATATATGTTGCAAACCTGGTTTCGTGGCATTGCCGTGTTTTTCTTGTTTTCTTATTTACATTGAGATGAAAATGACCTTTTGCGAGCTACTTTTACAAGGATTTATTACATTATATGTAGGATCCCTGCTTTTACGCACTGAACTTCAGATTAGTAAATTTTAATCTTTAAACATGAACTCCATGGTGTGCAATAGCTGTCATTGTCTCGGAATGTTTGCATAAAAAAACATAATGTAAGTCATATAATTATTAGTTATAATCTTATCTTTGCAGTATTTTAACCATGTTTGTATTTGCATTCTGCTGAAACTTGGTATCCATAAACAACATGTTGTATAGGGTGTTTTTTTATTGACGCTGATCGGTATTGCCCTGAATTGTTGTCATTGACTTAGCTGTTAGGAAGAGCTTATGATATTCCAAATTTGAATCGCACGAAGTGGCATTTCAATAAAACATGGTAGGTATTGACGATTTTGACATTATGATAATTTTTAACCAGGTTTTCCGAAGGAAAAATCCTGGTTATTAGATTGGGGTATGTCGGCGGGCGGGCGGCTGGGCGGGCGGGCGTAAACAATTTCTTCTGTGTGCAACTCCTCCTACATTTCTCAACGGATTTCAACCAAACTTTCACAGAAGTATTGTCATGAAGTGCCCTGGCGCATATTGTCGGGGTTTTGTGATTTGATCATTTTTGACAGAGTTATGACCCTTTGTTTTTTTTCACATGTAATTCTTCTGTGCGCAACTCCTCCTACATTTCTCAACGGATTTCAACCAAACTTTCACAGAAGTATTGTCATGAAGTGCCCTGGCACATATTTTCCGGGTTTTGTGATTTGGTCATTTTTGACAGAAGTATGGCCCTTTGTTTTTTTCACATGTAATTCTTCTGTGCGCAACTCCTTCTACACTTCTCAAGGGATTTCAACCAAACTTTCACAGAATTATTGTCACCAAGTGCCCTGGCGCATATTGTCGGGGTTTTGTGATTTGATCATTTTTGACAGAATTATGGGCCTTTGTTTTTTGTGTCGCCCTTTCGGATAAAAGGCGATACATAGGGATCGCTTTGTCCGTCCGTCCGTCCGTCCGTCCGTCAGTCACACAAACTTAACGTTGGCTATAACTTTGCCATTTCTTAAGATTTCTTCATCAAACTTCACAATTGTATTGCTTATGACAAGAGGGTCATGATGCCGCCAAATTTTGTAGGTCAAGGTCATATTTGACAGAGTTATGCCCCTTTTTGTACTTAGATTTTGTCACGAAAACTTAACGTTGTCTATAACTTTGCCATTTCTTAAGATTTATTCATCTAACTTTCAAATTGCATTGCTTATGACATAAGGGTTGTGATGCCGCCAAATTTTGTAGGTCAAGGTCATATTTGACAGAGTTATGCCCCTTTTTATACTTAGATTTTTGCTGTTACTTTGCCATTTTTTAAGATTTCTTTATCAAACTTTCAAATTGTATTGCTTATGTCAAAAGGGTTGTGATGCCGCCAAATTTTGTAGAACAAGGTCATATTTGACAGAGTTATGCCCCTTTTCGTACTAAGATTTTGTCACGAAAACTTAATGTTGGCTATAACTTTGCCATTTCTTAAGATTTCTTCATCAAACTTTCAAATTGCATTGCTTATGACATAAGGGTCATGATGCCGCCAAGATTTGTAGGTCAAGGTCATATTTGACAGAGCTATGCCCCTTTTGTACTTAGATTTTGTCACAAAATTATTGGTTATTCTGACAAAGCATAAGAGGGCGACACAAGTGTTCTACTGAACACCCATCTAGTTTCCACATAATGTAATATATAGAGAGAAATACTCTTCTGTGTGCAACTCCTACATTTCTCAAGGGATTTCAACCAAACTTTCACAGAACTATAATTGTGAACTAAAGAATTTTGAATATATAATGTTCTGCCCCTGGTCGTCCGTCCGTTAGCAATTTTGTGTCTCCTTATTTAAGTATATATAAAAGGGTGAATACTCTGTTATTATAAAAGGGAGAATACTCTGTTATTACTGTCTATTTTTAGAATAGATTACCGGTCCTGTATACTTTGGAGTATTCTGTTAGTAGATGACAAAATTTCTCAGAGACCAGCGGTTCAAACCCCACACAGGCAAGTTTTTTTTCTTTTTTTTTTTAACCGAATATGGCCCTTTGCTTTTTTCCACATATGTTATATATAGAAGAATACTGTCACGTGCCCACTTCCTCCTACATTTCTCAAGATATTTAAACCAAACTCTCACACAACTGTTGTCATCAAGTGCCCTCGTGCATATTGTCTGGGTTTTGTGTTTGGATCAATTTTGCCTGAATTATGGCCCTTTGCTTTTTTTACACATGTAATATATAGAAGAAGACCTTTGTTTCTTTTTCACATTATGTATATCTACTGACTTTAAAACACATTTGCGCTCGGCCAGCAGACTGGAAAATGAAAACCTGGTTTTGTGACAATTTCCTGTCACTTGTTTTGTTTTAGTGACGTTTTTCTTTGATATTTACACTTTGGCCATTCGGGTTTAATTTTCTGAGCCTATTTCAAGTTTACAGAGCTATGGAACAATAATATTGCAAACAAATTAAAACCGTTTTAATAGAACTACTCCGATTTCATCGATCAATCGGTTTGTGATCGTGATTTGCAGGGACGTGTATCGGGATTTATTTTCACCACCAACTTCCCCGGATGATGATGTCATTTTAGGCAGCCATCTTGCGGAAATTTTGTAGGAAGTGGATAAATTTGGTTGTTTATTCGTTTAGTCCAATTGCAAACAGAGCTCAGAACCATGTAAGTAAATCAGATTGTGATCTGCCTTAGAGAAGATTTTGTTTTTGTCTAGTTAAAGAGACACTTTGTTTTGCTACATTCGGTTTATAGCATCGGTGTTCGTTAATTAGACCCAGTCTGTCGGTGACCGAAATAATTTTACTTTTTTTAGTTTTTAATAGTTAGATTCCTGTCTAATAACAAAAGTTCGTGTCGAGTTCTGTTCGAATACCTTCAAATATTGAGTCAAGACAAAAGTAAAGTCAACAAGTACATTAATGTTTGGGAAAGGCAACAGAAATTATAATCTAGTTATTGATTTTTTTCTGAAAGTTGAGTGACTTTCGGATATATCACAGTCAATAGCTAGGTCAACACATGAACATGAGTCATCTCTTAATGCTTGCTGCATTGACTGTCGGAGAGAAAAAAACCCACATATTTTTAAGAAAATGGTCTACTGTTGAAAAAATTGGCGGAGCTTAGAATTTTCCAGCCAATAATTCTTTCATTAAAGTTGAACAGTCTGGTGAAAAAGCCCATTCCAGCTGTTTTATAACTTTTCTTCACTTTCAAACTGTTTGAACGTATTGGGTAGTATGACAAAAACTAAGAATTAATGTCATTTTGTAGCTGTTAATGTTTTCTTTGCAAAAACTTATCTTTGAATTAAAAAAAAAAAAATTTAAAAAATGATGGCATTATTTTAAGAACTAAAATACGGTACAGGAACCTTTCGGGCTCTGAACATGCTGAAGCAGCTTAGATTGGCTGAAAATATACACGTAATTGTAAAGAAACAAAATGAAGATGTAGACAGCTGTATTTTGTTGCGCTAGGGCTTTATATGATTTCACGTATTCCATATATACAGTACAGGCCTGGAGGATTATGCAAAAACTCGAAGTGTGGAGTGAGTAGAAAAAGAATGACTTCGCGTAAAAACGAAAATGACTCCATTGACTGGAGTCACTTTGCGGCCGTTTGGAGTGAAAATTTCGATCGCGGGACGTCGTGTTTCTCCGAGTATTTTGGAGTCACTTCGCGTGAAAATATTTATTAATTAAAATATTGGTAAAGCACACCGTTGAATTTAGATCCATTGAATCACAAAGGTCGAATCAGACATCGCCGACGACGTTTTTCATTGATAATTGCTGCTACTGTTTGCAGTGTTATCAGGGTTCCCTCTGGGTCAATTTTAGTTTGCGCCAACAAATTCGCCAATCAGAAAAAGTTTGCGCCAATGGCTCCAAAGTTGGAGCCACTAGTCTTCAAAGGCTACAGAACACACTGGAGGAGAGGGTCTACCACTTGTAGTTAAGATTTGTTGCATGATAGCAAACACTGTTATGATCTAAATGATGCGAAATTTATTTCAAACATTTTTGTAAATTTTCAAGGGTCAAAATTTTATTTTCTGGAGCCAGGATGAGGCTTCAATGGTTATGGCACAGATACTCTAGGCTATTGCATATCATAATTTTCTGTTCGTGTTTTGCATTAACATGATCCCAAAAATGAAAGTAACAGCATTCCTCGTTTGACACATATTTTCGCGACCTCGCATGTCCGTGAACTTATTTTCGTACATTAATGTTTCTTCGATTTTAGCGATTTAAACAGTTTTAAATTAAACAAAATGTGTCCAAAAGTATGTTCAATGGTTTAAAATAAGTATTGATAAGTATTACGAATACTGAAGGTTTTGAGGCGCCGAATATTGCCAAAGAATATTCATGTAGAAAAAATTTACGTCAAGGACAATTTGCACCTTGAGATTGCACCATGTAAGTCAATAATTTAATTACCGACCCAAAAAAACAATGCCGAAATTATAAGTCTGTTATGACACGTGATTATCGGATTAACGGGTATACATGAATTGTGTTATGATCGCCCGAAGCGCAATCTGTGAATTACAAAGTAACAATAAGCGTCGTGTCAACCAAGCACGCTAATTAAATCCGTGTTACAAACACGATATAAATTCGCCGAGGTCTATCATATTTCGTTTTATGATTGTTTATCATTAACACCTCTGATCACGACCGAGGCGGCCACGTGCGGCGTTATCAGATAGCGCCTAATAGCTCCGCCTTCTTCCGTAGCTAGCCAACAGCGACGATCGATTTTTGATTGACACGCAAATTGCCGAGATTTTTTGTTGGCGCCACTAAAATTCGCCAACTGAAAGAATTTAGCGCCAGAATTTTTTTTGTCGCTTTGGCGCCTGGCACCACGCGGAACCCTGGTTATGTTGTTTTTGTTTGTTGTTTCAAAAAGCATTGAGTTATTTTTTTGTCAGAACCTAAAATATTTATCACCTTTATGATGATTTAGAATATTTATTTCCATTTAAAAATTCCGATGTAATTGGTCTCTTAGCATTGTCACTCGCGATTGGTGTGAAAAATATGGCCTGTCGTACTAATTTAGTAAATTTTGAATTTGTTTGCAAATCCAAGCTGTGTGACACCTCCGAGTTGTGAATGCACAAAGTATTTATCAATTAACATTCCAAATTGTTCTGTATTTAAATCAAAATGTTCTATTTTAAAGAAAATCGTGGCGTTCCATCGTGTCCGTTTTTTTTGTTGTCATTAATTGTTTCATCAACTATCAAAGCCAACGTTTTTCCAGTGACAATTTTCTACTATTTATTCTAATGAATAACCTTTATTCTAATGAATAACCTTTGCCGAAATATTTTTTTTACTTCAACCTGTTTTATACATAGAGATAAGGCTGCAGGTGTTACGAGATCAGAGAACAAACGCTGACGCACATTGCACATGTGAGTTTTGTTTGATCTTAGTGAAGCACGTGGCATCAAACAGACAGAGATATTTACCTGTAAAACCACGCGAAGTGCCGCGATTTTACTCCCGCGAAGTGACGCGATATTTCTCCAGACGCGAAGTCACTTTAGGCACTCCAAGCTCACTCAAAGCAGTGATTGGGAAGAGAGTGCGCAGTGCGAACTTTTCCCATTCATCATCCCTAAGTGCGCTTTAAGATCTAGCAAAAATGCGCATTTGCGTTTCCGAAACATTTCTATTACAATCCACTAAAATTTGCACTAAAATACGAAACCCCCCCCCCTTCGAACTTTCGATTTAAATAAAATTACTTCGGTAAGGCCTATAATGCGACACAATTGAATTTTTGCGGCGCATGCACCGTCCTCGTCGGTACAGGTTTTAATCAATATCGTCCGTCGATACGGTTTTTATCAACACTCAAACGGAAGATTTTAACTTCGACACCGTTATCGGAACTTCCGTTGAAATAAAAACAAACAAATCCAAAATTGTGCATTATGCCACAAAAAACTAAAGTTAAAACCGGCCGAATCAGAGAAAAAACTAAGTGCCCATTGTATTTGGGTAAGTGCCCATTGCTTTTGCAAGAAAGGGTGCAATTAACCCATACAATGAAAATCCCATCCCAATCACTGTCAAAGTCACGTTATTTTTTCCCGATTGAAAAACTCCTCACTTCGCGTTTTTTGCATAATCCTCCAGGCCTGTATTGTATGGAAAGTGAAAGTAGACTAGAAGTGCCAAAGACCTGGCACAAGAAATGGCAAGATGATTTCTAGTGATGTTAAATTTTTACTCAAAGATGATTTCTAATGATGTTAAGTTTAAGTATTTTAATTCTTTAAACTATCACAAATGGTGACCAACAGCGGAGGCCCAGATATCTTCTGGGTATCAGAAAGTCAAGATAGAGTTATAACTCCTGACTGAATTTAATTCAAATTATGGACTTGATGCAGGCTACTATCATGTACATATCTCAGTGTTCCCATTCACATAAGTATGTACATGAGTCAGGTCCAAAATTGAGCCAAAACGTACAGTTATTTGCCCTAGTACGTGGGTGCACTTAGTAAAAATCTAAACAAAATTTACGTTATCAATCCAAGAAACCCAGTTTTGAAACTGAGTGTTTTTAGACCAATGTGTTGTAGTTTTTAAATATATGTAATGTATGTTCTAATTACAAAACCATTTACATTTTCTTTTAAATTGACTAGTTTTACTTCAAATATTATCAGCCACATTACTAATTCGATATTATGTCCACTAGTGCACAGGGTGGCCTCATACATTAAAATACATGCTGAATTAATGGCACAGGCAAAAACAACGGATATATATGGACTAAAAACAGACTCAAAAAGCGGCAAGGACCCTTGCCAACCGAATAAAACCACCAAAGGTGATGTCGTTGTCAATAATTAATGACAGTAACAGGCAGAAAGATTTCCCAAATAATTGGTCTAATGAATTTTCATGGCAACTTTTGAACTCTGAAAAAAAAGACAATGGATGCATTATAAAGAACAAATTTTGTAATTTTACACATTCTTCCTTATTAAAAGATTTATATTTATACACTTTCTAACAGTCCGGTAAATTTTGCATCCCCAGTTTGTTCACCCAGGGGGTACAAAAACCCCTTCAAAAAAATTCTGGTGGGACCACTGGATCTCATCAACCAGTAATTGGATTGATTTGAAACTTAAGAAGATTTTTCAGGAGTATCAGACAGTCAAGTTGAATAATTCTTGATCAAATTTGATTACAATCATGGCCCTTGTTCAGCATAGAAATTTGGTTTAAGTTTTGCAAGCAAGCTGCTATCAGCCACATATCTCCGTAACATAAGATGATTGGATTGATTTGAAACTACAGTGAAGTCATCAGGGCTGTCAAACATTAAAGTTGCATAGCTCTCGGTTGAAATTCATGCAGCAGGCCTTGACACTAATGGGATCCTGAGGACCCCAGATTGTAGTGAGGGACACTAATTCTGTCAGCAGGGTGTTCCTCCAGGATCCCTATTTTTTATGAACGACAATTAACAATTTCCATAACTCCACATGGTCGCCGAACCCGCGGGAATTTTCTCTTATGCGTCACGAGTCTCGACAATATGGCTTAGTCAATCAAAAACCGACAGTGGTCTATTGGATAACATACGAAAGTTGGTGGAGCGACGTAACATGTCTCCATGGTTTCACCGTCGGTCAAAAATCGATTGTTGTCTGTTAGTTAATATACGAAAAAGGGCGGAGCTAATTGGTCACTACCTGTCAAACAGCACTTAGTGGTCTCGGTCGTTATCAAAGGTTTTAATTGATCAACAATGATAAAACTGAAAATGATAGAATCTGGTGAATTTCTATGGTGTTTGTAACACGGATTAATCAGCGACCGACTCTGAGACGACTCTGTTTATTCAATTATTAAATTAACATAAAACTCCTCGGGCGAGCAAAAGACAATTCATGTACATCTGTATACCTGTGTTACCGATAATCACATGTCATTACTGAAATTAGTGCATTCTTTCATGTTTTGAAACTCGACCAGCACTGATGTTTTGTGTAAATCGTTGTGAATTTATATTAATCGTAACATTGGTTTTTGGGGTCAGTATTTATATTATTGACTTACGTGTTGAAATTTTAACTTAGATGTAATTTTTACTCTTCATGATTATCGGGGGCATTATCCAGCGCCTTTCCAGCTGCTTAATTTTCTATCCCGCATAAAAAACTTACGGAAAGATAAAATAATATAATAATCTTCCTAAATTCGTGTCAAGTTATCTTTCAGTAACATTTATTTAACATACTTTTTGACATAAACGACGAATTTCACGAACATGCGAGGTCGTGAAAATATGTGACAAATGGGGAACAATGTACTTATGGGCTGATTGAGCTTAGGAAAGGAATGACCAGCTAGCTAAAGGAATTATAGAAAATACAACTGCAAAGCTGCAGGACAGAAACTGAAAAATATAATATGATAGCCTTTAGTATATGATGACCATTGACTCTTGAAAATTTGATTTTGGCTTTAGATTCAATGACCCTTGAGTTGCAAAGCATACTGAACAAATTGATGTTTGAAATTTTTTTTCCTCAAAATGGTGGGATCCTAAGTTTTGGTGAGGGACACCAAATTTTACCAGTAGGGATCCCTCAGGGACACCACTCACGAAAGTTAATGTCAAGGCCTGTGCAGAGTATAATTTTGTAAAAAATTGTTTTTCATGCATGCATATGTAATACTCATATCTCAGTAATCAGTACTGGATTCGTTTAAAACTTCAAGAAAGTGTCAGTTATCAGACTTGATAATAAGAAATGACTGACCATAGAGTTACATGAATTTAATTTTAACAATTTTAAGCCTAACTGAAAAGCAGCTTGGCCCAATATCCTAACACTTTGTAGGCAGATTGCTTTTATGACCAGTAGATGACCCCAGTAACCATTAATTGCAAAATCTATGATACTACCCTTTATCATTTTAGGTCTATGTCAGACAATGTTTATTGGCCTTTGATATGGCAGCTACTGTGGACATATTATTAGTCATTCCAACAGCACTTGTGTTAATAAATTTTGTAGAAAAAGAACCAAAGTATGTGGGCCTTGTCGCAACAGGAAGTGATAGAAATAGATCACTTAGCAATGTCTTGTGAAAAATTATCTCACTTTTTGGAATCTGTATAAACATTAATCAAATAGTTGTAGGAAGATTTGATTACTGTTCCTAGTCTAGTTACAGATTTACCTGTCTGGTGACAAATTCATTTGAAAGATTAGATAGAATATTAATTTTACCAGAAGGCAAGTGAATAGTCAAGCATGCTGCCATCAGACAGCTCTTGTGTTAAACCTTAATAATCTCATCACCAACCAACAATACAGTATCTATAGAAAATGAAAATACAAGTCATGTAAGGCAATTTAAGTATTTTCCAATCCACCAACATTAATAAAAGTAGAAATAGCAGCAGATGGTACAGTGTTGTGGTCAGCTGTCACTTTGCACTGTTGCATATGATGACAGATTTAAAGCAATATTGTCATGCTTAAATGACCTATGTTTGGTCCCATTTTGTCCAGTTATCAAATTGTTCTCAGAAATTGATTGCGAGGCAATTTTGGTACTCTGAAATATCTTTGTTGTAAACTATTTGCTTGACATTTGGGAGTTTTAAGGTTCAAAATATGAGGAAATTGTCACTATTTTCAATTGAAATTGGGTCAGGAAGCTTGGTCTGCTTTCCAGGCCCAAAGAAGAAGGCAATGGTTGTATTTCTCTAATGAATCATTTATATTTAAATGCAAAATAGTATATTTGCCAATGTAAGCATTTTCATGCGGTACAGTATTCTTGCATTCAATATCACCAAACTACTAACCAAGTATCTACCTCAAATGGCTAAATCAACACTACTAGAGCTAAAAACTTTCAGTAGGTGGCGTCGTTGGGTAGTGGTTAGGGCTTTCGCCTCCGGAATGGGAGGTCCCCACTCCCCGGTTTTTATCCCAGTCCGAGCATTAGGTCACTAGGTGTGTCTCAGTCCACCTTTAGAATTGCAAATGGTTAGCAGCGATGAAAATACCACTGCGTCTCTCGAGCGAGTGTGATGACATCTGGAATGAGTGCTGGAGAGCGATTCAATAAGCTACATGTATGGAGCTTTCTTCATAATCAAACTAAAATAAATTAGTATAATCTGAACTAAAAATCTCAGTATAAATATGTTCATTGTATTCACAGATTGATGTACAGTGATAGAGTGTTAAATGATTCAATTGTTTGTTGCAATGTGAGTTGATAGATTGCTCCAGTTTGTTCATATCAAAGTTGTGCTTCATTTAACTTGTGATAAAAAAATTTGCACCTTACCATAATTTATACCAAATATAACTATTCACTTATTGCATAACATATACATATTACTGAGAAAGAAAATACAGAAGGTTGAGCTTTCTTTGGTTAACTTTCTAATTAGATAATACAGATGACTAGTTACTGTCATGTATTTAATACATGTACATGTTTGTCAAACATTGGAAAAGCCCTGTCTGATCTTGTTCATATTTTCCCATTCAATGCATCGTTTTTATACCTGGCAAAAGTCTTCATTGGCATCATAACAAGATGAAAAAGAAAGTAACATTAGCCAAGGCCCATTGCTGTTAAATAAAACAATAATTCCATTAATGTCTTAAACGCTAATAAATGGATAAAGATTTGAGTGGAGTAAGGAAACGGTTGGAAATCTGCTAAGTTTCTTGTATTGGTTTATTGATCCTCTCTCAGGCTTAATGCAGTACAGTATTGGTAGGTTTGCCATCCCCCTGTACATTGAACACTGCTGATCAATATACCTAGTCTTTTCTCAGCTATGTAGGGCATTGAATGTCTATTTTTGGCTGCGTTGTTATAGCAACAAGATCTTGAATGCTGTCTGTGCGTTGGTGGCGATATTACAGAAGGGACAATAATCGGTGTGACAGAATTAGTGGAGTTGCAGCGAGACCTCCCACGCTAGATGTGACATATATTTCTGGATTACTTGCACTGTTTTACAAGATAGCGTCTACGAACTAATAAGGAAATAACACCAGCTCCGTCTGGGCACTTCATTTTCGCCGATATTGGACTAATATTATGTGGTGTAAAGTTAAGATATGCGTCTGAAAACAGTCTTTTCTTTACTTACAAGACGTAAAGTGAATTTGAGTGCAGCACTGTTTGGTGAAAGTGAAGGACTTTTTGCCAAGCTGTAAATTTTTGAACTGTGATAGGAAATAACTTGTGATAGAAATAATGTATTGTTTGTGCAGTTATAAGTCTTCCTGACAGCTTTTGCTTAGTGATAGTGATTTGCAGGCAGCATTCATTAAGTATTAAGTTCAGAAATCATTAACAGATCAATCAAGAGACATGTAAGTATATATTCATAAAGGTTTATTAACATTCATACGAGAACAGGTACATTTACAGTGTATACTGTAAATTTTGCAGCTTTAATTAGCATCATATTGAACATTATCATTTAGAGTTTACATTGGACGATATTTTGGCAAAGGTTGGCAAAAGGAAAAACTTTTTAAAAAATTGTCAGACAGCTTCAAGCATACTAGAAAGTCTGTTTGCTGTGAATTTATATCCGCTGCACAACAAAGATGAAAGGGTGGGACATGTATACAGGATCTTCCTGTCTGTCTGTCTGTCAGAACATCTGGCTCAATTTCATAAAAACTTTATAGGAGTAATTGGTATAAAGCATAATTGTGCATTAATCAGTGGCTATCCTGCAAGTTTGTGCAGTGTACCTACAGATTCTTATCCTCCCTATATCTCTCTTAAAATCCTCTGCAGAAATTGAATGACACTTAATGAGTGTGGTTGGCTCTGAGCCTAGTCATGCATATTGATTGCACATTCCATTGTGGTCATTTGATTGTCTGTATATTTACAGGGTTGAAAGACAACAAAGGAAAAACGTATTTTTCATTTATAGTAATAATAGTGGGAACTTCCTGCATCCATGTTGATCTTTTTAACCAGGTTTTCAATTTTGAAAATCCTGGTTATTAGATTGGGGTATGGCGGGCGGATGGGCGGATGGGCGGATGGGCGGGCGTCAAACGAAATTGTGTCCGCTCTGTAACTCTTCAACCCTTTGAAGAATTTTGATGAAACTTCAGACAAATGTTTACCACATCAAGATGACGTGCAGAACGCATGTTCCGCATGGCTGGCTCCAAGGTCAAGGTCACAGTGACATTAACATTGAAAATCCTGTCCGCTCTGTAACTCTTCAACCCTTTGAAGAATTTTGATGAAACTTCAGACAAATGTTTACCACATCAAGATGACGTGCAGAACGCATGTTCCGCATGGCTGGCTCCAAGGTCAAGGTCACAGTGACATTAACATTGAAAATCCTGTCCGCTCTGTAACTCTTCAACCCTTTGAAGAATTTTGATGAAACTTCAGACAAATGTTTACCACATCAAGATGACGTGCAGAACGCATGTTCCGCATGGCTGGCTCCAAGGTCAAGGTCACAGTGACATTAACATTGAAAATCCTGTCCGCTCTGTAACTCTTCAACCCTTTGAAGAATTTTGATGAAACTTCAGACAAATGTTTACCACATCAAGATGACGTGCAGAACGCATGTTCCGCATGGCTGGCTCCAAGGTCAAGGTCACAGTGACATTAACATTGAAAATCCTGTTTACATGATTTTAACTTGATTTGGCAGTCAAAGGTCATATCATCTTTGGAGGTAATTTAAAAAAGATATGATATATTATTTCATGTCTACTTTGTAACTTGAATCAGAACAACATTTTTGAAAACCTGGTTTCGTGGCATTGCCATGTTTCTTGTTTTTTTATAATTTTGTGTCATTGAAATTGAATCAGTGAAAATATGCTACATGACTTCAGGTTCTAAGAATGTTGTGACAGTCTGATAGGGCAACGTCTTTTGAATTAGCTTTGCCTTTTGAAGTCTGTCTTCAGTCTCTTATAGTCATCTTTGCTTTCTCAAAGTCTACCTTGGCTTTCACAATGTTTGTCATGGTAGCAGTGAAGTCTGCCTTGGCTCTCACAATGTTTGCTGTGGTAGTGGCAAAGTCTGCCTTGGCTTTCACAATGTTTGTCTTGGTAGCAGTGAAGTCTGTCTTGGCTTTCACAATGTTTGCCGTGGTAGTGGCAAAGTCTGCCTTGGCTTTCACAATGTTTCCAGTGGTAGTGAAAAACTGCCTAGGCTCTCACAATGTTTGCCATTGTAGTGGCAAAGTCTGCCTTGGCACTCACAATGTTTGCCATGGTTGTGGCAAAGTCTGCCTTGGTTTAAGTAAATTCTGCTTTGGCCTGTACAGGGACTGTGTTTGTTCCAGCAAAGTTTGCCTTAGCACTAGCAAAGTGTGCTTAAGGTCTGGGCAAAGTGACTCAGTCAAGGTCTACTTTGGTAATGGCAAAGTCTGTCATATGGATGACAAAGTTTGGTGTGGCTCAAAGCTAACCTTGATACTATCACTTTTAGTGTCTATTTTGTTCAGTAGCAAAGTGTGTTGTAGCTCGGGCAAAGTCTGCATTGATCCTGTTAAATTGCAAGATCTGTCATGTCCTGGCAACATTCTAAACTTACATGAATTTGTAGTAGGAGATGTCAGTACAAATTGACTGGCACTGTAAGGCAGAAACTCTACAAGGAAACATGGAGTCACGTTTTAATAGTATATGCGGTTGTTGGAAAATTTGTAGTATGTTGCATATACATCAGCATCCTTAAAATTACACATTTTGTATATTACTGCTTCTGTTAGGGCACAAAATGGTGAAGCAGGGCCAGAGTAAGTAATTTCTCAGCATGAACACTTGTGACATTTTTATATCCTCACTAAGTTTTATCTTAATTGAATACATATTTGTCCTCTGGTCAGTAAGTGCCAGGAAGTGCATTATTTATGATTTAAGAAATTATGTGTGTGCCTTTTTCCATTTTTTTTTGCATATTGAATCACTTTTGTATTTAACTTTGTACCAAATTGCATTTTCTTCGTGCACTTATTTTATATACAACTATTTAAATGTTTCATTCAAGTCCAAAAACTGCTCCTACATATCAATGTTACATTTCATGTGAGCTTGATTTGACCTATTGGATGAGGCTGATGCAAATTTTGCTTGTGCTTTCATACTAGGCCAGGAGCTTGTTTCGGTGTCCCAGTTAATTATCTTATAATAACTATAGACATTAATTAAAAGACAGAGATTTCTCATCTGAGTCAAGATATTACAAAAAATACTGTATTCTACCTCAAGTTTCTGCCCCTAAAAATTGTCAAAGGCAGTTTTTCTCATTATGTAATATTCAGGATAATGAGATAAACCCAGAGGGAAACATGGGAGAAGTTTTTCCCAGAGTTTCCAAACTCTGAGCCAAAGGGGAAGTGGTTATGCAAAGAATCTGTAGGATAGAAAATATTAAGACAAATCAATTCTTCCATATTGAGTCAATGAGTGGGCAAGGATTCTTGCTTGAAATTGCAGGTCGAATCCTATCAGATCAGGTCTATCATTTATATAATTGCCCTAAATTTCCAATTGTTGGCACAGTATCTCGAAACCCCTTATAGATTTTATTGTCTGATACTTTTTATGGATTTGAATACTTACAATCTTTATCATTATTTCATGTTTGTTTGTTTTTCACCAGTTTATCTGAAAATTTATTTATTACGCATATTTTTCGGGTTATTGAAAGAGAACTACAATTTTGTACATGCATTGCAGCATTGTGATATAATACTTGGACCCCACACAGCCTGGAGGTGTGGTAGTTGTCCATATATGTCTCTGTCTTGCATTATTTTCGCTTAGCATTTTTAACTGACCTTTTCACATACAATTGACAGCAAAGAGCAGATTAGTATTGTTCTTACTTTGTATAGTGTAAGTCTCTGTAAATCTAAATCAACCTTGTAGCCATGTTCCTGCTAGATTTCAGTTCATGTCCAGTTCTGTTCCAGTCTGTCCATGCTCTTTAGGTTACTGTTCATGTTCCTGCAAGGTTACAGTGCATGTTCCTGCAAGGTTACAGTTCATGTTCCTGCAAGATTGCAGTTCATGTTCCTGCAAGGTTACAGTTCATATTCCTGCATGGTTACAGTTCATGTTCCTGCTAGGTTACAGTTCATGTTCCTGCTAGGTTACAGTTCATTATCCTGCAAGGTTACAGTTCACGTTCCTGTTAGGTTACAGTGCATGCTCCTGCAAGGTTACAGTTCATGCTTCTGCTAGGTTACAGTGCATGTTCCTGCAAGGTTATGTTTATGTTCCTACATGGTTACAGTTCATGTTCCTGCTAGGTTATGTTTATGTTCCTGAAAGGTTATAGCTTATGTTCCTGCAAGATTGCAGTTATTGTTCCTGCAAGGTTACAGCTTATGTTCCTGCAAGATTGCAGTTCATGTTCCTGCAAGTTTACAGCTTATGTTCCTGCAAGATTGCAGTTCATGTTCCTGCAAGGTTACAGCTTATGTTCCTGCAAGATTACAGCTTATGTTCCTGCAAGATTACAGTTCATGTTCCTGCAAGGTTACAGCTTATGTTCCTGCAAGATTGCAGTTCATGTTCCTGCAAGGTTACAGCTTATGTTCCTGCAAGATTGCAGTTCATGTTCCTGCAAGGTTACAGCTTGTGTTCCTGCAAGATTGCAGTTCATGTTCCTGCAAGATTACAGTTCATGTTCCTGCAAGGTTACAGCTGATGTTCCTGCAAGATTGCAGTTCATGTTCCTGCAAGGTTACAGCTTATGTTCCTGCAAGATTGCAGTTCATGTTCCTGCAAGGTTACAGCTTATGTTCCTGCAAGATTGCAGTTCATGTTCCTGCAAGGTTACAGTTCATGTTCCTGCAAGATTGCAGTTCATGTTCCTGCAAGGTTGCAGTTCATGTTCCTGCAAGATTACAGTTCATGTTCCTGCAAGATTACAGTTCATGTTCATGTTAGGTTAATGTTTTAGTATGACCAATTCTTATCCAGGTGAGTGGGCTGCACTTCAAATACTGCATAAAATACACAAGTATGCATTTCTTTAGCAAAATATGTATTTTTTTGTGTATGACAGAAGACACATTGAAACAAACATGAAAGAACAAGTTAGAAGGCTATCAAAAAGACTTTTATGTACTAAGTCATGGCAGTCTGCAGTAGGAACTCTGTTCTGGCAGAATTTTTTCTAAAATTCTTATAACTGATTGTGACAGTTTGATAAAAGCAGCCCTGAAGCTGGGCTAGGGCCCTGCATACATTAGTTCTAGATTATTTAAAAGATGATACAGGTGTCCGTGATAGCCCATATATGCTTTGAACATGTTATACAGGATTGCACATTAAACATTACATGTAACAATATGGCCTTTTTGGCTTGTTTATTTTCTCCTGGCACATGTATTTCGTATTTCCTTTTTTTACCACATTCAAAAGTAAGTTTTTATCTATTTTTATAAAATAGAACTTACAAAATGAAATTTCAGATTATTTGATTGTCATATTTTATTTTGTCTGAACATCCACATGACTTAAGCAGTTGAGTTTTAGGAAATTATTGTATTATACACGTATGTATTAACAATGGTACCATGCCATCTAAGTTGCCTGTCTTTGATTCAAAGAGTTTATAAGCTCATTTCATTAAGAGAAATTTAGGAAGTGTATAATTTCCATTTGTACCAGTGCAACAATATAGTTGTAATTTTAATTTTAGTATACATGTTAGTAAAAGTTTCTTACTGCATTTCAATTTGTTTGTTATACATGTACGATAGAACACATGTAGCAATACCGGTACCATTTTGTGTAGAGTGTACATGTACATATTGTGTAGTAAATAGTAAATAGCATTTCCTTTAAACATGAACTGATAATGTACATGACAATTTTAGGTCTGAGGGAGGTCCAGGTGCGCCTCGAGATGTTGGAAGCAAACGGCTACAGCAAACACAGGCACAAGTAGATGAGGTAAGTACATTTGTATTCTTTACTTATTAACGTAATTTGAAGCTTTTATGTTGCAAATAGATTTATGAAAGTCTGTTGAGATTGAGAGGTGTTGTTTTTTCTCTCAACGTCTTATTTTCTTTTAAGAAAAATATCTCTATCAAAAATTTGTCTCAATCAAAGCTCATCTCGACAGAGTCAAGGGAAGGAGAAATTGTGAAGATGTTATAAAATGTCCAGAAAAAAAGAGGTAATGACTCTAACGACTGATGCCAGTCTATGTTGCAAAGTATGTGTTTAGATTGTTTCATGTGTGTTCCTGAAAGCCCTGTATCTTGTGTGATCGACATAGGGGCCTTTCACTTGTGTTCAGGAAAGGCCTGTCTTGTGTGTTCAGGAAAGGCCTTGCTTTTGTGTGATCGACATTGGGGTCTGTTTCTTGTGTGTTCATGAAAGGCCTTCTGTTTTGTGTTAAAGAAAGGTAATTTTACTGTGTATACAGGAAAGGCATGTCTTTTGTTCATTTCTGAAAGGCCTGTTTCTTGTGTGTTCATGAGAGGCCTGTCTCGTGTGTTCATGAAAGGCTGTCACTCCATAAAGTCAGGTATGAAAAAAGTTGAAGCTAGTGTGTTGATATATTTCATTACTGGTACATTGTTTATATGCAAATGTCTTAAATAATCTCAAGATGTCTTTGGTCATATCATAACTTCTTCTTTAGTATTCACTAAGGTTTTTTCTATGAGAATGTAGCAGTAAGCAAAGTTCCATGGTCTCATTCTTTTCAGGTTGTGGATATTATGCGGGTAAATGTTGACAAAGTTCTAGAAAGAGATCAGAAAATATCAGAACTTGATGACAGAGCAGGTAAGAGTTTGATACTTAAGCAGTATGTGGAAAGGTGGTAATAGGTACAAGACAAAGTTGTCAGGAAGTTAACAGTCTAGAGAGCAGAATGGATAAGCCAGGGTCATGTGTTTGGTGTTTCTGTTGACATGAACTAGCTGAAACTAAAAGTATAAAATAATTAAATTTTTTCAAACAGTCACCTGGCTATGCCAGGGTGAGCTTTTCTGATAGATGATTGTCCGTCGTCCGTCAACATTTTGATTCAAATGACATCTCCTCTGAAACCTCTAGGCCAATGTTGATAAAACTATGCAGGAATGTTCCTTGCATGAAGCTCTACCAAAATTGTTCAAAGAATTCCATTCCATGCAGAACTCTGGTTGCTATGGCAACAAATAGGAAAAACTTTAAAAATCTTCTTCTCTGAAACCACAAGGCCTAGAGCTTAGATATTTGGCATGTAGCATTGTCTAGTGGACCTCTACCAAGATTGTTCAAATTATGACCCCCGGGTCAAAATTGACCCCGCACGGGTGGGCCCTTAGTTTTTGCATAGGAATATATAGGGAAAACTTTAAAAATCTTCTTCTCTGAAACCACAAGGCCTAGAGCTAAGATATTTGGCATGTAGCCTTGTCTAGTAGACCTCTACCAATATTGTTCAAATTATGAGCCCCAGGTCAAAATTGACCCCGCCCCGGGGGTCACTTAGTTTTGCATAGGAATATATAGGAAAAACTTAAAAAATCTTCTTCTCTGAAACCACAAGGCCTAGAGCTTAGATATTTGGCATGTAGCATTGGCTAGTGGACCTCTACAAGATTGTTCAAATTATGAGCCCCGGATCAAAATTGACCCCACACCGGGGGTCACTTAGTTTTACATAGGCTTATATAGTAAAAACTTTAAAAATCTTCTCTGAAACCACAAGGCCTAGAGCTTAGATATTTGGCATGTAGCATTGGCTAGTGGACCTCTACCAAGATTGTTCAAATTATGAGCCCCGGATCAAAATTGACTCCACACCGGGGGTCACTTAGTTTTACATAGGCTTATATAGTAAAAACTTTAAAAATCTTCTCTGAAACCACAAGGCCTAGAGCTTAGATATTTGGCATGTAGCATTGGCTAGTGGACCTCTACCAATATTGTTCAAATTATGACCCCGGGTCAAAATTGACCCACGCACCAGGGGTCACTTAGTTTTGCATAGGAATATATAGTAAAAACTTAAAAAATCTTCTTCTCTGAAACCACAAGGCCTAGAGCTTAGATATTTAGCATGTAGCATTGCCTAGTAGACCTCTTTAAAGTTTGTTCAAATTATGCCCCTGGGGTCAAAATTGACCTTTCCCTGGGGGATCATTTGTTTTACAAAGGCGTATATAGGAAAACTTATTTGGTATATAACATTATCTAGTGATCTTCCACCAGGCAAGTGGACTTGTACCAAGGTGAGCGATATAGGGCCATCTTGGCCCTCTTGTTCATGCATTATAAACAAGATGTCATGAGTACAATGCATAAACTCAAAATTGCTGGAATTAAATGCCTAAATAAAATTTCAGGAACTTGATGCGTAAAAGAATGTAATGGACATTATGGTCTGCCTCCATGGTTGAGTGGTTTAGAGACACTGATTTGAAATCTCAGTAACGTCTCGTAGATTGAGGGTCATGGGTTTGAGCCCTGCTACCGACCATGTCTCTATGTGCTACCGACCATGTCTCTTTGTGAGAAAGTTGGCACTTTCTTACGGAGGATAGTGTTGTCGTACTGGTTCTTTCCAGGAAAGATGGTTACGTAGACTGCCCGTCTGTAAAAATTACCGAAATACGGTTGAAATCGGGCATGTAACTCCTACAACTACTACTACATTGGACATTGTGTATTTATCTGATCTAAATGTTTCCCTTTTTAGATGCATTGCAGGCAGGTGCTTCTCAGTTTGAGGCTAGTGCTGGAAAACTTAAACGAAAATTTTGGTGGAAAAATTGCAAGGTAAGTTTTACACTACAGTATTGGGCAAAATTTCTGTGTGATCTTAGATAATGGCAGCTGGTCATAGTGACTTGCATGGGTAAGCAGTCCATTTCCAGGTGCTTGTAGAATTCAATATGGACAAGCTTTAATTTGAAAAATTGCCAAGTAAAAGAGAAGGCTAGATTAAAACACTATTACATTTAAAAGTCTTGATCTAAAATTGTGAGGGCAGAATGTTGGTGAACACTTTAAGGGTTGAAATTGAAAGTCCATTTTGAGGTGAATAACTGTAATAAAAAAATGTTCATATGCAGTTCAAATATTGAATAGAATTTTTCTGAAACTTAAACCTTTTACCCTGCCAGTGATTCTTTTTTTGGCCAGTGTAGATCATGATTAGCTTGCAGTCTGATTATATTCTGCAGTGTTTGCTATTCAGTGCATAAATGTTTCACTGAGCACCCTTTTGAAAAGCGGGTGTTAAACTCCAAACAAAACCCTTTTGATTTATGAATGGTATTGGCCAAATTAAAAGATGGACAAGTCCAACAAGTCTGTTATAGAAATTTTGACATGGTAAGGGTACGAAAAGCTTTTGAAGTTTTAGTAGCTATAAATGTATTAATATTTGTCTTACATTTCAGGTTAGTTATAAGATACACGTTTTAATGTAATGGTTCAGGTGTAATAGTGTATATGTTGATGGCAATATTACCCGAATACTTGTAAATTTTAGATGATGTTGATAATGGGCGGTATAGCAGGAGTTATAGTTGTAATTATCATAGGTAAGCCGTCAGTGTCGATGTAGGTGACACCGAAATCGTCAGTGGTGACACCTGGTGTTTTAGTGTCGACGTAGGTGACACATAGTGTTTCAGTGGTCTTAAGTTTCATTTCATAAAAGCACCGATTCTTTGCGTTTTGTGTGTTTTGTATAGCACTTGTTTTATTTCAAATGTTGAAAATTGTGCCATTGGTTTCCAGACTTCAAGAAATGCCTTTCTGGTAATGATTGTTTGAAAGACCAAAGTTTGTATAAAACTTCAAACAATATTGTTTTGAAAACTTCATAAAAATATTGTTTATAATGAGTAACAATCTGCCATTGATGGAGAGATAAGGAGATCAAAGGTTAGCATTGGATTGCTTTGTTTCTCTTGTGTTGAAAAAATAAATGAAGCATACTGTCAATCACTTTGAATTCGCAAGAAAAAAAGTTCACGATTTTTTATCTCCAGGTCAATTCATTAGACCATGAATGTATGAACAAGGATTCCCGATTTCACTGTGTCCGAAAATGGTATATATCTAGAAAAATTTGATTTAGCGCAATAATGAATTGTTAAAAAAAATTCGTGAAAATAAAGTTTTCACGAATAGTTCTGTGATTTACATTATTTGAAGTGCAGTAAAAATCTGGTTTAGGTCATGGACTAGATATACAGTCTTCGGCATAATGTAGGGCAGAAAGTGTAACAGCAGCCTGAAAACCAAACACAATTTTTTCAGTAGACGAAGGTAAACGTGTTGTATGCTCAAAATGATCTTGCATTAGTTTCGATATATTTCTCAGGATATAAACATTTGAATATCAATCACAGTCGGAGCTCTATATGACAAGTAAAATTGAGTTACAAAGATATTGCGTGAATATTTGGTGTTAACACAAAAGATATCAGCTGTATTTGGTATTGTTTTGAGCTGTGATTTATTTATTTATATATGTACAACTTAGATCTTGAAGAATTATAGGTATTGATAAAATATACTTGTGATTGATGCAATTAAGTTGCATGATTGATTTTTGTATATACATGTAGCATACAACAGTTGCCTTGTGTCTGTTTTGTTATATGATGCACACCAGTAGTTTATATTGTCATTTTGTCATGTTTTTGTATCATTTTATGTTACTGTTTATTTTACATTTTATTGTATAGTGCACCAATATTGTGTATTTCAGATGTGGTTAATCCTGATAGGCATTGTTGTTGTTATAATTGTGATAATCATCGGTAAGTTGAACTCACAACGACACTAACCCCTTTTGCTTGGTGTATAAATCCTACGCTAGATCTAGATACCTGTGGTACCTTTGGTATGGGCTCGGATCAAATAGTGGTGCTGGTTGTTTAGTGCTATGTAATAGGATAACTATCCAGTATTCTAACTCCTTGTCCACCTGACTCCTTGGACAGTTGGTTATGGTTGCTTACTTGAAATCACTTAGCCTCTCAGGGAATGTTATTGGTTCGAGCCTCTCGGGTAAGGTTATTGGTTTGAGCCTCTCGGGTAAGGTTATTGGTTTGAGCCTCTCAGGTAAGGTTATTGGTTCGAGCCCCATGACTGGTGTGACTGTTGATGTGAGGAAGTTGGCAGTTTAGTTTCACACAGAGAATGAGAGTCTGGTATTGCCCCTTTCAGGGAACAGTTGTTAGGTGTGTACATGTACATAACTGAAGTACTGTTGAAATGGGCAATAAAACACAAGAAAAAAAGGTCCCTCACACAGGTAAGGTACGGGATTTTGCCCCATTTCTTTGTTTAATAGTTGGTGTAAAGGCTTTGCTAGTGATAGTGTTCGGAGCCTGCGCATTTCATATTAACACATATTCGGTGAAAGCGTGTAAAATAGCCCTTGGAATTCTACGAAAGCAGCTGATCATTGTGTAAGCATAGAGCATGTTGTGGAAAGCAAGTGTTTAGTGGTTTTACCTCAGTGGTTAAAGGGTTACAGCTGCTGACTTGTAATCACTGAACCTCCACTGATTAAGGGTCATTTGTACAAGCCCTACTACCAACCAGACTTATGGGAGAAAGTTGGCAGTTACTTACTGTTGGTTGGACATGAAACACTTTCAAACATTTAACATTCGGTCACTCTGACTTGCTGACCACCTATATAAGTGAAATATTGTTGGAAACAGGCATAAATCACAAAACAAGAACAGGATTTACTTACTGTAGCTTAAAGTATGTGCAATGTATTAAGACAACAGGAATATTTAGAGGAATGTTAACTAAATGTGCCTGATGAAGTAGAAAGTAAATTTTAATGTGTTGAAAAGGTCTGTTTGTGGTGTCATACCTCCATATTCAAATTATGTGAGGGCTATATTTGTCCCTGTCTCGTCCAATCTTACACGAAGTCAAGTATTACTTGTGCTACTTTGCTTAAACCTACTTAACATGTTCATTACTCACAATGACTAGTTTTCTAGCTGTCTTTTACATTTTCTTATAGAGTTATTGCCCTTTTGTACTTAGCAAGTTTTCAATTACATAGTGTAATATCTCAAATAGTGTAATATCTCGCGTATAGATGGTGATACTGCATTGAAACTCCACCTTTGATATACCCTATAATATTATAGGCCTGCAAAGCTATTATGACAAGTTATATAACTATATTTCACAGAGTTTATAGAGTTATTGCCGTTTTTTACTTAGCAAATATCTGTGCATGGAAAGCCATTGTGTCTGCACATTCATCATTTATTCATGACACTGTTCCAGTTGTGTTTATCATTTATTCATGGCAACATTCAGTCTGTGTTTATCATTTATTCATGGCACCATTCAATCTGTGTTTATCATTTATTCATGGCACCATTCAATCTGTGTTTATCATTTATTCATGGCACCATTCAATCTGTGTTTATCATTTATTCATGGCACCATTCAATCTGTGTCCAATTATGGGTAAAACATTCATGTCACTCCTTTTACTTTTGCACTGATATTTATTTTTGTGACCAGCGCATAAGCAGGGGGTATTAATCACTTGCAGTGATATCTCTAGTTTTTACTGTATTTAAATGCAAACATGTTCACAGCTGCTGTTCTAAAAGTTCCATCTGTGGATTTCTTAGCTACAAAATGGTGGAGGTACCGTACATACTCTGTGCAACATAACACACCAACAGCTTTTTTCATTGCTGATTCACTAATAATGAATTGTTCTTTTTTTCTCCACTATCCAGCTTGGTATGCTTCTAAATAGGGTAATTACGTTTTATATATCTTGGTATTTAGAAAGAGCACTTAATGCAAGATATACTGTGATTTAGTTTATAGTTGTTATTGTAGTCCAGTTTGGTTTTCATAGCAAAACTCTTGTCTTCTGTTTCAGTCTATTTTTTAAGTGTCTTAAATGAATATATTTTCAATTTTAGTCCAAGTTTATGATGATTTGTTGATAACTAGATCAAATTGATCATAAAGGTCTATTATATATGTTTTGAGAGATATTTTTTATATGTTCTTAGAGATATCTTGAGAAGAAACTATTTTTGTGCTTTGAGAAATATCTCGAGAAGAAACATTTTTTGTGTTCTGAGAGATATCCCGAGAAGAAACAATTTTTGTGTTTTGAGAGATATCTCAAGAGCATGAAATTTGTAGAGTTTTTTGTCTTGATTTATTATGTTACAATAGACTGCTGTGTTACAAGTCTTAGAATTGCTTCAATGTACACATATAGAAGTGTATAATGTTTTTTTTTTCCCCTGAAAAGGGGCAAGTAGTAATCACACTGTCAGTCTGTTCGTCTGCTCTGAGCCAGTCTCAGCCATACTTTATTTATTATTTACTATATTTAAAGCGAACTAAGTAGAAAATGTACTTACCAGGAGAAGGTCCTAAAGGTCAAGGTCACACATCAGAATCAGAATTCAGGTCCTGTTTAAGCTGTTGGAGCTACATGTATACTGTTTCTGATTGAGCAATCAAACTTCATATACATTGTAATTCTAGAGTCCCATGAACAGGTAAGCGGCCCATAGCTCTTGGGTCCTCAAGTCCAAGGACAAGATAATACTTTGGTGGCAGAGTTCAGATCTTGTCTTTGCCATATCTTTCTTACATTTTATGAGATTTCAGTCAAACTTTAAAAAAGATCGTAGAGCTTAAGGGGAAGTAACGTGAAGGTCGTCATCTTAATGGTCATGGTCATACTGTGGTATTAAAGCTCTACTTCCAGGACAAACTCCAGACAGTGACAGATTTTATTTTTTATGTAGCCCAGTAGCTCATAATAATACCCAGAGAAAATGAAATAAAATTATGTTTAAGCATAGTTGAAAATATATAATGTAATATTTAATGCAGTAGAGAGACAAAATTTGGTAAAACAATGACAGACTTTAGAAACGATGTACGAATGTTTGTAATGAAGTGTTTCTTGCCTTGGGTTTTCAACTGTATGTCAGTTATATACATGTGGTCAGGAAGGAAGTGGTCAGGCCAGGGACTAATAAGTCACAGATTACTTGATTGAGAGAAAACTCTGCTTACTACCGAAAGTGAGTCATAGTTTAAAAAGCGGTTCCATTCTTCTTGTATCCAGTAATCAACAAAGTACATAGTGAGTTGTATTTACAAAAAAGCGGTTCCTTTCTTCTTGTTTCTAGTAATCAGCAAAATTGTTGTTTAAGAAGTTCGGTTATACTGGCTCAACACGGGTTACTTCCTGTGATTCTATTGGTTACAAGTTTGACATGTTCTATCACAGGTCCAGTCTCTGCTGGCAACAGTCAAGTTCTGAAACTGCACGTCCAAATTAAATCAAACTTAATAATGAATCAAGGTAGTACCTCCCACTAATCCTAGCAAAGTAGAGCAAGTAGATAAGGTGGTGAAGTCAAAAAGAAACATTTCAAACTCTAAATCATAAACCAACAGCAGTAGATTAGATGGAATACTTACCTAACATAATTTTGAGCTATTACCTTTTATAATCTATACTAATTTATTTATTCTCGATTGTGAATCAAATTCTTACAACTTAAATTAATCACTCGAGACTCTGTTCAGATGGAATCAACCTTGAAGAGAGAGAGTCAAGGTGGAATTATTGTGACTTGCCGAGGGACACTACCACCATGGCATTGCTGGGGATCGAACCCGGGAACCCTCTGCTACCACTTTGCCATGGCGTCATTATTACATTATTACAAGCACACTTGGATGTACATGTATTTGGTATTCAAAAGTCGTACATGCTTGCTTGGAAACATTTCAATGCATAAATGTAGTGTTAGCCTAGGTGAAAACAGTTGGATTCAATATATCTTTGATTCATTGTTCTCTATGATTAGATGATTTTATGTATGATTTTACATACAACTTTGTTGAGTTTTACCTGAGCAGCTTTCTACAAGTTTTCTGCACACTTTGCTGTAGATCTTTCTGTTTGTCATCTTCATTTCTTCTTGTCATTGATGTTTTTTTTATCATACATAAAGTCGAAATGTGTATGAAACAGACAGTAAAATTTATGCTTTTACAGTAAATTCAGTATAACTATTTTAATATTAAACCATGTATAACTATGTATGCATTTCACTTAATGCATAAAAAGCAGCATTTTATTAAAATATAAAGACAGAATGCGTGTTTTTTAGGGAGCAAGATAAATGTTCGCCATGGTAACAACATTGTTGTAAATCCTGATATATGAAGATCACAGGCTCAAACAATGAGCAGTTCATACATCTGAGCCCTGTGGAGATGTGATTTAGTCATTCAATACACCTTGTGGTTGAAGGTCATTGGTCCTTCAGATAGGGGATGTTAATTACCATTTGAAATTTCCTAAAAATAGCTGCAGAAAATGGAAATACGATTTAACACAGCACAAAAAAAAGTAACTGTTGTAGAATGAATAAATTTTCTTTCTATAGAGTTTTTCTGTATTCTTCTACTCCTTCCATGAATTTCAGGCTTATGTAAGAGTAATTGTATGAATTTCAGGCTCATATCAGATTAATTGTATGAATTTCAGGCTCATGTAAGATTTAGTTGTATGAATTTCAGGCTCGCATAAGATTTATTGTAGCTAAGTTTTCTGTTTCTATTTCAGTGTGGGTAGCGACAAGTCAGGGTGGTAGTGGGGACGATTCTAGTTCAAAGCCTGCGGTGGCAACTACGGCTTCGACTAAGGCTGGAAGTCCTTGATTATTAGCAATATACATGTATATAATATACTGTACGTCAGTGTTGCCGTTGATACAGAATTCCATGTTGGATCTTAGATACATGTAACCATGTTTTGGTTTTTAAAATTTTCTTTCCACTCAACAAGTATAGGTAGTAGATAACTTTGCAGATAAAACAGTGTACAAAGACGTTGATTTTTATTGGTCAGATGGAATCTCAGTATGCTATAAGCTGTTATATGTTAGAAATGTTTGCCACTTTGTAACAAATGTTACTGATATTGTTTTCACAATGTTTTTGAATTTTTTCGCAAGTTTTTCGTTGAATTTCTATAAATCTGCTGTCAAAAGAAAAAAATTAATTTGTTTTTACTCTGTAGTAATTTCCTATTTTTGGTGCTTCTTTTGATAGTGCTACTTCTTTAAAGAGGCATTCCCTAAAACTGGTGTCACATCAAATAACTTCAAAAGCATAAATAATAGAATATTTGCAAGTATTAGTACCTAACCTAAAAGTTTCAGCTATACATTCCAGTCATAATTGGTAAAATCAATGTTTTAAAATATATTGCAGTTCCGTAAAACATTCAATAATCTATGTAAAGTTGTACAATTTATGGGTGGGTAGCGATTTTATTAGGTCTCTCTGTTGATTATTTGTGATTAAACCAGGCATTTTTGATATATATTGTTCTTTAAAATTGTATTATTTATCGTTTTACGTTCATTGAACACATTATGACTGTATGCTTGGAGAATATAATTTACTAGATGTAGGGAGTGCCACTTTAAGGAAAAACATGCACAACAGAGAAAATTAATTGGCTGATAATACATCATGTAATGTTTCAGTTCACCAATTTTGTTGTTTGTTAAAAGAATGAGTTGTCACTTATGTATATTATTACGTAGCCAGTTAGGGAGACGAGGTTAATGTCCCCACCCCCACCATCCCATGTTGTTCTACGCGATGTTAGTCATGTTTGTATAACTATATCATTCCCTCATTGTGACCATGTACATTTTACGATGTTTGAAACATTAGTACTCACATGTTAGCATGTAAGTTAGAGAAACTACTAAACATTGAGCACTTTGGTTAGATCAGTAATTCTGTCATAGTATATTTGTAGGGGAAACAGGTGTGATGAGTTGTTATTGTTGTGTTTTGTTTACCTTTCAACCTGAAAATTCTGCTTGACCGCTTACAAGTAAATCCTAGCTTCTTGGCCGTTTCCAAGTCAATCCTAGCTTCTTGGCCATTTACAAGTCAATCCTAGCTTCTTAGCCGTTTCCAAGTCAATCCTAACTTCTTGGCCATTTACAAGTCTATCCTAGCTTCTTGGCCATTTACAAGTCAATCCTAACTTCTTGGCCATTTACAAGTCTATCCTAGCTTCTTGGCCATTTACAAGTCTATCCTAGCTTCATATCTTTTCTGTCATTTATATCGAACTCTTTGACAAATAGTGTGAAGGATTGTTTTGGTTAGTGTTCAGTAATTAATTGTAGGATTTGTACCAATGAGTAGCACGTAAGAATTCATAAAAAATTGATTTTGATTTTATGGAAACATTTCCAAAGAAGTTGATTTAAATTAAACACTAGTCGGTCACAGTTTAAATTGATGATAGAACTAGGTACAGTTAAACCTGTGTTGGCAGTCACCAGAATTATAACGATCACCTGTCATAAGCAGCTGTTGCTGATGTCTACAAATTGACCATTTAATATGTATTCTAACGCATTACCAATGTAACGTCATTGCTGATTGGTTACTTCATTTAAATTTGCGACTGTTGAATAATGTTTATAGTCGCAGAAATCAAGCAATCGGTAATGCTTGCATTTTAGAGCATTACGAGGTAGAATAGGGCTAATCGTTCAGTGATTTTGACTTTTGCCACAGTATATACGGCTTTTAATGGTTGTGAACAATGTTAAATTGTTTTGTGACCATTAAAAACCGTATATACAGTGGCAAATATCAAAATTACAGTATTGTTAACCCAATAATATGACAGTCATATTAAGTAGCCACATAGTTACAGTGGTCAGTTTTGTTGCCTCCAGTGACTGCCTGCTTAACCCAGGTTTGACTGATATTGGAAGGAAATTTATAATTGTGTTTTATATACATGTACAAGAGAATGTGGACAGGGCTAGGATTAGCTGTATCTGTGTGTGTTATTGAAAGATTTTGCTGGCGTCAGAAAATATATATATACATGTATAGCATAGGTATTGTTTCTTCTATCTAAATCACAGGCTTGGCTATAATATCTCAAATATTCTGTTAGATCGCGTACGTTAGATATGAATGATATAACTACTTTGAGCATTCCGATTTTATATGTGGTATATATTATTGCCGTATATGTACCGTGGTACATAATGTAACCATGGTACATATTGTATGGCAGAGGGGCACATTTTATGTTTGTAAATGTGCTGTTTACACAAATATACATTCTTAAGCTGTCCTGCATAATGTGTAGAGATGTTACAGAGTGTGTGTCACGTCAAAGAGGCATACTAGGTGTCACATGACATGGTGCATACATTATACATGTAATAAGACAGTAAATGTAGCAAACTAGATAAATTGCTACATTACTGTTATCATGAATGCACCACGATGTGAATGCCGTTTTATGTAAAACTATATATTCCGTATTTGATATCTTAAGTGTGACACAGTGTGATTTATACTGAAAGTTTTGTTGTCTTCTCACATTACCTATGATAATCACAATATTTTATATAGCCGCATTTATTTTGTTGCGTTAATGTAAAGGTTGTGTTCTTTCTATGACATCTTCAGCTCAGTTGCACATTGTTGACAGCCCTTCATACACTGTTCAGTCCCTCAAACTCATTTTCCAATTCAGATCTTTACCATTTTAATCTTTTTCATCGGAAATCTAAAATCATCCAATCTGGCAGAATTGTGGCATGCTATACCTGGCTTATTGTTGCAGAGTTTGGTTTGGGAGTTTTGTTCACTGTCATACTGGTGTGAGTGTTGGGAAGTTGTCTGGCACTTGGCTTGCCTTGTTCGATAGAGCCTTTTAGGATTAAAATAATAATGAGGGCTGACCACAAAACTGCAGTAACTTTTATGAAATAAAGAAGGGCATACAACAGTTTTGCGCTCAACCCTCGTGACAACAAATTTTGTTCCTAGAAATATTTACTATCGCATCAAGGTGTTCATTTGACGTTTCATTCCAGGATGTAAACTTCTTTCTTCATTATAAGCTTCATTCTCTATACTAGTGGATAGGCATTTTCTGGGCAATTGAATAGAACATTAAATGTAAGCAATCATATAGGACAATGTCAGATAAATTTGGAGTCTTGTTTTAGTAGGAACCAAAGTTTCTTAGCATTTGACTTTATGAATTTATGTACAAGCTAGTGCCAATGTAGTTAAAACACTTTTTGGTAGAGCTTTCCATATATGGTCCAATCAGTGCTTGTTTAACTCCCATGTGTTTAAGGGTTACAGATACACAGGTTTACCAGTAACAGCTGGAGTTTGATCCCTTCCCAGTAAGTCTGTAGTTTTCCAGGCAATAATAGAAAGATGTTTTCTTTATAAAATAAGTGTATGTACCAATGTTACCAATAGTTGACTTTATTGAACATTTAATCAAGTTGAGATTCTGTGTGGCCAGTAACAAGTCTAGGCATTGCTAACTAATGGAACTCTTTATATTTATGTTATGAAATTGCATAGCCAGAAGTTTGAAGTTAAAGTCAATATGTTGGGGGTTTTGTTCGCAAAATCTTTTGTAAGGCCTAATCAATTTTGTTTTCGGGCTTCTAGCAGTCTGTCAAAATCTGTTATAATTCAAACATTTTGCAAATTGGCATTTTTGCTAAAATTCAAAACAGGTGGCAGTAAATATACTGATAATGGTATCGTGTATAATTTTGTTTTCTAGAACTTGCCCTGGTTTTCAGGTCAGAAAGTTTTCTTTCTCTTTGGAAAGTTTCTTACTAAATGTTAAATTGGTCTGATTTTATCAGTGGTTAGAAATTAACTGCTGGAAGGTCTGTTTTTTCCCGTTATGTTAATTTTTTTATGAACAGGTTTGAGTGCTTTCACAGAGCATGTCATCATGTTGGCTAGATTTACTATATATTTGAGAGTGCATGTGCAGTTGTAAAAGATGTGCCCTTAAATAGTGACTACTGAGTTTATCCAGTTATATAAAGAATTATTAAAGCAGCAAGTTATCAGTGTGCATTCTTATGAATTTAGCACCCAAAAGGACACTGTCATCACATTTTTATTTTTTTTGAAATAAAATAATCAGAAAGCATGCTACCAGTGCAAGAGGATTTTCAATATTTTCTTTGTTTTCCATTAGAAACAAAATAGAAAAGTGCTAAATTGAATGCATTTGGAAAATACTATAGTTACTTTTGTTGCCTATTAGATTCTTACATTGTTACAACATAATTTAAATACATACATTGTTTGCTTACTTTTATGCATGAATGAAGATGAAATTATTTATTAATGACCAAGGGGTCAATGTACTCTTCTATGTGTTTAGTAGTTATAAGTTTATTTATGTAAATATCATGTATATTGTGTAAAGAATTATGTTGATTGTATATACTGTATAGTATATATGAAAAGAGTTCGTATGTATGTTTTGTTACTATCCTAGCTTTGTCACTAGGACGTATGTTTAAGGGTCATTCTATGAAAGGAGCACCTCGAGTCTGTTACTTCTATATTAGCATGTCTTTATAGTTTGTGTATAAATGCTTGTGACCAATCAATCAACAGCTATACATGTATGTAATGTAGATAAATATTCCAATGAACTTCGGTGGAAACCAGTCATTAGCCAAACCTGAAGAAATAAATTGTTATTGGCAAAATCATGGTCTTCACTGCCCTTGTACTTGATTTGATGTTTTGATTATTCCGGGATTGGAGCACAGTGTCAAAGAATGGTTATTACCCTCCGAGAGAAGAGAAGAAAGGACTTGTTTAATTGATTAGGAAGCAGTCTATTACTTTAACAGAACCTTTCATGAAGAATTTATACTAGGTCATCTTGTTTGTATGCTTTGTTAGAATGCGTCAATTTTTTTTTTTTTTTTTTGAGTATTTATGAACGGTTTTGATACCTACACAAGAACAATTTAAGTCTGTCACAATTTTGGGTGGTCGATGACATTAGAAATGTACGTAGCAAACATAATAGTATCTATTTGGTGAAGGTATTGGGCATATTTAGGTGAAGGATGTTGGTCAATGATGAGAGGTTGTGACATTTAGGTTATTGTAGCGAATCAATATCCAACCGTTTGATTTATAGCATAAAAGATAAGCAGGGAAAAAGCAAGTTTCTCGAAATCTGTTCAAAGTATCTTTTTAATGTCGTATGGACCACTTTGTCCCAACCTACTATTTCCAACAGATAGCAAGGTATGTTTACAAATTTTCTTTTCATGTCACTGGCTATTTTTCGGAATTTTCAGAAGCATCGGCTTGGTTTTTACATATCATTCATTTGAAGACGCTTTAAAATCAGTTAAGATTTTTTCATTGCGTAATGCTGTCCCGATGTCTTGTAGTTGAATACACAGAGAAGTGAGATCGATCTGATAATTACGATTTTGAGAGGCGAGTGGCTGGTACTTGTACTTTCAGCACTTCAGTCAGAATGTTTTAACATTGTAACATATATATATGACCCATTTCTTTCTTGAAAACATATGTTAGAAAACATATTGATTTGTTGACAGTGTAACTAGAGTGAAGTAAATGTTATGTAAAATAGAAGTGAGTGTATAGTTGTCATTTTTCCCCCTGTTAATATTGATTGATCAGGTGTTTTAAAATCAGGTACCCTGCAGAAGAATATACATTGTATGCTATTCATGCTGTCAAGCGTAAAAGAAGGGTGAAATTAACTCTGGTAAAAATTCTAAGAAATTACATACATATTTAACTTAAATGGTAGAACTAAAATCATTGCATGTTAAATTTTCTTTGGTGTATGTGATAAATTAATCGCAAATAATATGTGCCCTCCCACCACAATGATGCTGGAAGGGAGACAACCATGACAGTTATTATCCACAACTAGGCCCTTGGAAAGAATGGCTTCTTAGCAATACATCGCAAGGCTATAAGTGAATTAAGAAATCCTGTAATTACCTGATGGAAAACAGTTTAAAAGTTAAATGTTTCAATGAATTCAGAAAAGTAAGCAAAACTAGACATATCACTAAATGTGATTAGTACCCCCGCAAGACTGCTTTGTCAACTGAAGAAGTTATTATTGACAGAATACCTTTAAAAAAAAATCTAAAATAGAGTTATGGTTCTTTGCAGCAACTCTAATGAGTCGAGATAGTTATGGTTTGTTCACTGCATTTCCTCTCATTGTGCTTGACCATTGTATGAAGATGTATTGAACTCCAACCAGTAGTTTTCGAGTTGTGCTGCGGACAAGGAAAAGTAATAAAGGGCAATAACTCTGTAAATAGTCAAGACAGAGATACACTGCATTTCCTCCCATTGTGATTGACCATTGTATGAAGTGGTATTGAATTCCAACCAGTAGTTTTCAATTTGTGCTCCGGACAAGCAAAATGCAACAGACAGACTGATCAACCACAGGGCAACTCCTATATACCCCCACAAACTAAGTTTCAGGGTATATAGGAGTCAGGGTATAAAGATTCCTATTGTAAGTTTTTATAAGTTCATTTCAGTTACAAGAACTAAGATCTGAAAGGATTTGCTGATAAAACTGGTCTTATGACAATAGCAGAAATCCTGAGTAATGAAAATTTTAACCACACACAGTTACAAAATGGAAAGAAAAAGGTGGTAGCTATGACCTACGAGGTATGACCCTCCGAAATTCTTGGAACTTTTGACTGGATCAAAATGATGCACACCCCAATTCTCCTCAAAAAGTTTTCAGGGTTTTGCTGAAAACATGTTGAAAGCTCTCTGGGCAGGGGATTCAGACTGTTAATTGTGCTTATAATAGGGACTTTAAAAATCTTCTCTGAAACCACAAAGCCTAGAGCTTAGATATGTAAATAGCATTGCCTAGTGGACCTCTACGAAGATTGTTCAAATCAAGATCCCTTGGTGAAAACCGACTCCACACGGGGGTCACTGTATAAACACAGGCTTATATGGGGAAAACTTCAAAAATCTTTTCTAGAACCACTAGAGCCAAGACATTTGAAATATAGCATTATGTAGTGGACCTCTATGAATATTGTTCAAATCAGAATCACCAGGTCAAAATTATGTACCTTATGTATAGCCAATGGTAGACAGGCGAGTGATATACGACCATCTTCTTGAGATTATTTAAATTCTTTTTTTTCGTCACAATGTACCTGTGTACCCTTGTATATTATAATTATAGTACTTGTTTTGAACAATCTACCTAGATGGCCATTTATGTCTGAAAGGGAAGGCCGCCTGTTCTTTTTAACTTTGACATGTTGATGAATCTATGAGTCAATGCTATGTATTTCTCTTTTGTTTGTTTGTTATCGTGCTTATTGGGTCCACCACCCTCGTTCGAGGTATAGACAGTACGACCCGGCATGTTCTCCTGTTCATGCCCCTAACAATGCAATTTTTGCGTCCGAAAATAGGAGAATAATTTACCCGACTGCAATTTCCAGTCAGTATAATCCAGCTTTCCTAGTGAGATTTTCAACGAGTGTTCAGTATTGTGCGCCCCAGAGGTAGTGATTGTCTCGTAACTAGGTCACTGCCACATCGAACAGAAGGCTCTCTGTACCTCTCACGACTATGCTGTCTAACAGTGAATGTGGACTGCTCTAAGAGACCAGGCAGGTCTCCAGCATGCTAGAACACTCCAGGCCCACTGTCGAGAGATAAAAGGGGTGGGCCATGAAAACACAACTAGGTGTAATCATAGCACACCACCCCTGGATGGATCAACAAGGGTTGATTCACTCCGCTGTGAGAGGGCTAACAAGTCCAAGAATTTCATGTTTAGCTGATTCCCATTGCGAAACACCGGACGTGAGCGGGCCAACATGGTCAGACGTCCCATGTTAGCACACCACTCACTCTAGAGTAGCCTTCTATCCGATGTGACACTGCAACCCTGTTAGGAGCAGGGGTACCAGCCCTTTGCCCAACAGCATTCCCAGAGCACACGCCACATCACACTCATCTCCAATCTCCCCAGGTCAACTGGTAAAGAGTGAATTTAGAGTCCGAAATAGCCCTGACAAGGGCTCAGTCTGAAACGCAGCCGAAGGATGAAAGTCCTAAAAAGGACTCTCGTGCCTCCTCCCAGCACAGTCACTGTAAGGAGGTCTTATCAAGGCACCACCATCACCATCCGGAGTAGAAGATTGGTGATCCCCTGCCACTCGTCACCGGCACGCAAGGTTCTCGGAGATTTCTTCGCCATCTTCGCCGCAACCGTACTTGGAGCTTCGCCGCCTCCCGTCTGGTGGAGTTCAACACAACATCGTGCGAATAAAAGACAAACGGCCCTTGTCAGGGTCACCCCCTCGTCGTTAGCCTAGGCCCCGACAATAACAAGACCCAAGTCAAGCAAGAGTCGAGACCCAGTGCCTGCTCTGCGACGTGCACGCCACGAGGGGCAGAGAGCAGTTATGTATTGCTCATTAAAATCGTTGGAGTTGTATTTTTTCTGGGCAGGAGACAGATAAGAATGAAATTATCCGATCCCTTCATCTTGTTATAATGTCTCCAATTCACAGGATGTAACTTACCAACTCTGGATGAGTAAATGAACTCGAGCACCCCACGTGGCAGATGATTTTCACAAGAAAAAACTTGAAACGCGACTAGTTCGTTCCTGGGTGATTTATTCCATCAACCTTAAAGTAAAGCAGCTGAAGGTACCCAGTTTTGAAGCTGAAGAGGGGGAATCATTGAAGCATTTTCCTTTTGGACCTTTACAAACCAGTTTATTCTTAAGGCACCCATCGTCATGAAATCAAGCTGGTAAAAGCTCATTTTGACAGGATTAAGAAAGAATCCGCTGTTGACCGAAAGGACTGATAGTTTGATTAACCAATTTTTGTCACGATTGTGATATAAAATACATAGCAGTACCATTAGTTAAATGTTATTTTGTGTAGTTTTAACATTTCCTAAGTAACTTATTTATTTAGAGGTCATCTCGATTCAATTGAAAGAATTGTTTAACATATGTTTAAGCAGTCATAAAACTTGATAGAAATAACTGAATTTGGATTTCACAGAGGAGGGTGTCTAGAGAAACTGTCACTGTGTCGTAAATGGAGGAAAGCAATGGAAAAACTGCATATATAGATGTTAGTTTCTTTTATTTGGAATTGCTGATGTTCATACAAAGTGACACTACATGTATTTTTCTCTGCACAGGTTAATCAGATTTACACAGTCACACAACTTTCACATTGAACAGTATATCTATAATGATGGAAATGTAATGCATAGTAAATACAAATTTGTGTATCAAAATTCTTCATGTATCAAAAAAACGCTGAAACTATTTGTTAACTAAAAGCAAGTGTCGCTAGTCCTTTTTCTCCTTTGGTTCATCTTTAAAATGCAGGAAAACGAAGCTGAATACACAAACTCCAACCATCATTGAGAATGAACTAACGTAGTACGGGAAGGCTGTAGGAATGAAACGCTCGTACTGAGTGTGCTGAAGCGGCCGTACTGACACCTAAAACACACAATACATACAATGTTTTGAGGTTTAAACAATTCTATAAACACATAATAGACAACATCAGCATGCATTCAGCTGGCTTCCATTTCTCTGTTTCTGTCGATTATAGCCCTTATCCTGCTAACATCAAATAATTCTGCCTTTGTGACCAGTGCAGATCATGATCTCTATTCCATCAATTAAGTTTCACTGCACCCATTTCAACAGTTAAGGGTCCTATCCAGATTGAAAAATTTAACACAGTCCGGATTAAACAATACTCATGCTATTACATTTTATTCTGAATTTGACCACACTACATTATACAATTATAGACTAATTTTGAGGTCAATATATAGTTTTGCGGACCTATTAAAAGTGATATTGACCAAGGACGAAGTCCAAGGTCAATATCATTCTTTTACAGGTCCGCAAAACTATATATTGACCGAAACATGAGTCTAAAATTATTATATCGTATACCTCATAAAAAGTAGTGAAAATTACACAAAAATATTACAGAAATGACGTCTTGAAATCCGTGCAGGTCTACACATCATTTTGGAGGTCTACACATACTTTTGCAGACCCGACACGTGAGCGCTATCGGCCAATTAGGATTAAGTATTTGTGACAGGTACACGATATATTAAAGTAGCTAAGCGAGTCTATAGTCATATTTACTTTACAGCTTTTTACTGAAGGAAGCTAATGTTTAAATTCTCAACATTTTTCACCATAACAATCTAATACAAAGAACGATGCTTTAAACTGTTTGTGAAACAAATTACAGTATACAATGGTATATTTACCTGTGTTGTACTGAAAAGATGTGTATAGCCCATTCTGTTGTAGTCTACCCTAAACTGATACACTCCGTATACATCTGGCAGCTTGAATGTTGTCTTGAATAATCCATCTGAAAGAAAAGCATTAATATATATCTAAAACTTGAAAATACCTCTTTACACAATCTTTTCAGATATCCTTTAACAGAATTAAATAATTTTTCATGTTTTACGTCAAATAATTTAGAATCTTTTAAAATGTTTAAGTGATCATTTACACAATGACATTCGCGTCAGTTTTACATATGTGACATCATATTTCAGTTTGTTTATATACATTTATTCTGAAGAAGGCTTTACGGCTGAAACAAGTCAATAAATGTGTCAAGTATTAGTGTGTTGATTTCCTTTTTCCACATTATGTATAGGAGGAGAAATCTTGTCAGATGTTTGCAGAATACATATAAACCATTGGGACTTACTCTTGTTGCCGAGAGTGGTTCTGACAAATGGGTCAATTCTGACAAACTCCAGCTGGACATCTTTGCCGTTGAATGATTGCCATTTACCATCACGGTACTCTTCTATCTCGATAGAGTAGTCCTGAAATAACACCATCAGAATGGCACTTCTAAATACTCGTTTTAACACTATTACACCTCTGACAACAGATTCAGGTCTGATATGTCTTGACATGGCATTTGCTTCTGGGGTCACATGGCACTCTTGCTTAGCCTTCTGGAGACCCTGGCACCAAACTCCAGTTTTCAGTTGCAGTCAGTCGCTCAGTAGTTTGTTTTTAATTGTTAAAATACAGATTTCAGTTAAATAAGAATTAACTGTTGATATCCTGATTCCTGGTTACTATCACTGTCCCATATTGAAAACTTCTACAAATGAACTAGATGTGGCACACACATCATTGAAATTATAATGTAGTGTCCTGAATAAACCCATGAACTCTGAGCAGTGAGTCAGCGGTCATCTAAACATGTGCTGAGTAAGCTAAAGCAAATCTCGCTATGTAGCTGTTGCCATCTGTTCACAGACCTTCATTTGACAGGCCATAACACCAGATTTAATCATCCTTTAAATGGAAGGTTTGACGCTCTAGCTTCGAACATCGATACAAGTACAGGACGGTTTGACCTACATTGAATACAACTGTCCAAGTAGGAAACTGGTGGACAATTACTGTTCAATCTCTATAGCATATATACATATAGAACTATTTAAACAGGACCTACCACAATGTCAAAGATGGTATAAGCCTGTGGGGGTTCCTTGTCGCCCTTTTTATGGTGCTTGACATCACCAACTCTGAGGACACCGCGGGACTTAAACACCCAATCTGCAAGGTTCATTGCCAGATCCTGGTTGCCAGCTTTCTCGTACCTTGTAAACATAATGAAATATGAAGTCATTATCACACTTACACACTTTGAATCCTCAAAGACTGCTTTACAATAGATGCCTTTTTACCCTAATGCTTAAACAGTAGCAAGCGAATCACTTCTAAAAGTTTTGACTTTGCTTACCATTTAAAGCTGCTCGCTCTCAGTTTTTGGTAAAAAAATAAAATTCTTTAAACTGTATGTAAATAACGTAATTTAGAATATATTGTCATATAAAAAGGCTCCAGTATAAATTCCTGTCACGTATATCTCTAAATTTAAAAAAATACGCTACCAAATTCAAAAGCGTTGCAAACGCTTTTGAAATTTCAATATGAACATATAATGTAGCAGTGCCGTCTAACTGACATTTTCAATCGATTTCTGCAAATTCCTACCTAGATATTTGCTTAGCTTATAGTTTGAATCTAACCTTTAGTTTTATATTTATGTATAAAAATGTCAATTTATTAAAAAAATATTTTTTTCAACGGTAACGGAGAGCGAGCAGCTTTAATGTTTTGATAAAAATATGCAGACGAGATGAAAGTCAGTTAAAAATTTTCACTCAAACTTTTGAAAGACCTAAATCATTTGATAACTAAAGCAGTAAAAATGTTTTCATATTTTTAATTCCATATCTGATAAAAGAGCATTCATTTATATACCTCACATTTCCAGTCTTCTTTATAATGTTATGTGAATGCTAAAACATTTCTGTCTGTGAATTTACCTTTTTCCTGCATTGGCCTTCTGCACGGGAGATGAGAAGAATTCATCGCTGAAGAAATCTAGGGAACCGACAAATACAACTCTAGCATTGTTACGAGCCTGTAGTGCCGCCACAAGCAGCGTGTTTGTACCGACGGCCAGTGGGTAATCGTCTACAGCAATGTCAGGATCGTAACTGTACGATGTAGAGCTGGCGTGAAGTAATGGCAGCACCAGAGGATTTTCCGGGTCAGCAACCATACTGTAAAAACAAATGACCTTTCACTATAACACTGAGCTGATTCTGTGCTATACACGGTAAACCATTTTAATAAAGAGCTTCATTATATCTGGTAAATTACCATGACATTACAATATTCTAATCAAATTTGTTGTATATTTTCTGACGAAGACATAAAGTCGAAAAATGTAAATTGAAAACTTTCTGTTGTCTTGATTTTATTTATACTAAAATAGACAGAAATACTTTAGCAAATGATATGGAACAAATGGCTCATTTTCTTGACAACTCTCCTACTTCAGTTTCAACCTATTTATTCCTTTCAGATGAAGACTCATGTTACTGTGTGGCCACTTCTGCACTTCTGGCCAGTAAGTGCACTGCTGGAGGGGACTGAGAAAATTAAAGAGCTGAATTCCACGGACAGATTTTGACCCAGCAACATCTGGGTTAGGAAATTGATGCTTTACCCCTACAACATGGCACTTTCAACAGAGATTATTAAAACTGTAGTGAAGGAACTGGTCACAAAACATGAGTGTCCTAATTTCAACCCCAATCATAACCATTATTTCTGGTGACATACATAACTTTATACATGTACATGTCATAGCATAAAAACATACCCAACTCCTTTAAAGAGATACGGGGCTGGTGATTTCTTTCCAACTATGATGGGTGCATCAAGAAGGTAATCAGAGTCTGCAACGATTGTTGTGTGCTGAAAACAAACCACCAACATTTAATTTCTGACGTTAACATTCTGAATATTCTTAACTCCACCATCTCAAACAAAAAGGTAATTTGTCAATCTCAATGGCTATTTACTGTACAATAAACCTTACTTAAAATACATAAACTGAATTAGGCCACACCAATTCAATTTCTTGGTCATCGGAATATATCCTAAAAAAAATAGGAGCGAGCGAGCGAAAAAAAAATTAAAATATTTTTTTTCCAATTCAACCATTTTTGGAGCGGGCGAAGAGCGATTTGTTAAAAAAATTTTTTAAAAAACCCTCACAAAAACAAATATTCACTGTCAAAACAGGTAAAAAAAGACTTGGAAATAGATTATAAAAGAGCTGCAGACACCTTAAATATAAACTGCCAAAAAGGTGCAGACCACAAAGTGACTCCTATATACACCAGTACTAAGTTTACAGGGGTATAATAGTGTTTCTTGCAATAAAATATTTTTATTCTTTTAAAAAGGCCATATTTTGTTTTCTTACATACATGCACAGCCAATACAACAAGTCTTTTTAAAGAGAGACAATTTTTTATCATTTAATAAACCATCAGACTAATGTGTCTTTCAATTTATGCCCAAACACTTTGTAATGAAACTCATTTGTTAGTCATATCAAAATAACCCACAGAACAACTTCTTTAGTTAAGTCAAGGCATATGCTCTTTTACTGCACTTCTTCTGACCATAAGTGTTTTGACTAGAGATAATTGTTCAATTTCACAATGCTAAAAACTTGCTAGTTTCTTGATTTTTTCCTTCCCAAAGTTTTAGCCTCAGCGCCATTATCAATACAATTTTTACACAGAGAGCACACTAAATGTCTTTAAATGTTTCCGAGTTGTCTGTCTGGACAGCAACTCGTCTTCCACCGACGTTTCCCTGGTTTATGTTAACAATAAAATTTTTTGGGTGCATAGCAAGACCGTAAAATACAAAAAAAGACCGAAAAAGAACCGAAAAATGATTTATCTTTACCGAAAACAACATTTTTTCAAAAGATAACGTACGGTTTATAACTAAAGTATTAAATAAATGCAGGAATTTGTATGTAATGAATATTTTATGTTTGTTTTGATAAGTTCCTGTGCTGCATCCATTACAAAATCTGGAGTGCTAATTTCAGAAAGTTTTCGGTCTGCAATATTTGTTTTTCGATCTTTCTACTTGATTTGTAATACAATATTTACAAATTTCTTCATTTAAACTGTAAGTTGTATATACTCTTTTGAAAAATAAGTTGTTTTCGGTCTTCATAAACTGTTTTTCGGTCTTTTTCGTTTTTTCGGTCATTCTATGCAACTGGTGGCTGTCATTTTGACAATATGGTAGTCATGATTATACAAATAAAGTAGCGGGAACATGTTCTGCTGGCGTTTATAATCGAATTGTAGGTTTGAAAGTACTAAATTTACGAGTTCTCCGCGACAAAAAGGCCCGCTTTGAATTTTTGGTCTTGGTTTATAAAATTGATGCGGGCGAAAGCTCAAATTGAAAAAAATTTTATTTTTTTTGATTTTGAAAAAATATGGAGCGGGAAATCCGTTGACCAAGTAATTAATTTGGTGTGGCCTTATTATTCTCTACAGACATTTCAGCACTGTTTTACCAACCTTTCCTTCATCGGTAACATCAAAGTTTAGATGATCTATCACTGCTGTCTTTTCATCGTCAAATTCTAGACCACATTCTGTAGCCAGTTCACGTAAAGGATCACCTACAGCAGAGCTGGCAGCAACCATTACATTGCCACCATTATCAATGAAGTTGGTAATTGCTGCGACATCGACACCTCCTCCAAATTCTGAATAAATTAGTACATTTCATTACTACACATGTAAAGTCAAATGACCAGTAAATGGCAGAAATAGCAGTCTTCTGAAGAAGTGCGTCTGGCAAATATTTGCTGCTGTCTGACCGAATGTCAGGCTATTGTTCAGTAAGGCAAATACTTCATTGGTCCGGCAAAGTTTTGTGTTTGCCTGACCAAATGTCAGGCACTGTTAAATTTTTTTTCGAGAAGACTGCGATAGCAAATCATAAGAGAAGAAATATCTAAAGCTAAGGCACCAATGACAGTTTATACTACTGTGTCTGAAGTCTTGGTACAGGTCAGTGGGTTAAGTTAAATCATGTATTTAAAGCAACCCAAGGCCAGTTTTATAATGTTTCTGTATTTTTAACGCAAGTAAATAAATGAACTACATGTATGCCCACTAAACAACCCTGTGACAAAAAATTTATTAAAACAAATATGACTGTAATTTTGAAAAGAGAAAAGTTTTCTGGAACATGCATTGCTAAACTGGCACTGATATTTGCTATTGGAAAATTTGAGTGAAATTTAACTACTGTCTTTGCAACCTATGCAGATCATGATCAGCTTGCTGAGTGCACCTGTGTGCAGTCAGATGAATCATGATGTATACTTAGTCAGTAGTTTTCAGTGAACACACCTTGTGAACAACTAATGGCACCATCCAAATTTTAAAGAAAATGCATTTTTGGGAATTCAGAGGATTGCGAGTTAAAAAGAAACTCATACCCAACTAGGTTATTTCAGTGAGCCAGTTGAATTAGCTTGAAGATGCTTAAAATTGTATGACACTAACTGATTGATGTCAAGAGTAACAAGCTCAGTCTTTATTAAAATCCTGTTTCTGTTGTGAAAAACATAAACACTTACATGACATATACTGTATTGTCAAAAACAAAAATTCATACCTTCAACAGATGGGGCAAATATAACGAGGTTTGAGTACAGAAATTCTCCATATTTGGAAAGCGACAATCCTGCATCATCAGCGGTCTTGAATGTCAACTCATATCCTTTGTCTGCAAAACAAATACAAGCAAAATTTAGCCAGGTTACAGTTTCAGAGGATATCAGAAGGGTTTTGCTTGCCATTAATACCGGAGCCTATTATAGTAACAGTTTTCATTTGCCTTTAAAATGTTTTCAGGATTATAACATTATAAAACTGCATATAAAAATATCCAGATTTTCTTGACAAATACATTAATTAAGAGGAGGGCACCAATTCTCAAAATCTGTTTCAGGGTTTCGGTACCATTTTGAAATTGACTCCAATGTCAGAAAAAATAGGAATCCCCACTCCAAACAAGAGTGCCAAACTATCTATCTTGTTATACTGCCTCACACCTCTCACGAGTATTATGGGCAGGGTGCACGCCGGGTGTTAATAAAAGATAAAACTACTGCAAGATAGCTCCTACAGTCAAGAGAAACAAGACGGTTAAAACTGTTAAAAGAGTAAAAGAGTAAAAGGGTTAAAAACAACTGTTGTATGACTAATAATTGATTTGGGCCACTGCCTGCTTGAATGATTCAAGATCAGGCAGGATCGCAATATGTGCGGGTAATCTATTCCACAGGACTGTGGTATGGGGGAAAAAAGAGTACTTAAAGAAGTCCGAATTTGCATGGGTTTGGCGGAGACTAAGGGGGTGCATATGTCTTGTTAACCTGTTTGGGACTTCTAGGTAACTGGGCAGGGAGATTGCTACAAGATTGTAGTATATTTTATAAAACATAACCAATTTGGAGGCTTGACGCCTGTTCTCAAGGGTGCTCCATCCAAGGGTGTTCTGCAGGTCTGTCACACTGGTATCTCTGGAATAATCATTTTTTACCCATCTGATTGTGCGTCGCTGGACCATCTCCAGCTTGTGAATATTAACCTGGGTGTGTGGTGACCATACAGATGATGCATACTCTAATTGTGGTCTGACTAATGTTTTGTAAGAGAGTGATTTAATATTTTCATGTTTTGTTTTAATGTTACGTTTGAGAAAGCCTAGTGTTCTGTTTGCATTTGTTGTTATTCTTGAGATGTGTGTATTCCAGCTGAGATCTTGGCTGATGTCTACACCAAGGTATTTTGCATCCTTAGCTGGTGCAAGGTCTTTCAAATAGTATGGTCCGGAAACGAGAGTAATACGATAAATAACTTGCCTCGGATCACGTGACAAACATCCGGGTACCCGCCATTTTGGAAAAAGAAAGAAATTATTGATACTTTATATCTACGTATATCTCGATATTTTACCAATCAATTTGACCAACAAAGTGATCCTTAATACAATATGTGCATTCCCTTATCATTACATAATATCATATTTTACCGATGTTTCGTTTTAGGTGGATTTACGCATTGGAAAGTTGACCCATACGAACGGGTTTTTTCACAAATGACCAAAAGCCGAAAACCGACCTAATTTTAGCGCTTCTTTCCTACTTGCATGGTGTTCATGGGATTGATGTAACATCTTTTTCTCATAGATTTAAGTCTAATGTACGTCTGTTATGTCTTAGATTTTCGTATTTCACCCGTATTTTAATTTTCTGGGACGGTTAGATCCGTTCAAAATCTAAAAATGGCGTCAATGGTGATTTTTTTTTCGCGATACGGTGATATTTTGTGCACAGATTTTCACTATATATTTAGGGTCAAATGATGGAAAATTGCTAATTAAAATGTAAATTAAGAGTTATTTTTGAACGGATATGAATTAGATTTTCGTGTTTTTATTTTATAACATAATAACGTACAGTTTTGTAAGACCAGTATCGCGAGTCAAATTACCATCCCAAGACGGAATAGCATGGACCGTGTTTAACTCGCGTTAAAGATAATAGTTAATTATATATAGAGGTTTTATTTCACAGTTTTACAGAAAATTTCATCAGCTTTCCAATTATACCATTTTTTAAATTAAATGTGGTATTTAAATGACACAATGACGGGCAGTTTTGCATACAACTATCGGACAAATACCAGTTTACTCGCTCGGCGTGATAAATGCACGGCGTGATAAACGCTTCCAGGCGAGACAAGATTATCAGTACGATAAGACATTTATAGAGGGCGTTTCCGGACCATACTATTTGAAAGACCTTGGCTGGTGAGAGTGTTTGACCATGAAGCTTATATGGGAACTGGATAGGTTTTCTACTACGTGTGATGTGGAGGACCTGACATTTACTGGGGTTAAATTCCATGTCCCACAGTTTTTCCCACGTTTCTAGCTTAGAGAGATCATTTTGTAACCTTTGACAATCAGAGAGGCAAGTAACTGCAAGGTAAACGGCAGTGTCATCAGCAAAAAGCCGCACCTGGGAGGTAACCGTGTCAGGGAGATCATTTATATAGAGTAGGAACAACAGAGGTCCTAGGACAGAGCCCTGGGGGACCCCAGATGTAACAGGGACTTGATCAGACGTGCAACCGTTAACCACTACTGACTGAGATCTACCTATTAAAAAGGACCGGATCCAAGATACAGTTTGACTGGAGACACCATGCTCTTGGAGTTTAAGTAATAATTTAAGATGGTTGACTTTGTCGAAGGCTTTACTAAAATCAAGTAGGACAAGGTCGGTCTGTTTACCTGAGGAAAGGTTTTTGGATATTTCATCAACTAGCTCAATGAGCTGAGTCTCACAGGACCGTCTTTCACGGAACCCATGTTGCAGCTCATAAAGTATGTTGTGTTTTGAGACTGTCACATAATACGTCCATTAGAGGCATAACTCAGTACGTAGAGAGTGGACAGGGCTTATTTTGGATAATTCAAGGGCTATAATCCAAAAGTGCTTAGGGCGATTTGGCTGGTTATCAAACTTGGCCCAAAGCATGTTCAGCAAGTTTGGTGAAGATCAGATGAAAACTGTTCGACTGAAGATAGCAGACGTGTGGACGCACACCGCAGGTGTTTCCATGATAAGTCCATTCGAGCGATTAACTGATAAAAAAGCCCTCCTGCTTGATTCAAGACCTTGTTTATGAATATTTACCGGCTCATACAAAACGCCGATTTCTCGTGACGTGGCATGGTGGACATGCTCATGCTGAACAATTGCAAAGGTGCATTAATCGTTAATGACATCAGTTCGGTTAAGCTTACCTCGTAGTGATCGGAAAAATATTGAATGTGTCTCCCGCAGTGACCAGTTATCAAGTAAAACTAGAGTTTTCTTGTTTGCCAGAGAACTGACAGGTAATAAGACTAAAAATAAGCCGGCTAAAATTGCTCTGTGTGCTGCCATCTTGCCACCTCAGCGATCGATATTAAAATACCGTATACCGTACTGTATTGACTTCTCCTTCGTGTACGGTACGATACGGATTCAAACTTTCAATGCCGTGCCGAGAAGCAGACTGAAAGTATCACAGCGTACTTATATACCGCGACAACATTAGATTTTCCTCTATTTTTAAATAAATGGGTTATTTTAATTAAAAATGTATAGCGAAAAATGTAGCTAGCACTATTACAAGTATTACGCTTTTTTTGCTATGGAACTCCTATATCCGACCTGCTTCCACTAGACTCTTGCATGCTTGCTCTTGTTTCCCTTTTTATAATGTGTTCTGGTTATTGCTTTGTTGCATTATCTGCATATTCCTTGATTTGCGTGTAATATTGTGCTCGAGTTTGCTGCTTATTTTTATTACATTTTTCTCTTTTAACATCACCGCCTCGAACTACGATTAGATATTGCTGTAGCCCAGTTGTGTTTCAGCATTGCATTTCTCTAAGCTCATATTTGTTTAGAATTAACAAAACACAAAATGCAATTTCAGTCCCAACAGTAAACCCATTTGCAATTCCTGTCAATGTTAAACAAGAACTATCTTTAAAAAAGATAGTCGGCGCGATTTTGAGTATATGAAAGAGATGAGTCGCTAGATTTATTAGTAAAATATCCCGTGTCAAGTTTTATCTTTATGCAGTAAGAAGGCGCCAAAATGTCACAGGGTGAGAAAAATGTGCACCCTGACCATGAGGCGAACCTGTGGTCCTTCGTTTACAGCTCGAATGCTCTCCTGACTGAGCTAACACATTTATTCCCCAATTGTGATTAGTCCATACCGTGACATGTGCATCGGAAAAATAAACTTTATCCTTGTTTTTCTGCGTTAACTCTGTTATTTTATGATATACCGACTCTAAATACTTTGTATTGTATCAAATATATTACTCGAAACATTGACCGTTATTCGCTGGTCGAGAAAGCATAATTACTCTACACTCATAATTTACATTAGTTTGGAGGTAACAACATACTATGTCGACAGATATGAACTATTTACGTACCAAAATTTTAAAACCATTCATGAAAGACTGAAAACGCAAAAGAATTTTATTGACCTTTTTCATACGGTACTATGCAATTAAAAGGTGCCTTACAGATTAAAATTTGCCTTGTATACAATTTAAAACACAAATCGCTGTCACTGTTTCTTCTATTTTATTTCCGTTTTAGCTTTTTTCTTTTGAATTCGTTATTTTGTATATTTTACAACTAAATATATCGCTTGCAATACATGTATACACATAAACCAAAGGCATATGTTATGCAGTAAAATTCTACAAATCTACAGGGTGAAAATGTTTTTATAGATTAGTAAATAAAAACCAACAAGAAACACGTGAAGTTCATGCAGTCAGTCTATTACAAAATGTTTAGAATTTTGTAGAGTACACTTTGTACAAAGTTGTTTTTTATATAAATATGATATTTGAACAGTAATTGTGTAAAAGTTTTGGGTGACATTTAATGTCACAACTTCTGCATATTATGATACTTTATAATTAAAGTTTGTTTCCTAATTAATTTTATAATCGGTCTGTTTTAGTGGTTAATTAAAAACTGCTTAAATATATATATTTTAAGTAAGAAAGTTTAAAAGGTGTTGTAGATAATTGCAGTGTACACAGTTTTCCACAGAAAAGATACACTAAATGGCAAAGCAAAGCTATCAATTGCCTTTAATTCTCTGCATAAACTATACTAAACAAGAGCTGTCACTTGTAAGAGACAAATGTCCCCGAAGTGGTGTCTCACAGTCTGTGAATATTTGCTCCTGTTGAAAAAATATAATAAAGTTTGATGAAAACATTGAAGGAATTTAAAATAAATTGGCACAGATGTTCAGCACATGGAGTAAACAGACAGTAAATACTACACCTGTTCATCAGCACCTAATGTCAGTAGCATGTGTTGATGAATAAGAATTTTCCCATAACCTCTGCAACATTTCATTATTGTCCACAGCACTCTGCAAAAACTTAACTATAACTGACACAACTTTTTGAACCTCGGTGTTTCAGGGGCGAGTTCTTGTTTATTTTTTTACAAAGAAAGTCTTGGACAAAACTTTTCAAAGCGTAGTGCATGATTTTCGACCTTTTTCACAGTATATCAAACAGCTAAATTCATGCCATGTCCATATACAAATGTATTTCACTGTGTATAAACTGTTTTAGTTCTTTCTCACTGATTTGTTTTGTGACTTGACATATTGCTTGGTAGCTCTATCATAACACTTGCGGCTGCAATTCTTTAATCGATTTAGAGAGGAAAGAGATTTACTAAAGCGTTTTAGCTTTCTTTTCAATCCTTGCTGTGAAACTGTTTATTGTATATACTATGAACTGTATGAAAATAAATATTTTTAAACCAAACATCGATTTAACATAATCCATAAAATTAACCAATGAACAGGTCAATTGATTAAAGGTCACTCACCAGCATGTTTAAGAACAAGAAATAACTGCACTCAGTTTGATTTAGCCGTAGTTTCACCAGACATGATAGAATAAACCACAAAAGTTGTGATATTTTTTTAATTGTCCCCAAATAGTGAACGCGTAAAAGCAGCAGCACCTCATTTAACATTCGTCAAAGTGTATTTCTCGTTCTTTCGTTTTAACCATTCAAATATACGCGAATCACTTATTTTTTTATGTCGCGAAGCTACATGTATATTTCCATCAGTTTCATTTCTATCGACACGGATAACTTTAACGACCAAGGTACGATACACTTGACAGGATCTTTCACAAGCAGTCACAAATTTTACTTTTTCCTTCATTATATGCATGCGATAGTGTTCCACCTATCTCCTTGGTTACTTTTGGCAACGTTACTTCTTTCACTATAGTATAGTTTATTTGTGATATGTAGGCCACCGGCCCATACACAACTTATGTACATAGTTGTAACATTCATTGAAATATGTGACTACAAACGTCTTTACATAATATCATAGTATGAGATTGTGTCATAATAAAGAAAACATATAGTGATCCCACAGCTGTGCATATTGTCTTTACATAAAGGACAATAATTTCAAACTACATACAAAATACGTTTGTATAATAAGCTCGAATCTCTAATAAACTATATTTTCTATCTGCTAGTTAATAGCTCGATTCTACGTTTAAAAGAGTGATATAGATACATGGCTAAATTTCTAAATATGTATAGTAAATCAAGATATAGAATGCAGTGATTGTTAATTCTTGAATATTTGTTTCATCTAAATTATACGGTGTCTGCAACGTAAATCACAAAATGATATTTTATTATAGATCTATTTATTTAACATAGGGTAACATCACCACTGGTGTCTGCTCGTGGGGAAAACTGACAAATACAGCATCCCTCGTTATTAGCACTATAGTCATGTAACATTGCCTTAAAATAATGACCGTTGACATTCGGACAAAAAATTCGAAATGAGTATTTTTCATATTTTGAACAAGCAATATTTGAAATAAAATATAATGGGAAAAAAAGTCAGCTTCCAAAGTCCAGTAGATACAAAATGACAACATATTTAATGCATATCTAAGGTGTCATACCTAAAAAATCACTCCAATTTATACGGGCAGTACATTTTTATGATAAGCATCATAGCTTTCTAGAATATTGAATAAAAAAACGTGTTTATGTGTTGGAAAAACTTAGTGGCTACCAACTTGACAAGATGACAAAAATGCTATATTTATGACTTTTTCAATTGTTATGTAACAAATAACTTGTGGCCCAATTTACCCATTCTATACATAGTCTATTAGTGTGTGACGTTACTACAGTGCGTACTTTAAAAGCACTACCGAAGTGTACAGATTGTCCGTTTCCTTTGACGCCGGTCCATTTGTTATCCGAGCGATGTCCGGTATCACGGTCCATACGATGGCTTATATTCTATGCACGGGAAAAATGGCTGCCCTTCACCGATTCCACAATCGGACTGGGGCATTAGTTTCGCTAAGTAATGACAACAGGACAGCGCAAAGGAACCACCCTACACAGGAATTCAACAATGGCGTTGTCCTTAGTTCTGTTCCATTGACAGACGACCAAGTTCTTGAGGTTAAAATAGATAAAAAGGTCTGTTGTTATCCGATCTGTCAAATTAAAAAAATATCCTGAAATATTTCCACTGGAGTGGACTGACTTGCACATCGATATGCGCATGCACTTATATGACATGCCTACAATTTTAAGATATGATGTCCTTGCTTTTTTATTAGTTCCGCTAATCTGTAATTCATCGCTAAATGGGGTCTCGGAACAGTTTGGTGCTGAACCACTTCGTGCATGTTTGCCTGTTGATTTCAGACAAGCAGATTCAATCAAATTCTCAGCTTCGCACATCAGGGTACTGATAAATTATTTACATTCGGAAAAGGTGATTCCTCGGCTGTCATCGCTGGTCTCTATGCATCTTTAATTTTGAATAGTACAACAACCAAGAATAGAAATTTGTATGAAAGAAGACTACGATCTACCATTAGCTTGTAACTACCAGGTTGTTTTATGATAATTCTATGTTGTTAAAAGCTTTTTGTTTCATTTGAAATAAATTCAAACTTTCATGTGAGTCTACGGTAAAGACTGAGTTTTCACCTTTTACCGAATGAAGAAATGAACGCGACCTAATAATGCGATTGGTTACCTGGTCAGTATGATGTCACGGCAATGTAATGCGATTGGTTACCTGGTCAGTATGATGTCACGGCAATGCCGAGAATGCAATATAAAGTGAAACCAGTGAACAAAAACCACTCTGGAAGAAGCTAAAAACAGACAGGTGGTCCTTATTCACAGGTCTCTACGCAATATTTAAGTAGTGCACAGTTTTGTCCCGAATGGTCTTTATTCTAATTGAAGGTGGTCATTAACACAGGTTTGACTGTATTCTAATAGAAGGTAACATGCGATAAAATTATATCAGATAGCAGCATTGATTGTATGATTAGTTCGATGACAGCATGATGCATGGATGATGGAGCACTTCAAGTATACTGTATAGCAGTCTCCGGAAACAAACGTTTATATGACATCATGATCATGGGCTGTCGCCCCCGCACCTGGGAAGCACAAAATCCCTAAATCTTTGCAAAATATACCCTCATAGAGATTTGGGTATGTTTTGCAAAGATTTGGGATAGCCTCAGTGCTGCCACGAGTAGGAGTATGGAGGGTGGCACAGTGGTTAATGCTCTGGACTACCATTCTGGTGGTCCCCAGTTCGAATCTCGGCCAGGGCAATGGAAATTTCAGGAACACTTTTCAGTGTTTCACACCAATCTAGAGATGAACTGGTGAGAAACGCAAAGGTAGTCTCGCGTGTATCGGTGCTATACACCAGGCACATAAAAGAACCAAAGGGTCGGTTCGTAAAGAGCTAGTGTCTGGTACCGGGATTCCCTTGTACCTGCATTCTGTCTTTTCAACGAGCGCCTGTCAGGTGTCTTTGCAGTCTCACCTGAGGGGACATCCTAGGGTAACAAGAAAAAAAATTAACCAAATCTTCGCAAAACATACCCTCATAATCTTGAGAGCAAACTCAGCAATGATTTGGACAGTACACAGATTCAGCTAATGCTTAACTTGTATCCTTGCCAGCTTGCAGTCCTGTACTTTGTCTCCCGCATGGTTCGTATGTATCATATGTCGAATCAGTTGACAATGATTTTCATCTTAGAATCACACTCAGATTTATGTATACAAACATCCTAAAAGCATTAATTGCATAGATTTAAATCTAAGGCTTTCTGTTTAAGGTAAACTCCTGGAGTGGATCAATTGAAATCGGAGTAACAACATGTGATCCAGACAATTTGAACTTCCCAATTAGTGCAACAGGATTTCGAGACGGAACTTGGGTAATGTCTGGTAGCTCTGTTCTCAAAGATGGACATTCCATGATAGAAGAATATGGTTGTGACTTAGATCAGTTGTCGGAAGGGGATGTTGTTGGGGTGATGCGATCGTCAACTGGAGAGCTACATTTTTTCGTGAATGGTGTAGATCAGGGCACTGCTGCAACAGACATCCCCGCCAATGTGTATGCTGTGATTGACATGTATGGCAAGTGCGCTCAAGTTTCTATAATAGAGTCTACTGATAACAGAGTTACTGGTAAGCAGATTGTCATGTTTTATAATCAGCTAGTTGACATAACAGTGCAACAGAATATAGAATCTGGAAATGCCATTTATAACTGGCAAATAATGGCTTTGTCCAGAAAAAAAGTTTTTCTAATTTGAGTAGAAGTGCAGTGGACTCTTATCTTGCAGTCTTGTTAAATTAACTTCCTGCTTATCTCAGCCTTTAACTTGTCCTATCAGGTTTGAGGACTGATTAAATCTTATTCCTTTGAATTGAAATGTTTTTGAATGGTCAGTGGGTTTCGAACTGTATTTATGTATTGTAAGTAGATATTTCAAATGTGCATGTGTAAGATAATTGAGGGTCTGCATTGTAATATTTGTGTGTAGGTAGGTTTCTAATCATAAATTGTGATTTTTGCCACAGTTCCACCAACTTCAACCTCAAGAGAGGTAGCTCATCAACTTGCCAATGAATTTCTCGCCCAGTTATCTAGTCAGATTGTGAATGATTTGACACGTACAACAGAGGCGCTTACGCTGGCTGAAGACACGTTACACTCAAATGAACGCCTCACATTTCACGAGCGTTGTGGAAGTCTAGTGAAGTTAAGTAGCGGCAGGAGAACAGGAGAAAGGCGAAGACCTCTAGATGAATTTAACAATGGTGTTGTCATGACAAATAGACCTCTCAAAGATGATGAATTATTTGAGGTAAAATTTAATTCTGTTGGCTGAAAAATAATGGTTTGACTTTTGACACTCATTAAGCTTAAAAAAAATGTCTGTTTCCTGTAACATGGTGAAAAAAAGATGGGTTGGTAGGTAGGGAATTTTATTTTTTTTGTGAATGTGAACTTGTTATTTGATGGGTATCCATAACATATTTCAGCTATTACTAGGTCTTTTATGGAAGAAATCAATAAAATTGTTGTGTTTTTTTTAAACACAGACAACACCAAATTCCATAAAAATAGAAATTTTCTTCATTCTAATTTTTTCAGGGTCGTAAAAAAATTTGGGCTTGGGGTAAAAAAGGAGAGCCGGTAGAGTTTCAGGAAACATTCTTCTTTTAAGGCCTTAATTAACCACTCTGACCTAAAAGGGGGAACACAGTGTTTAACAGAATTTAATAATTTTAGTTTAGACTGACATAATGTTACCACATTTGGTAATTAACAAGCTTATATGAAGAGCTAGCTTGGGATTGTATTGGAGGCCACAAGGGTTGGCATATGTAGCAAATATTGTTATATTTCACTCATTTTAAAGATAAATACAGGTGTAATAAACAAACACCTGCTTGGTGATACAACTCCTGCCTCCATGCACTTACTGATTTGCACACAAAAGTCACAGGCAAGTTGATTGATGTCAGTGTTTTGTTTTTATATAAAAAAAGCAGTTTCATTTTGAGGTCATATGTACATGTATGTAATTAAACTGTAATTTCAGATTCGCCTGGATCGCTTAGTTGACAAATGGTCGGGCTCTATTGAAGTTGGTATCACAACACACAATCCAAGTGCAATAGACTTCCCAGCTACCATGACCAATATGAGATCTGGTTTGTCACTCTTAATTTTATGCTGACTAATGAAATACTGTGTTCTATCAGTGAAATATAGTGTGATAATATAGATATCATATCCGTAACAGTTTGGGTCATATAGGTCTGCCACAACTACTTTTTGTTTTACATTATACTATGGCTATTCACTTTTAATTAAGGTGTAATATCCGTTTTAGCAGTGTTCATTGTCTAATAAACAATTATTTTGAGTTTTATGCGCAGTACTAAACCATGATGGCCTTAGGCCCGAGTGCTTTATAACTAAGCACCTGAAAAACAAAGAATTGTTTATTAGACAATGGACAACACTCAAAGAATACTATTTCGATTCTAACATGACTAAGCATTTTACACGGACATTTATTAGTACGTAGTAAGGCTAAATTTGACGTCATGTTGCCTCGCGTGTCAAGTCATAGTTTATTGCAGATTAAACAATAACTGATTTCCATCTTTGTTTAACTGGCAAACGAAACAAGTCATGTTTAGAACAATAAGTCTAGTAACTGTTACCTAGATTAAGAGAGTTGCATAGTGGTCGGGACAAACATGAGCACATAAATGACATTGTTGGTTGTTGCTATGACGATTATTGAAGTTACTTCAAAGATGAAAGATTTCGATATTGTATGACTTTGTTAATTGAAGCACTCCAGTTGAAATCCTACATTGGCAATGATTTGATACTTGTATACAGTAAATAGATATATAGCAACTTCGGATATGTGTAGTGAAATTCTGGATTCAAGGAACTACTACTACTCTTGGCCCGATTTTATTCTTAAGTCATTTTAAAAATGCTATATTGGATATAACATACTCCGTATATGAGGAGCAGGTTTAAATGGTCACAAGGAGTTTGTTATATACAGGGTTGTCTGTACTTATATTTACAGGGACTATAATGATGAGTGGATGCGGAATACTGACCAATGGTAAAGGTACAAGGAGAGAGTATGGACAGTACAATCTTGATGCCCTAGCTGTAAGTTCATGTTAGGCAGTTATTGTTTACCTAACTGTCAAGTCTGTCTTGTTACCTAACTATGAAGTCTGTCTTATCAGATACTGGTTACCTAACTATCAAGTCTGTCTTGTTACCTAACTATCAAGTCTGTCTTACCAGATACTAGTTACCTAACTGTCAAGTCTGTCTTACCTAGAAACTGAACTTGTGGTGGAGTCATTAATGTGGCTGTCTTCAAATAAATAAACCACTCGTCAATTGAGGGTCATAGGTTTGAACCCCGCTACTGACATGTCTCTTAATTAAGAAAGTTGTCAGGTCCATGTCACAAATGTTTCTAGTTCTTTCTTGTGTCTTTCCTCTTGACTGTTTTTATGTATACATACCTGCAGTCAGTTATAGCCCTTTAATTACCAAATATTATGGCCCTTTAACTGCTCAAATTTGACAAAAGTGAATCGTAACAATTTTAACGAATAAATACTTTGATTACCACTCAATCTACCTCCAACTTTTGGCGGGCGTATTGTTACAGCTTGGCACACTTGTTGTATTGTAATAGCATCTGTTGTATTTCTTTATATTTTGCTAGTTGGAGAAAAAGAGAGCCATTAAGTAACTCAGTACACTACAATCAGGATTATAACTTTAGTTTCTATTTTTAGGCATTGCTGTTTCAATGCGATGATTTTGTTGATTACATAGTGTTAACATATTCCATGATAATGTTGTAGGAAGGAGACAGGATAGGCCTGATACGGAAAGCAAGTGGAAGCCTACACTACTTCATCAATGGTGTTGACCAGGGTATGGCTTCAAACTCGTGTCCCCTAACAGTATGGGGTGTGGTCGACCTGTATGGTATGGCGGTTAAAGTGACCATATTGGACCGGAATGATCCGAACTATCATCACATGGTGAACAGCCGTCGCCCAGAGCGACAGAGAGCTCCCAGACAGTTCACTGACCTCTATGACGAGGATAACAGTGCAGGTTGATATACTAGCTTTACACCATTTGAAGTTATTAGTAGTAACTTATTTGTGATCCAATTGAAACCACCCATTTATCTTTTTCTATGAATTCCAAATGATGAAATCAGTTCATGGTATGCCATTCTGTGTGTTACTGATAATTTGTATTTTCCTTGGCTCAGAATTAAATCTGTACACAAAATATATTAGATTCAATTTTTACCTTGCTTAAGAAATTAGACTATCTCCTGTCCCTGTCACTGCTATCAATGTTTCTAAAAGCTTTAGAACAGTACATATGAACATCAGTGTATTAAGTACAAATGTACCTGTAGTATGCCATCTCTTATCGGTGATAATGTATGCAATAAATTTTGGCACTTTGCCCACTTTGGCGAAGATGTCATCAGTGATGGTGAGACATTATATGAGACACAGGAAGGGTCTAAACATACACTCGGTCTGGTATCAGTCTGGTCCTCAGATATTTTTGTGCATTTTGTGCAAATTTTATACAATTTAGTATTGCAGGAATAGTTTTACCTTGATGTACATGTACTTTCAGATGATGAAGTAGAGAGGTTGTGTTTCCATACACGCTGTGGTTCCCATGCTGCTGTTGTAAACAATGGCAGGACTGCACATAGACCCAAGTATTTATGCTTTTCTGTGATTATTATAGCTCGTAAATAAAGAAAGCTGTAGGGGTTGATGTTAAATTTAATAACTTTTATGTTAGGTTTTACTGTGTTAGGTTTGCTCTATTTATCATAATAATTTGATTACATTAAGTTAACCTTGAGTGTTTGGTAACCATAAACAAAATGTATATTTTAGTGCCCTAGATGATTTCAACAATGGAGTAGCACTCACCAACAGACATGTACGAGCAAATGAGATATTTGAAGTTTGTATTGACAAGATGGTCGACAAATGGGCCGGTTCTATAGAGATTGGTCTGACACTACACTCGCCGGACAATCTGGAGTTTCCGTCCACCATGACCAATATTCGATCAGGCACCTGGATGATGACCGGTAATGGTGTGATGTATAATGGTACGACAGTGATGGACGATTACGGACAAAATTTGGACAGGCTTAAGGTAATTGCCTGTACTCATATTTCCTTAATTTCCAAATGTTTTTTTTTTCATTCCACAATGATTAGAAAGGGAAACTTTTATTTCCTGTACAGAGATGATGGACTTGGTATAACTTTTCATTTGGGTGTCCGTTGGTTGAGTGTGTGCGTCTGCTTGAGGTCATCACATTCTGTTGGCTCATTTCTTGCGATGTACATGTGGAAAATCTTTCTTCTTGGAATGCATTTTTCAGTGATTCAGTATCAGCATAATCTTAAGTACATGTACATGATTACTATATTTGGCAAGTTGTGTAGAGGTCAGAGGTGAAAAAGTCAAGGTCACAGACCTTTACAATGAAGGCAATTTCTTATCATTAGACTTTGAACTTGAAGCTGCATGTAAAGGTTTTGTTGACACAGGGGTACATTAGGTTATATGTCAATGTTTCAGTGAATTTGAATTTGAAAATACTTGAAAAACTAAATTTTTATGATTTTACACATCACAGGCTGGAGACCGGGTGGGTGTTGTTAGAAAAGAGACAGGCACTGTTCATTTCTTCGTGAATGGTATAGACCAGGGTGCAGCAGCAAGTAATGTGCCAGAAAATGTATATGGAGTGATAGATCTGTATGGACAAGCTGCCCAGGCGACAATTGTGGACCAGTCAGGTGTGTGTCTTACTTTACCAGTCAAAGTTCATCAAATAGGCAAAGTATATGCATGTTCTGTATGAAAATCTTAAGAATTTTTTACAGAAAACTGCAAAATGATCTTGGAATATTTTTTTTCAAAGCAGAACTAAAGATTCGATTCTTTACCAAACTGGGACATCACCAAGCAGGGCAAAGTATTGCAGTTTAGTTTTCAGACTGATTACGTACAGACTTGCCTTAATGAAGCGTTATTTGTAATTTTCAGATTCCATGAGCATTCAAGATATGGATTTGTCAAGTCTAACAGACACCGACATTCTCTTGTTTCACCAGCTACACGGCAGTAACTCTGCTATAATCAGTGGTGGTCGCACCGCAGTGAGACCGAGTGCCACTGGGGAGTTCAATGATGCCATAGTGATAAGTAACCGTCCCCTAAGAGATAACGAACTTTTCGAAGTCATCATTGAGAAAATGGTTGACAGGTGGTCGGGATCTATAGAAGCAGGTAAGTTTTTTTTAACTAGATCTAGTTCAGAACTGCACTGTTATATAGCTCTAATTTATACCTTTAAATTAACATACATTCTTAAACAATATTTATTTTGTAATGCCTTATATCCAGTCTGCCCCAAAAAGTACCAGGCATGTTAGGCAAAATTTTAGCCGGTCAGGCAATTTTTTGCTGCTGTCTGACGGAATATCGGGCACTTTATGGCCTTTTACACAATAGTTTATGTTATTCAGTCAGGAAAAAATTTCATTGGTTAGGCAAAGTTTACGGTCAGTCACTGTTAAAATCTTTTTTGGCAGACTGATATCAAACATGAATATCGGATAATGACATCTCTATGATGGTAAAACTATGCAAGTTGGTGTTACTTAGCTCATACAAAGAATCCAGCTAAAAGTCACACTTTTTTAAAAGTAGAAAATGAAAACTTTCTTGCAGGTGTAACTTTAATAAAGCCAGAGGACCTTGAGTTCCCAAACACCATGACAGATATAGAGTATGATACATGGATGTTGAGGTAAATTTTCATCGTCATGTCTACTTTAGCCTTGAGAACAATAAATCTGAGACTCCGTAGAATCTATCGTGTTTGCTGCCTTTTCTTCCCACCATAAATTTTGAAGGTTTTTTCTTCCTTTGCTAAAGTTTTATATAAGGAAGTTGTAAGCTACTTGCTGAGTACAGTTTGAGGATTTTATGATTTGTTGCTCCACTAAATTGTCATAGGTCAGTCAACCTTAACCAAGAGTGTATATCAGGATTGTAGTGCATAGAAATGGTAGGTACTTTCTTTCATATAGTAGGTGTTTCAGAGTTTGATTTTGGAGGAGTGACCAGTGTGTGCACTTTTAGCTTTTAAAGTAATAGAATTCAGATGTAAATTAAGATAAGAAGGTGTTATATACAGTCACTGCCAGAAAATCAGCCTATATTAAATAATATTTTTGAATCTACTGTGTCACTTCCAGTACCATAGTGTGAGTGATGTATTCATACACTCTCTAGTAGTAGTTAATTCATTTTTTTCATGCCTCTGAAAAACAGAAATACTATTTAAATAGGCAGAAATGTAAATAAAAGTGAATGTTGACATGTTTTTTCAGTGGTTCAGCTGTAATGCAAGATGGTTCTACTATAAAGAATGGGTATCCACTTGACCTTGACTCTGTGACTGTAGGAAGTCGTATTGGTATGATGAGGTGTTCAGATGGCACGCTACACTATTTCCTTAACGGAACAGACCAAGGTGTTGCGTGTTACGATATTGCACCAGGTGAGTATGTTACATGATTATGTAAAAAAAAAATGTTACGTTAATTTGTTTTTCCCGTTAAACATGCGTCAAAATGTTTGGCAACACGTCCGTTGTTATTGTATGTATTATCCTGATGAAGGTGTCAGTCGAAACGTTAATGAACATACAAGTCATAAAGATAAAGAAGAACACGTGTTGTTGTTGAAGTTTCCCTCATTACAGGATTATGTAAGCATTATACAGGGTAAATGAGCCAGATTACCGTAAAAAAAGATTATTTTGTATCAGCCAGAAGAGTGAAAGCTTGGTGGTACATTAGTGATGCAAATTACAGCTAGGTGGATATACTTAAAGGGAGTAAATGTATGAGTTAATGTATGCAATATGTCATACCCTTTGCAGAATGACTGCATGCATATTTTAGTTGTGTACAGTAAACACTGTATATAACGAACACTTTGGGACCATTTAAATTTGTTCCCTATATCCATAGTATGTTATATCCATACAGCATTTTCATATAAGAAATTAATAAGATAATAAGATAATAGGACAAAATACCGAGCCAAGAAAATTTGGCTCCAGAAATTCGCTATATCCAGAGTCATTATATACAGAGTTTACTGTATGAAGAATGATTATTGCTGTTTTCTTGTGTTAGTATCTTTAAAATCAATTTTTCTTGCTAATGTACAAATCTTCTCTCATATAAAATGTGGCCAACACAGCTAAAAACAGAATAGAAATTGATAAACATTGAATGACTGAGGTGTTTATTCATGAATTTGTTTAATATTTACACAGATGGTTTTGTTGCGTTAAAAAAAATGACTGCCCAGACTAAAATAGAAAACCTTTATAAGGATGTCTTACCAAACTGCATGCACAGTTTGTAATTGCTTGAGCTATGAATTTATTCATTGCAAAAGACAGTCCAACATCCTTGAACGACACCTCACTACAACCACAACCTCCCTTAAAAGACATATTTTCCTTCCTGTTGCAAGTTTGTAGTCATTTAAGGAATCAACCCCTCCAGAATAACACCTCTCTATAACAAACATATTTCTTTCACAAGGGTGTTCACTCCTGAGAGGTTGCACTGTATTTCATAGTTGAATTGAAAAACACTAAATATAATTATCTATTCTTACAATATATAGGTGTATGGGCTGTGATAGACCTTTACGGACAGTGTAGTCAAGTTTCAATAACAAGTGGTTCTGGAATTATGCCCAGTGATAACAATACTATAAACCGTAGTATTGTTGAGCATCCAAATATCATCTCCCCTATTAGCGCTGCAGGTAGGTGATATTTTTACGTGCGCGATGATTCTTTTGTTTTTGAGAAATATTCAGAAAGTATTGAATACTTTCCACTCTGTAAAATTGCATCAAATATTCAGTATAAATTGACTGGGATGTGTTTGATGTTCATTTGATGTGTCATAGTGCAGTTGATTTTGGTTAACAGTGGGCATAATATAATTATGTAGGTGTGCTGAACTGTTACTGACATTACAAAGTAATATGTCTGTTTAACCTCTAAATGTCATAAGGGCTTGGGGCCTGTAGTAATCACACTGTTTCGTTCATCTATCCATGAAAATAGTGTTTAAGCCATAGCTGCCTTACTACAATGTATTTAAGAAAATTCAATAAAACTTCACAGATTTGCAAGGAAGTGAATGCGAAAATGTGTGACAGCTCTGAAGTCCTCAGCTCAGAAGTTAAAGTCACACGCACTTTATAAAGCCTCAGTATGGGTAACATACATTCTTGTAGTAGGGGCAGCTCTAGCTGTATTTTTAACCATATTATTGTTAGTGAAGCCAATCAGTTGTGCATGAAATTTTAAAGTAAAACATTTTTTTTCCATAGAATCTCACAGATTTAGTCACTGTTGTGGAAAGAATGTGCAGTTATCAGGCAATGGCAGGACTGCATCAAGGTCAAACCATTTCAATCATGGACTTGTGTTTAGTTCTGATCCACTGAAAAAGGATGAAGTTTTCGAAATTAAAATAGAGAAAGTTTGTAAGCAGTGGTCGGGATCTATGCGTATTGGGCTGACATCAATGGCCATATCGGATACGACTCCTGTGTCAGCCATTCCTCTAACTTCACTGGAATTAACGTCAAAACCTACGTGGATCGTTAGTGGGTCGGAAGTTAAGAAGTGTGGCGTTACTATTAAAGAGAATTATACTCCGTCCTTAGACCGACTTGAGGTAACAGTTGATCATTTTGATAGTTATTTTATCAGATAAATTGTATGAAGAATTTAGTTTTGATTAATTTGAGGATGAATCTTAGTACATGTATATGGTAACTGATGCTGACCTTTAATGATTTACAAAAAATGAAATTCACAAATTAAAGCTCCTATGAAATTGCAGTGTAAGATAAATTCTAGAAATGTTATGCCTTCAAATTAACACGCATTCACATTATTCAGTAAAACAATGCACATGTTATATTTCAGGTTGGTAATAAAGTTGGTATTGGGCGGAGTCACGATGGTACCATGCATTTATATCTAAATGGTGAAAATCTCGGCATAGCTGCCTCAAATATACCAAAGGTAATCTAACTTCTGTTCATGAGAGAACATCCTGAAATAATGTTGAAACTCGCATATAACCTAAGGAAAAATTGGTGTGTCCGGGTAACACCATTTTGTTGAAGCCTGTGTTGTGACAAGTAACTAGCAATCCTGTAAGGAGTAAATGTCATGTGTAGACATGGGAAAATGAGAAAAGGAAGGTCTAGTACATGTCCAAAATAACCAGAACAGTCGGACTGTTTTCACAGCCACAGAGGTTTCAGGTTTTTCCATGAATCTTTTTCTGACAAACAGAACTGTGCTTGGTCTTTGCTGAAAAAAAATTGACCATGTCATCCTTGTTGCATCTTTGTTGCATCTTTGAATGTAACGTAGCATGATGGTCAGTTTTTGTTTTACTGTTATGTGAGTACATGTATTTCACTTTCAGTCTTTACAATAGACAAAATTTCAGAAGTAATGTTGGCAAAATGAACATGTATTTATTCTTACATTACAGAATGTGTTTGCTGTCTTGGATCTGTATGGGATGATAGAGTCAGTGTCTGTGGTTAGTAACGTTTCCATGATAACGGACAGCATGTCTACAACACCGTCAGTCGAGTCAGAAACTGGACATCAGATATCACTGGTAAAGTTGTTGACCTGTATATGTATATACTTCGGTTACTAGATGGCCACTCAGCTACTGGTAGATCAGTTTGTAGTTTGGCAATCAGTCTGGGAGTCACAGGTTTGAGTAACAGAGTTGACAGTCTTATGACAATGTGTATGTAAATATAGTACATGTATTTTGAAATGTCAGACTCTGTTTTAAATGTTAGTGCCAAAGTAATTTGCTTCTTCAGGTCTTTAGCCATTTGCAATTTTCTTCAAGACAAGACATGCTCTATGAAAGAGTTTGATTTGATTGGTAAGCAGCGGGGTTTTTTTCCCAGCTCAATCCTATTTTCAGGCATCTGTGTTTATGGCCTTGCCGTATTTGAGCATTTTCTGTGTTTATTATTTTCAGCCATTGGATAGAGACCAGGATCAAGATACTGCCAGTGTTTCAGTACCAGAGTTTCACTGTAACCATGGAAAAAACATCCTCCTTAGCAACAGTAACCAGACTATAGAAAGAGTGTCCAGTTACAATCAGGCCATAGCTATCAGTAATAAAAATCTAGTCAGAAATCAACTTTTTAGAGTGAGTACTTGCTTGTTACTGTAGTATTTCTGAGGCAGACCTGTCTCTTGAATTTAAATGAAAGATCAATGGCAGTACTGAAGTTAAAAACAGTGTATTAAAGCTTTAAAGTGTAATGCTTAGAATGCTTTTTAACTGATAATCCTTGACAACTTTCTTTAAAAAAGGTTTTATTATCTTAACCCTAGGTTATGATTTTAAGTAAACTTTTTCACTTTCAGGGGTGTTTATGAATTATGTAATAAAAAAATTTGACTTTTGTTGGTAATTTAAAAATCTGAAATTGATCTCATTCAGGGGCAATTAAATACAAATGAACCTGTTATGATGAACTTTCTGTACTTAACAGGTAAGAATAGACAGGTTAAACACGCGCTGGAGTTCATCATTGATGATAGGTTACCTTGGATTCTCCCCAGAGAAATACACATTTCCTATCTCAGCAACTGCCATAAAGAAGTCCTGTGTCGTGATACAAGCTGACCAGGTGTACTTAAGTGGATCTAAGGTATGTGGATGCTCTTACATTTGTCTCCAACTCTGATTTCCAGTGTCTATGAACTAATTTCTGAAGATGTAGATTTCTATGTACAATGTTTAGAACCTTGAAGGTTCATTGTTAGGTTGCAAGTTGGAAAAGGGTTGGTTATCACACATCTACAAAAGACTACCAGTGTGATATAAGCTGGGTCTTCTTGCCAGTTGGCAATGTCACCATGTCTGCTAATTTCTGCAAAATAAATTTTTAAAAATGGGGACAAAAAAGCATTATCAGCCTAAACGTTAATTGTTTGCCATTGAGGCAACTGTTTTGGTCAAAAAGTGGTAATGAATTTTTAACACCCTCTTGAAGCCCTGTTCAAATGTGTTTTAAGTCTTGCTCTATTGGGGGCAAGTGTTTCAGGTCTTGTAACCACCATAGGCACTCAGTGGTATGCGCAATCTCCGACTACCCACTGTGATAGGTGTGACAGATAAGTCTGACGTAAATATCATAGGCTGCGCTGACCAATCAACTCACAGCTTTCAAACAAAATGTTCTTTATAAATGAAAAATTATAATATTGCGTTGTCCTGTGTATTAGATGAAAATTCTATGGTGACCACTGTAGATCATTATAATTACAAATACTGTTACTCAGTAAATTTTCACTCATCCCTTTGAAAATGAAAGATGGACAGGTCAATTTGAGAAATTTAGAAGGTTAATGGTTAAATTTGGTCCTGCTTTTCAGGAGCTCTAGTTGCAATCTTCTGAAGGTGAAGTGACATCCAGCATAAAAATTACTTGAATAAGTTATAAGCATTTGTTATGTTTTCCAGATCAAGGAGCATTATGGTCCAAACTTGGACAAGTTACAGGTTGGTCATACTGTTGGTATACTTGTGGACGATGACAACAGTCTACATCTGTATGTGAATGGTATAGACCAAGGACTCGCTGCCAGGGATGTACCGTGGCCTTGTCATGGTCTGGTGGACCTGTATGGGCAGTGTGAACAGGTATAGCCTTCATTCCTGCAACAAGTTGGAAAAATACCAGCCTGGAACTGGAAATACCTTGTTTAGTGTAGTGTTTGTTACCTGTTCTGCAAATTTGGTGTTTGTGGCAGTATATTCAGTTTTTATTGGTTGCAATTTCCATTAGAAACAACGCAAGCAAGAGCAGTTCAAATTGTTTGCAACAATTAATGCTACCAATGGGACTGCCTGTTCTGTCATTACTATCAAACTTACTAAATGATAAACCTTATAACATGCTGTATGTTTAAATGCACTTATTTAGGATATTTTGATTGGAAGTCAATATTTGAGGCAATTAACAGTTACAAATTTAAAAGAACCAAAAATTAGAATTTACGTTACAACAAATGTGTGTTACAGTTGTTTTGGTTATGTTTTAGGTACTTATGTAGGAAGAAAGGTAAACTATATTACTAAATAACTGACTAAGAGTTGGACACTCATATTGTCCACACTAAAGCTGTAAAGATTGAGTCACATGATAAGGATATTATTTGTCCCTGTGAGGGACAGCTGTTGTTTATTACTGGCCGTAGAGAAAAATCGAGACCACTTACCTGTGGTACAACATGCATATTACATCCAATATTTAGGTGTATTTTGACCTATCTCTACTTGGTTACGAGTTAGCCCTTTTGACAGCTGGTGGGCTCGACATGTTGCACCTGGGCATTGGCTCTTATGTTCTGTCCTTTTGAAACCTTGAGGTACGTTTATACAGCAATGCCAGTTGAACTGTTACCAAGGTCACTTCAGAACTTTGATTGAAGAGTACCTGCTGATGTATTTATTGTGTTTACAGGTAACCATAGTAACGGAGAATGATGCTGTCTCGGTAACACAGTGCCATGTAGAAGATAGGGAGAAAGCTGATTTAGATGATGGTAAGAACTCCAGTCACAATATTGTTTTGATTCAATACATGTGTTCGTTCAATTTGTGAAGAATAAATATTCAGGAAACTTTGCATCGTGTATGTAATAGTCTTTGTTGTTTGGCAAGGCAAGGTACCTACCTCCATGCTCAAGTGATTAAGTTAGGTGACTTGAAAGCACTAAAACTCACGGATGGGAGGATACAGGCCTCACTTGTTTTGTGAGATATTTGGCAGTTTCGTAAAATGGATGTACTGGTCTTTCCCAGGAACAATGGTAAGGTAAATTGCCTGCTTGTATATACATAACTAAAATGTTGATAAACTCTGCATTAAAAAAAAAAAAAAGAGTTGGCGTGGAGAGCATAAATTAAAATATATGAAATAAGGATTGCAAACCAGTGCAAACAAAAATTAATGTCTGTAATACTCCCAAGGTTGTTAACACTTGCAATTTGTATCTCTAATTGTGTATCTACATTTTAGAGCTGTTTTACCATATTTGGAGATGACAGCAAATAAGGAAATGTTATCATCACTTTTATTTTGAGGTTTTATTATGTCAAGATATATGGTATACTGTATGTCTAAAAGTAGTAAACATATGTTGTTAGAATTAAAATATAGGACTTTGTGTTTATAAGAAAAAAATCATGATTTAGTTGTTCTAGATATCTTTTAATCTAACAGTAATTTTGTGAAAGTTAAATCTCACCAGTTTACAGTATCCATTAGTTTCCTCTTCCTTTGTATTGCAGCCATTAAAGAGAAAGTACATAGACCAGTGGTAGAACAGAGTCCATTGATACGACACTGTGAATACCAGAACCTGTGTCTCAGAATTAAAGCCCAGCTCTCGTTGCCAGGTAATAGTTTGCTTATATACCCGAGGTCATATTCTTCTTCTTGTCATGCAGTTTCTAGGTTTTTAAGGTGAAATATTTTAATCACTTGATGTCCGTCATCATGTCTGTCGTCCGTCCACACTTAACATTGTGTATGCAGTAGGAGCTATATTTTTCACTGGATCTTAATGAAACGTAGTCAGTATGAGTGTCTTGGTGAAATCTAGGTAGAGTTTGAATATGGGTCATCTTGGGTCAAAAACTAGGTCACCAGTTCAAATCATAGGAAAACCTTGTGTTAATGATGTAAGTGATTTCTTGATGAGCAGTGTCCATGTGAGTGATATAGGGCCATCATGGCCCGCTTGTTAAATCCTTAAATTGTTTGTGAAGAAAATTCTATAAATGTAATTTCAAACAGTATTTTGTACTTGTTCAGTGTAGTCTAAAACACGTTTACATTGTGAAAAGCTCTACATGTTTGCACATCATTTATTGTGCCTGTGCCTGTATCTTAACAGCACTTACGTTTTTTTTTTTTCAGAGGGCTATTTTGACAAGTGTTTAAATGTGTGTTACTGTGAGACGTGTCACAAACTACGCGGTGAGGAACTTTATCATCAGAAAGGGGAACCGCCAAAACAGTATGCTACACAATATGGTTGGTGCATGTTCAAGCTCCGGTAAGTACAACTCGGTCCTTCTGTGTGAAAAAAATACGGTAGATTAGTGTGAACAGTATGAATCCAGATGGGCTTGTTGTATGAGTTTAACGCCAGTTTTAACCATATTTCGGTCATTTTAAACTGGCAGACAGTTTACCTAACCATCGTTCTCGGGAAGAAACAGTACTAGACCCCTATCCTCCGTAAGAAACTGCCAACTTTCTTGCATAAAGAGACATGATTGGTAGCAGGGTTTAAACCCATGAGAGGTTACAGTGGTTTCAAGTCAGCGACTCTAAACCACGGAGGCAGGCTCCAGATGAACTTTCACATTTTTACAGTCAAGTCTGAATTCATACTCTTTGTTTATCTGTTACAAACTGCCAGATTAATACAGCACTTGCTTTTACATCTATGGTAATGTTGCACAATCATTACATATATTTTTCGTCTTGTTACGATGTAATTTGCAGTGGAAGATGCAAGGAGAGTGTATAATATAGAAATGCTTTATTCAAACTTTCTATGTTTCAGACTTCCAAGTAAAACAAATGGATGGAGTGTGTATGAGAAATGGCATGTGGCATATTTTGGTTCAAAGATAGAAAATTTACGTAAGATTCTTGACACGGGAGATCTACATTCAACAGGTAGGGTTCAGTGTTGCTTCTAAAAGGCTTAAATAAGAATCCTACAACATTTTTGGATTTGTATGTACATCAAATTTGGGCTATGTTGATGGCTTTGATTTCCATGTTGCTGAAATACTACGCATGTCTCTTGTCTATCAGGCTGCCCAAAAGCCGTAACCACAGAATCCTGCATCAGTGGTTGAGTGGTAAAGGTTGCTGACCAGAAATCACTAAACCTTACTGATTAAAGAGTCGTGGGTTGGAGCCCTGCTACCTACTTGAAATTTTATGTGAAAATGTTGACAAGTTTTTTTACAGAGGATAGGACTTCAGGGGTCATATTCCAGTAGCATCTTAAGTCAAATCTTATGATTTTCCTTAAAATTAACAATTTCCTTAAGAAGATAATTTAAAAAAGAGAATGTGCATTGCAGCATGTTGAACATTTCTTAAATCTCCTATGACCATTTTCTATAATGATGATGAAATTACACACAATCGATCACTTTTGAGAGAATTGTGATGATTAAAATATTTTGGACTTGAGTTAAAATCCTTAAAAAATCACTTTAGATGCTACTGGAATACGACCCCGGGTCTGATCCTTCCCGGAAACAATGGTTAGGTAAAACTACCTAATGACTGTAATTAATTGAACTGTTTATACAGGCATTAAACCCCAAGAGAAAATTAAAATATAGCCTGTACTGGTGTGTGGTGTAGTGTAGTCACTGAGATATCAGTTAGTTTTGCAACCTATGTAGGGGGTTAGTGCGATAGCATAGTTCTCCAAGACCTCCTTACATTGCGCAGCTGGCATTGTTGCCACACTTTACAGGTTCAAATCCTTGAAAATCTGAATCAGAGAAAATAAACAAGAAATTTCAGTTTTGTTCAGACATGTAGGTAGCCATTATGTATGTTTCAGGAGAAATAGTGAATGGTGGGAGTGTTTTACTACCACAGGCACCAGTGTTCACCGAGAAGTCACAACCTGACGGCACCTCAGTCAACAAGATTTTTCTTTCCCCTACTCTTAAATATACCGGAGCTAATGAATTCTCACCAAAACACAAGTAAGTACATGGCGGAATAAGTTTGAATAATAAATTTTTCGGTTTTCTCATTAGCAGCTTTCGACTTCAAGATTGAGAAATTTCTGTGTACATGTAATCCTATGTAGCAAAGTCCGAGACAGTAACATAGGCACGAAACTTTAAATGGAACTGACTGAATATTAATGCTGTAAATGGTTTTCTACAGAGCTTAAGAAGTTATATGTCCAATCTTGTGGGCAAAATTGGTAGCAAGATTAGTGAACACTCAAGGTGGTTCATTCAAATAAATAAGTAAAAGTAAAAATCCAGGGAATAAAATTACGTTTACAGTAGATAGCAAGAATATGTTGTTTAACTTGTTTTTAATTTTGAAAAGCTTTCTTAACCCCTACCCTGCTAAGTTTCTAGAATGGACTGGTCCATCTTTCAATTCCGACGATATCATTATTGGTCCCCTACCAGTCATGACCGGTTAAGGGACTAAAATCTTGTGTTGTTCCATCTGCCCGTCTGTCTGTAATTTCGTTTCTGGTCTGTTTCTTCCACATGCTTGGACCAAATTTGATATAACTTCAAGCAATGGTTACTGATACCATAAGGGTGTATCATGCACAACCAGCCACCTATTACTAAGGTCAAGGTCACCCTTGGGGCTCAAACATGTAATTTTGTTTCCAGTCTGCTGATTGTGACCTGAAGTGGTTGCGAAGGCAGACTTATTTACTGCAAGCAGGATAAGGGTTATAATAATGTAACTAAAAAATCTTCTGATATTTTCCTGTTTGGGTGTATGACCTTTACTATGAAGATTACTGTTTACTTGATATTACAGTTTAGGAATAGATGCAGAAAAATCCTTAAATCTTGCACAATATGAAATGAAAGTTAAAGAGGTTTGATTTGGTACATATATATCGTAGTTTGTTGTATTTATTAATTGATCTTATAAATGTAAAACTCTTTTAACACGTTTGATTGTTTCAACAGGGTTATAGATCCTAAAAGCCGGAAGGTTCATCATGTTCGTGTGGCATTCCAAGTCTACGTTAAACCTGGCTCGTATAAAGTCGGACCACAGTCAATTGGTGCAAATGAACCCATAGACCCGGAGATTAGCAATAATGAAATAGAGTGGTCAACAAAGGAAAGGGGATCAGTGTTACTACATAGTTTGTTAATGAGAGTGGAATGACAGTGTACACTTGATTGCAGTATTTTTTTCCTACCAGATTCACCAGAACAAGAAATTCAGTTGATTTTCCATGTCTCGGCATGTTTCAGTGGGATAGAGTCGGAGTTAAAAATTGTGAACATTTTAAATGTCAGATCAGTCGTAGACATTCCTAACTGGCAGATGTTCCGACAGGAGGGAAAGTTGGGGTTATTCTGTTACGCGGTGTGCATGTTGAGACAGTCTACATGTACTAAGAACTCATTTGTCATCAAGGACCTTTGGGTAATTTAATTGTTACAGTTTATCATGTCATATCTGTGTTATTGTATCTGTTTTGATGTACTAAATGTAGGCTACATGCAAGAATCTCATTTAATGATGTAGTACGAGAATTGATGTAAGCTGACGAGACTGTGATATTGGAATTCTCGTCACGTTACTTTCGGAAACAGACTGAATATAATAATTATATATTGAGAAACCAATGAAGTGCTCTATCAGAATCTGGTCTTTTAAATTATTGATATGATATGACTGTGGCATTACAGGAATTTACAGGTATTTGTGCTAAGTTTATGTTAATTTTTCATCTGTACAGTAAAGTTTCAGTAATGCGACCACCCTTCAGACCGGCATAAAGTGGTCTTAATATCAAAATGGTCTCCTTAATCGAGACCTTTCTAGTACAAAATGACCCATTTCGTTCCGTTATGTTTGGTCTTAATATTGTGGGAAGTCTTAATGTTGGGTGGTCTGAATAGCAGAACTTAACTGTATTACTGAAATTAGAAACATTGATTTGTAACAGCGCACCTTATTACTTTTTGTCTATTGGTATAATACAGATGAATAGTAATATTATATTCAGTGTGCAGCTTTATTTGTCACCTGAAGAAGACTATGTTTATTAGTTGAAAGCATTGCTTCTAACTTAGTGACGTACTATTTACTGTTTTAAGGAAACTTTTAACATAAGACTGTATGTAGTTCAAAAACACTCGTTTAGTTATCAATTGAAGACAAATAAAGCTATCCTATAGGAGGTTAAAAAAATACCAAAATCACTAATCTAAAAAAGAACGTTACGTCCATCTTGGAATGTCAATTTTGGGGAGGAGAATGCCAGGATCATTTGATCTCATTTAATACATGTTTCCTTTAACCGAGAGCACTCTTTTATTAGTACAGAGTCAATAGGGCAGTATGAAAGTATTATGTTAAATGTATTGTCTTGTTTTTCATCTCGTGAACAAGACAGTCTCCAAACTGACTATCACCATGATTTTCTATCATTAATGTTGCCGACGCGCAATTGTTGTGGGCGGATATATATAAAACTGTAATGAACAATAGTCCTCAAGTGTGGCGCTTTAGTTGTTGTGACAAGACGAGGAAAAATTTGATCTGCAGTTGGGCAAAACGTAACCTTGCAGTAAACCAATAACTTTCAGGTTGTTAGGTTTTAGTCTATAGAAATTTGATTCTGTAGTTCATGCTACCAACCATATGTTCTTTCAATAACATCAAGTATAGGTTTGAGAAAAAAACTCCGGCGAAGTGCAAAAGTTATAAACACTTTTCCGTAATTACAAAAAACAATATCAGTTGTATTTGAATTATAATAATCTCAAGATTGTATGTGCTAAAAATGAATGCTGGCTTAAGTTAGGCTGTTACCTGCCTTTGCGGTAGAATGGTTATGGTTGACAGGTCTATCACTTAATCACTCACTGATTCAGGGTCATGGGTTTGAGCTCTGCTACCCACAGTTCAGTTTCTTATTGAGGTAGAAGTCTCTGAACTGTTCCTTCCATGAAACGATGATTGGGTAAACTGCCTGCATGTAAGTAACTGAAACACCAATGAAACAAGTATTTAACACCAAGAAAAAAATGAAAGCACTGCAAGGTCATTTTTGCCTGTGTGGTTCATATTTCCTCCGTTGTATTACTGTGATATACTGTTTTATTTATCAACATTTGTGTTCTGATTTGTTGAGTTGAAGTGTTTAGAAGTGCATGGTGTATCATGCATTTCTCAGATCATGTAAAACAAAAAGATTTTGCTAAAAGTGTTGCTAGATCAATTTATTGAATCATAATGATTTAAAGGAAATCCTAATAAGTCTGTCCTAAATTATGGTATTAAAGTATGAAGAAAGAAAATATTTCTTGTTATTTTTTTTGGACAAAGTCCAGTCGAGCTTATGCAATTGTTGTTTGCCCATTTCCTTGACGACACTACAGGTCAAAATTTTCAGTTGACTTTGATGATCTGTATAGAAATTGAGCTGTGCGAAAAAAGTGCTGCAGTAAATTATTTCAAAACCTTGATAACAAAATAATACTCACATTTTCCCATTGACTTTTACTAAACTTGCTTGAATTATCTCCCTTTATCATGTTTAAAATACATAACACTAAAACCGATGAACTCATATTTCTTGATTTTTTTATTACAATGAAAAAGAGGATATTGGAAGGAAGTGCAGGCAGTGTTCAAGAGTCATAACTTTATCTGGTTGTACGATATTTATGAAGTTACTTTTACCAAATTTTGTAAAATCTCCTGGACTTTAGGATCTCTGATGGGTTTTACTTAAAAGGGTTTCTTGCAAGTGATAATGTTGTGTGACCAGAATGTAGCACAGAGTAACCTGGTACTGTACCTGCTAAGTTTTCCAGACGCACTTTAAAGATATTTGACTCCAAAATTCAGCAGATTAGTTAAACAAAGAACAAGCCTTTTAAAGAAACATTTAACATTTTTCTAAGCATGTTACCATTTCAGTATTCTGAATTGTGGCATACAAACCAGGTCTATTAATAGTATTTTAGTGGTTGGTTTTAAGAACTTAAAATTTGCAAGTGCAATAATCTGTGGGGATATCTCTGTTTTTAGCTTTAGGGCAAAACACAGTTACTGTTCAACTTCTTTCCACGTTTAGTCAAGCCAAGCAGTAAAGTCCTTTGAGCCTTGCCGTGTTTTGCTCCAACAAGCTAAAAGCAGATGTCCCCATTGATCGTCGTCAAAATCATTCATGTCTGTTGCATAATATTATCAGTGTCTTCAAACACTCGTCACACAGTACCACTTCATTACACTGAGGTCACGGAGCCAGGCTTCTCTAGCTAGGTATTCAAAGCTTCACTAAGCCATCTACTGAGTGCTGTATTAGCTTATGACCCATAAAAAATATAATTTCATTGATTTTTTTTTCTCAAATGTACACCTTCGTTAAAATTATGCTCCATCAACTAGATGTTTATATTAAAGGTGTTATTGTGATTCGCACATGTTCGCAAATCTTATCAACACCGATTCGTAACATAATAACAACTTGAAACAAAAAACCTCCCAAAGTCATGTTTGACTAATATTATTTTCTAAAACTTTGCATACGAGTCAAATATCATAAATTATATAATATGTATATATATGTTATACAATTAAGTAAATTGAACGACTGTTTGATTCCGGTAATCGAAAACCGATTTTGGTAGATTCCGGTAAAAAATTCGATTCCGGTATTCAGTGTAACCCGTTGCTATCGATCGTAACCTTTGACAAAATTTACTTCCAAACTTTTATCCGGAAATGAGAACTACACATGTATGACTAATTGCTACAAGGGGAATAATTCTAATCGATATTTACACATGAACTGTCTAAATCCCGTACTCACCTTCAGGTTATTTGATCCATGAATGATATCAAAAGCTGCCGAGTTTTTTTGGACGTATCTCAACCGGAGGGTGGGATTTCCTTATCCACATCTCAATGGACATGGTAGATTTATTTTCTCACCGTTTGAATCGCATTTTCTCACAAGTAAGAAAAAATACGTGTAAATACAGGACGGGGATAAAAAAATGAAAATCAACTTTTTCTCGAATTTTACTTCAAAACTGATATAGATGGATAGGAAATGATCTAACTAAGAAAAGGAATGCCCATAACCCTATGTTTATTTCAAAAATAAAAACTTTACAGTCATTTTTCGATTTTTATGTGATGTGCACGCGGAGTGTGGGATAACCCTATGTGAGATAAGATTTTCCATCACTGCTAAAACTAGAGATTTTTCTGTCCGGTAAGTGAGAAACATGTATTACTTCCAGGGTCAGTAACTCTACAAGTTCAGGTCCAGTAACTCTTCACAGCATGAATAAATGCATATTACAAGTAACTATTGCATACCTACACTTCATTGCCTCCTCAGTAGCAAGTTTCATGCAAGTTCTATAAAACTGAAAATCCAGACAAGACTGCACGTACCCCAAGTAAAACAGTTTATATTGTTTATAATACTTTATTACAAAAACTTTGAAAATGTAACAATTAGTTAAAAACAATCTATCAATATGTCAACAATGGCGAAAATAGTATAATGAAAATTTGTAAAAGAAATGTGCTGACAACAATACTACAATAGTAAAAAGATCTTGTTCAAATTTCAGCACAAAACAATGACAAATTCAATACAAATAATCCCACATTGCATTTGTAAAGTTAAACAGTGATAACAGTTTATTCATCAAAAAAACATCTATACAACCTGAAAATGCATGCATCTTCACAATTTCATTGTTCATCTGTGAATTACAGAATTGTGTACAGATGAACACGGAGTTCCTCAAAATCCTACAAAATAGGAGGCACTGCACCCAACTCTCAATACTTAATGCAGAATCTCGCTGAAACATTAGCATGATGATGTAATATGGGATGTCACAAATTTAACATATCACCTCTCTATTCATGATTTTTCAGGCCTTGTTTGATTAAATAGAACTTGATGCTAAATTTTTTAGATTTATACCCAAATACATACTCCAATATAAAAAATATAAAATAAAAAGAACATGTTAAGTTGAAAAGCACTTAACGACAGTCAAAACTTTTCAACATATATACTTGTACATGCATCTAATAACAACATTCTTTTGTTTCCTAAAACAGCTGGATACTGGTACGTCTTTGATTTTTCAAAGTTCTGGTTGAAATGTCTTTTAAAAACCATAACCTGGTGAAATTGAAAAATTCCTCTTTCAATTTGGAGCGTATCTTTGTTCATATTGGGTACCCAATGAATATTTTATGGTCTGTACTATTACCAGTGTAGACAATGATTAGGGTGCATTGATCTGTGAGCTGCTCATAGTCTACAGTCTACACTGGTCATGATGGCAGAAATACTGCAGGTGAAAAATGTTCATCAAAAGTTCTACCTTTTACTTTTATAAGCAACAATGCAATATACACTCTGTATTTCAATTGCATTCCGTTTCCTTCCTTGGACTTGGAAATTTAGTCTGTCTATTACATATTTCTGTTTTCAAAAGATAAAAATGTGGTAGTATTTTACCAAATGACATACCATCAGACAGTAAGAAAGACCTATTTATAATAATCCACAATAAATACATGGTTAGCATGGTAATGCACAATGGAATGTGGTTACACACTGCCATGTAAAAAACACATACAAAAATTCATGTATGACTTAGTTTTAAATATACAAAATAAACCTGATTCGGGATTCAATAACAGAACATAGAAAAAATAAAATTCAGTCAAAGTTGAGCAGTCCTAGTTGTTTAATCTTCTTGAACTGGTCTGGGATCTCCATGAGGGCACACAGGGCAAAGGCAGCACCCGGGTTTTTAGCTTGCGACATGATTTTATGGAAATCAACGAATTGGAAATTGTCGAATTTTCTTGCAGGTAGCTCATCATCAAATTGTTCCATCATTTCCCAAGGTCCGTCACCAACACCAACAAGAATTATTGACAATGGCCAGTTAGATGCTTCAACTATAGCATTCTTTGTGGCCTTTTCCGAGGTAACCTGACCATCAGCCACTATGACAAGTATGTGATACTGTAAAGGAATAGAATGAAATTAACATCAAATAAAACAATTCTGGACTATGCCATAATTAAAATTATTTAATTGCAGCTTACATCCAGCTGATGTAAATTTTCTCATAATATGGAGCAGTCACCTGTACCTAAATATAAAGTGTACAGTGAAGATGCACAAGTGATCACCGGGTCGTACCGACTATACCTCGAACGAGGTTGGTGGACCTAATAAGCACAATTACAAACAAACACAAGTGATCACCTCGACGGAGCACCCACTCACCTTGGGCATCCATAACTGACACATCTTGAATGCAGACAAAGATTACAGCTCATAGATGTGCAAGATGATCATAGTCTGTCCTGGTCACAATTATAGTGGAAATATTTACCACCAACAAGGTAATGGCTAGAGGTTAACAACAATTTTTTACCTTTTTAAGCAACAAATTAATATACATTTCAACTGCATTCTATTTCCTTACACTATTAATTTGCAGTGGTAGGGTATTTGCCTCTGGGTCGGAGGGTCCCAGGTTCGATCCCCGCCAGGGCCAAAGTTGCAGTAGTGCCCTTAGGCAAGACATAGATAATTCCACATTGCCTCTCTTTAGCAGTTGATTATACCTGGAGTGAGTCTCGTGAGTGATTAATGTTAGTTGTAAGAACTTGTTTCGCAATCGAGATTAAATAAATTATTAATAGCCGGTTGAAAATTAAAATACGCCTGTATCAAGCCAGCACCTACTTTAAATGGCTACTTTTACTGAATCCTTCAGCCAACTGCTTAAAAAAGATTCGACTGTATGGATGAAAAATAAAATGGAAAATTCTACTTTTAAGTTGGTCTTATAGCTTCTTACTGATCTAGATGCCTTCACTATATCAATTGCTTTGTGGATAAGTGGCGCAAAATTGGTTGGTCCGCTGAGTCTGATGCGTTGAGCAATGCTGTCATAGGCACCGAGTACACTCATGAAGCCAGCGCAACAACCCTGTAATTACAGTACGCATAAAGATGTTATACCTTGCCAATAGTCTAATGAAATGACCACTTCAACAATCTATTCTGAAATTTTCCATTTATCAAGTGATCTAGATGCCGATATAAATACTAAGTCACACTGACACAAAGACTGACTTATGGCATCAATAAGATATTTTCAAGTATCAAATAATACAGAGTTAGACATTTATGACAGTTATTGCTGAAGGTGATTCATGACCCTTTTAAGAGAGAACAACTTTGCCATCGGAGACATAAAGCATTGAAAGAAGACATCATGCAATCGTTCTTGCCTATATATAGATACGGCTGTAACTACGTACTCGTGTCCAGTGATACAAACTAACTCATACCTCACTAAGAAATGGAAAGACTCCAAAATCCTTGGTTGTAACATCACCGAATCCAAAAGCTGGAATCAAATTATCTTCATCAAATGATTCCAGAGTTTCACCTAATACTGAAATTACCTGCAATAAATGTAAAATAAGAACAATAATCCGCCAAACACTAGCAGACAAGCTAGCACAGCAACCTGCCAACAACCAGAGTTTCCAGACCCCTACATAGAGGAATGAATCATTTTAACAATTGTGACATTTCTAATTGTAGTTAGATGAATGGAGAAAACAGTTCTGAATCACTCAAGTCCCTGCAAGTCTTGTCAAATTACAAGCCTGTTGTATTAACTACTTTGAATTTTAAAAATTTGCTTGAATAAGAAGCACTTCAAGATATCACTTATGCGAAACAAACAAGGATGTGTGTTCCAGTGTCTTTGCCAAAAAAAAACGGCACTTTTTTGGAAGGGGGGAGGGGGGAGGAGGGGGCGGGCTCTGAAACAGTCTTTTTTTTAAATCATTTTCTTATAGAAGTTTGAGGTCGGCAGTTGAAAGTTAAGGTGAGTTGGGAGACTGCAAACACAGATATATATATTTTTCACCTTATCAACTTTACTTTTGAGATTATTTACTTGCATGGAACATTTTACATTGAAGACTTTAAACATACCTTCTGATATGGATTGGGGTTGAGAACATCTACGTGATGCAAACATCGTCCTCCGAACGTTCTCAGTCCCTGATGTACATTACTTGCAGTAAAATCTATACCTGCCATAGAATGTAATATAAATTATATAAATAAATAAAATAATTCAAATAATGTATTTTTAGGCAAATGTCTCAATAGCACTTCCTTTTATAACTTTGACATGTTAATTTGATCAAAGGGAGGCCCAATATATTGGTCAAAAAGAACAAAATTTCCAGCTAATTATGATTTTAAAATAACACATACCCAAAAATAAAGGCATATTTATTGATTACCGGTAGTATAAATTGAGCTTTCCTTACACTGAGTATGCATCAATGAAATGTCCTTTCAACTACAACAACACTTTGAACACAAATTTATAAAACAATATAAAATACATATAACTTGTTTTATACCAAAGATAAGATTACTAGATTCCAGTCCTGCTTTTCTGACCGCTTCAGTCACATCATCAAGGGTAGCGAACTTGTCAAAGATCTTCTCTGCATGGGTTCCTGAATGTTTAACAGTTCATACATCATAACATGTAATATTATGAATACTGAAACATGAGCTTCATTCAATAGGGTGCTTAACTGGCACTGGTACAATTTCACATGATGTTGTCAATGTATAAACATTTTTACATTTCTATGTACTATAGATGATTTGTTACTGAAGGTTTCACCTGTTAAAACATAGATAATCTATCTATCTTTAAGTACATTAAGCGTCATCACAGTCACTCAACTAATACATGACGGTTCATGCTTGCAAGAAAAGAATATTAACTTGAAAAATAGAAAGTGAGAAGAGCTTGATAGTTAACAGTAAGAGTAGATAAAGAGGTTTGTCCTGCTACGTTTTCACCCCTTTAACATCCGGTTAAGGTGACTGCGGCCTTGCCTTGGGAATCATTAGGTGATACTTGTAGCTGTGCGCTGTTGCAAGACTTTGGAGATGAGAGATGACAAAAGATCAAACAGATCAGCTATAATTATACAATGTACATACATGTATGTACAAACACCAATACTAAAGTTTTGCATTTGATTGACGTTGATTCTATTAATTTGGATAATGAACACATGATGAATGTAGTACGGGTGGAAGAACGAAGGGCGCGAAGCGCCCTTCGGGCGAAGCCCGACCATAGGTAAACATATGTACGAGTATTTACTTGAATACTGAAAGCAATTAATTATGTGATTTGTGATTACCCATGGAAGATTTCAATTTGTCCGCACCCATGGACGATACGAAAACATACTTATAACGATGCACCGTTTTTTTAACTTCGCTGCAAATGACCAATCGGAAGTCCTCGGCAGATTCCGTTACCCTACATCAAACGAAGCATTCTGCCGAGGTGTTCCGATTGGCAAATGACGTAATTTATGTGACGTCATTAAATATCAGCCATTTTTTTTTTTTTTTGAAAAAAAAAGCAACACATTTCCGTTTAATGCAGGTTTGTACTTTGGAAATGTAAAGAGATTCTATTTATGTACACATTCCTAAAGTTTGATACTCTTTCTTGTTACGCCATAAAAAGTAACATTTCTTTTAGCAGTCAACACCTTGATTCATGATTCAATGGATATTCGATATCAATAATTTTCGTAACTCTCAAGCGTTTTTGCGAACCCCTGGGCCCTGAAAATTCGTACCATTTTTAAAAATAAATTACTGTTATGCTTTCGCCCGATATAGGTTTTGCCTATTTTCATATTATGATTTATGTTTCATATAGAAAATATCAAATTATTTTTCTCACCTCCCATATACATCTGAAAAACAGAATTATTTTTCAGTTTGGAATGATCAAAAAAATTCCCCTTTTGGTTACCTGATGCAGTCTTCCTCTTGGATCCTCCCCAGAAAAAATAGATCAAGAGCAAAATCACACCAAATATAATTAGACTTATTGGTTCCATTATTTTGAATTACACTGTACTCTAGCTATAAAGTAAGTATCGAAGTATGACTAAAAATATATATTTCATCAGGTCCAAGAGGAAGTGCACGTCAGATATAAACAATTGTGACTTGCACGATATGTAAATAAAACGACAACTCCGTAAAAGCGCGGGAAAGTAAAAGGAAATTTTTACACAATAAGTTCTAATTTCTAAAGATGGTCAGAACGAAAGCAGATGCTGGATGTTCGTCAGGCTCCAGGAAAGGTAAATTTGTAAATTGTAAAGTAGGCCCCCAAAAATTGAAAGATGTACAATTTTCCGTGTGTATCTAAGTGAAAGAATTGCAAATAGTCTATGCACGTTGTGGTTGCGAATCAACAACCCTGCAACCTAACTTTTGAACGAACAAGATGTAAATTATGTGACAATAATTTAATAAGTACAAGTGTTGGAGTAGCAATGCAAAATCAATAAGAGTAGCGTCCCTTGAATGAATCTAATGAATATTAATGAAGCGCTAAAGTCAGCCCAAGAATGGTGCCGATTTATTTCGCTTAAGAAATGATTAAAAACGGAATTGCCGGAAAACAGTCTAATTTGAATATTTAAATAGGACCTTTGAACCTCAGGGAAAACCCCCAAATTACCCGAAAGCCGTAATTTATCAGTACAAAAACAAATGTCAAAAGTTTGACAACTGTTGAATTTCCGTTAATCGGTCGATTTCGCTTGGTTTTCTGGTTTTATTTGAAAGATTTGAATGTAATTTAATGTTTTCACTCACAATTATAAATGAAAACAGCCGGACAATGAAGGAATTCAGTTCGAACCAAACATGTTGACATGTACAAAAAATTCAAAATGGCGGCAGTTACGAAAAAAAAAATCCCTGTCACTCATTACATTTGCAAAGACTTTTAGGGTAATTGGGTCTGCCTAGATTGTAAAAGTATCACAAGTTTGATGATTATGCATTTAATTAATAAACATACCTTGTGATAACTTCAATACACCTGAAAATCGTTTAAGTAACTGAATTTACAAAATCAAAAGTAGACCGACAGTTCGTACCCCAATATGTTCGTACCAATTTGTATGAAGTGGAGATAAAGTCTGTCACATTAGCTTCCTGCCTAGAATTATTGCTATTCCTGTTAATGTTGTATTCCACTAAATAAATCAGGGTAACAAGATGATGCAGCAGTTTATGCTTACAACTTGAAAGACGATTATGCCAAAGGAGAATATGTTCATGTACATTGTACATGCAAAATAATTTATTATTAGGTTTAATATTAATACATACCAATCATGTACTGATAACAATACTTAAACAAGTGACTTATAATTCTTAACAAATGAAATGTGTCTGTATTAATGTTGTGTACTGGTACTGCTTGGTATTGAAGTACTTGAAGAGGTATGGTGCTCAGACCAGATCCATGTTCATATTAAATGTAAGCTAAAGTTAAAACTTTTGAACTAACACAAATGAATTTAATGTTTATCAACAAAACTTATATACACTGTCACAATGCCTCCTATGTCCTTTTAGGAAGTGTTTGTCTTTTCATCAAATATATAAATTTTAGTGGCCGTTCAGAGCAGGTGGTTCCTTAGTACAGAGGTATTTAATATAAAAATGATCAATTACAGTCTATTAACATTAGCTGATTTAAGCAGGTGACTGCTTAATTAATGTAACCATTCAGATAGGCTTATACTTAATCATATTATACCATTTTCTTCTGATGCATTGTTATTTACTGTACGTATTGTGCTGGGTGCTTTGTAACAACAGACAGAAACAGGAATTAAAAAGCTAATAAGTTATAATTTCTTGTTCATTTTAGTCTGTTGTAGTGTCAATGTTCAAAAGAACACCTAACTTTACATACATTTTGTTTTAGAGACCACACTTAAAGTTGGGCTGACATTTTCAGCATTTTACTGTACGTCCATTTTCATGGGTGTCATTAGTGAGTGTGCAAAAACTGTCATCTTTTTTTTTCTAATTGAGATTTTTGTAATAGTTTTGCAGTTTTGTAACTAGAATTGAAGTATCTTTCCATAGATATAATGATTTTACTGAAAATAACTACTTAAAAAAATCTTTTTGCATTGCTAGTTGGAGTTGTTTTTATGCCCCCGAAGGGTGGCATATTAAAATATCACCGTCTGTCCGTCCCCCCTTACACATTCGTGTCCGGACTGTAACTTTGTCATGCATTGAAGGATTTTAAAATAACTTGGCACAAATGTCTAGCACATTAAGACCACGTGTTGCGTGCAAGACCCACGTCCCTACCTCAAAGCTCAAGGTCACGCTTAGAGATTGAAGGTAATGGAATCCTCTATATATGCACACATTTGTGTCCGGACTGTAACTTTGTCATGCATTGAAGGATTTTAAAATGACGTGGCACAAATGTCTAGCACATCAAGCCGACGTGTTGCGTGCAAGACCCACATCTCTACCTCAAAGGTCAAGGTCACACTTAGAGTTTGAAGGTAATGGAATATGCACACATTCGTGTCCGGACTGTAGCTTTGTTAGGCCTAAAAAAAAAATAGTTGTGTTTCCGGTGGCCCGACCGACCGTAATTTTTTGCCGCCGACCGTAAAGTTTTTTTAACGTTTTCAGTGCCTGAAAATCGTAAAATACCATTATTTGACCCGCAAAAAAATGTCCAGTTTGTCAATTTGACCCGCGGGCATTTTCTCTTATGCGTCACGAGACTTGGCAATTTTGCCGTGTCAATAAAAAACTGACCGTCGTCAGTTGGCTAACATACGAAAGTAGGTGGAGCGGCGTCATTACAAGTCTCGGCGATTTCGCCGTCAGTCAAAAATCGATCGTCGTCTGTGGCTAATTCATACGAAAGAAGGCGGAGCTAATAAGACACTACCTGTTAAACAGCATGACGCTGTTTAGGTCGTTATCAAATGTGATAATTAATAAACAATCATGAAACTGAAAATAACAGACCTCGGCGAATTTTTGTAACGGTGTTTGTAACACGGATTAGTAGTGAGTGGTGGACAGTGACAAGTTCTTGACATGACTCTGTGTATTGTTATTCACAGATTGTCGGAAACACAAAACGCCCTCGGGCGATCAAAAGACAATTAAGTATTACCCGTTCTCCGATAATCATGTGTCATTAAAAACGTTTTGAACTCGGCCGTACGTAAGCGCAACAAAGTTATGATAATTGCATTGTTTTTTGTCAATATTTAAATACTGACTTGCGTGTTTAAAGTTTAACTTGCATATTGTTCTGGACGTGATTTTTATTCTACACGAATATATGGGGGGCATTATTCGGCGCCTCTCCATCCCTCATGAAAAAGACAGATAAAATAATACAATGATCTTCCTAAATTCGTTTCAAACAACCTTAATTAAAGCCCCCTGAAACTACTCTGAACAGAACAAATTTCATTGTATTAAAAGCGGTAAAAATCGCGAAAATTTGAAGGAAGTCACGGACATGCGAGGTCGCGAAAATATATGACAAACGGGAAACGATGTAAATATTTTTCATTTTTGAGCTGATGGAGCTTAGGTTGGGGATTAGCAGCTACCTAATTTAAGTATTAGAAAATATAACTTACAAGCTGCAAGACAAAAAAGAAAAATAATATGCAACCCTAGAGTATAAGAACCCTATGGCCCATAGCTAAACCCCAAAAATTCTCACCTTTACTCTTTAAAATTTGATTTTGAACTTTAACATTTAAGACTGAAGAATCAATGACCCTTCAATTTGAAACACCCCGTTTTTTTACCCCCACCCCCTGAAATTACAATTTTTACACAACAAATCTCAAACAAAAGTTTGCTGTCATGATTGTCTTTGTCAGTCTTCAATTGAGATTATTTCAGCCAAAATCTGTTCTTGTTTAAAACATTTCCTAGTCTCTGTGAATAATATTTTAAGTAGTGTAAAAAAAGATATGCATGATAGTCAAATATAAACACAAACTTGAAAATAAAGATTTAATATGAAAATGTTGTCGGTTTACATAAATTCATAATCTATATATGAAAGAAGATAAATTTAAAACACAGATTAATCTTGTATATTTCATGTATTATTTATTTTATTATAATATAGTCTAATGAGTAACAAGTTTAGATGTACAAATGAAAAGTGAAGGGGTGTTAACAATTATATGCAGCAAACACCACTTGCAGAACTAACAATACATACCCACAAAAAAAAAAAAAAAAAAAAAAATTCCCTACCTACCGACCCTCTTTTTTTTGGCCATGCCACCAGAAACACAACTATTTTTTTTTTAGGCCTTATGCATTGAAGGATTTTAAAATAACTTGGCACAAATGTCTAGCACATCAAGACGACGTGTCGCATGCAAGACCCACGTCACTACCTCAAAGGTCAAGGTCACACTTAGAGTTTTTAGGTAATGGAATCCTGTATATGCATACATTTGTGTCCGGACTAACGTTGTCATGCATTGATTGATTTTAAGATAACTTGGCACAAATGTTCAGCACATCAAGCCGATGTGTCGCGTGCAAGACCCACGTCCCTACCTCAAAGGTCAAGGTCACACTTAGAGTTTATAGGTTATGGAATCCTGTATATATGTATACATTTGTGTCCGGTCTGTAACTTTGTCATGCATTGATTGATTTAAAATAACTTGGCACAAATGTTTAGCACATCAAGACAATGTGTTGTGTGCAAGAACCATGTCCACCTACCTCAAAGGTCAAGGTCACACTTAGTGTTTAAAAGTAATGGAATACTGTGCATAGTAACTCTGTCATGCATGGAAGGATTTTAAAATTACATAGCACATTTATTGAGCACATGGAGAGGACGCAGACTGTGAGACACCTCTTTCGGGGGCATTTGTCACTTGTGATGGACAGCTCTTGTTTGGTCTTCATGTTTCAAGTGCCACCACAGACGGGCTAAGTTAGACCTATTTCAAAGTTACGCACAGATAGGCCAATGGTGGGTCCAGGGCAAAACTCTGGTCAGGAGGCAAGACTCGAGAGGGCCGGAGGCACCCTGGCCCCAATTTCACGAACATACTTAAGTAAATACTTAGTAACATGCTTAACTTATTTCAACACTTATCAGCCCCTTGCATGTATATTATTTTAAAGAATTAAACTTTTTCAGAATCGTATTTACCCATTTATCACAATTATATATACACTTGTTAGTATTTGTGCAGAAAATGTTGTTTTTAGCAAGTAATTTACACTGAGTAAATTCTTAAGATTCTTAAAATTCTTAACTTGTACTCAAATGAATTTTTGCTCAATCTGACTTTTATTTAGTATTATATAATATGTTTGTTCTTTCAACATGTTAATTTCATTAAAAAATATACTATTGTTTCAAATGACGACAAGAAACATTATTATTTTTAGTGACAATTAGACTTCAAAATAACTTACTTAGCTAAGCAATTACTTAAGTATTTTCGTGAAATCGGGGCCTGAATTTCTGTGGTTTAAGCAATTATTTCTGAATTTTAAAGGGCAATATCACTTCAAGGAAACTGCCTGTCTGTAAACAACTGAAATACAGTTGAAATTGAAACCGGTATTAAATTCCAAGGAAAAAATTAGTTTTGCTGAACTTATTTGAAATAGTTTCTTTCACTATGAACAAGGTCACTATTCATGCTATTTCAAGTACTACATGTAGAATCACTGAAAACTGTCAATAAGCTCATACTTAATTTGAAACAACATACTCTTAACAGTATCTGGATGCTCAAGGTTTTGGTCTTTATTCAATGGGATGCGCAATATATGGCCATCGTTGCCATCGTTTCTTCATACCTGTATGATCTTGTCTGCAATTTTCTTTTTTGTTTTCAGCAATTGGAGGAAATGCGCCCAGAAAGGCACTCGGAGGAGCTGGCCCTAGCAGTGCTGGGGCATCGCCTTCAGGTTTGCTTGTTCAGCCTTTATTTTCTCAAGATTAAAAGTTGTTGGAGGAAGCTTCTGTCTCAATCATCAACTAGCAGATGATTCATCATGTATGATGAAACCATTTTATAATTGTCAACAGAATGACGGTATACCAGAACATCACATTTTTAGGGCACTAGTTAGTACATGTACAGTGTATGAGTCTTGCTATTTGGCTTATAGGAACTGGCAGCAACTGCCAATTGAATTATCTTTCAGTAGCACTTTTAAGTAACTACTGGATGGGGATAAAGTGTTAGGCAGTTACCATCTTAGTTCACAGAATGCAAACAGTATTTCAGTTCAATAACTGAAAATAGCAAAAGGCCGTTTCTACATAAATGGGAACTCTATCGTTGAGGGGAAAATATTCATTTTTTTCATACGTAAATTTTGTAAGTTTTATTAATATATAAAGAAGACATATGTTTTAAATATAGTAAAGGAAAGTAAAATATAACTGACAATAAATTGCTTATATGATATAATTATTTGTGTAAGGTTGAATTGAAGAAATAGCAGAATCAAATTTTTAAAATTATTGCCCTAGTATTTGAAAAAGTAATTTTCCTTACAGGTAAGGCAGCTGCAAAGTATGCTGGTGGAAACCCTGTATGCCCCAGGCCAACACCAGACTGGCAGAAAGGAATTGGTAGCTTTTTGGGACAGACAAGCTCATCAGATAAAGAAAACACACAACCTTCAGACACAGCTCAAGCTGGGTAAGATAGTCCATACAGGCAGACTTTAAAAGTTTCTTTAAAAGACAAATTTTATGCAAACCCTGGAAGGTAAAGGTTGCTTGGTGTTTAGCAATAAATGCATCTATGTATTTGTTGTTCAGTATCTGAATGTATTAAGAAAAATCTTTGAATTGTTAGTATTTGCTAGTAAATGGAGACACAGGTGTAATACTTAACCTTAAACTTAGTATAGCACTAATAGATGAAGACTTGCAATGAATTTGTCCAAGCTTGACATACTTTCTTGGTGCCTCGGGACATGCTTGATTTTGGCTTTAAAAGTTTAATATGTGAACTGGGGTGTAAAAATCCACTCGTATTGTTGACAGAGTTTCAGTAGAGCAACCACAGTTTCACTGGACTGCTGTCTTGATTTTTATGCTTTTGAATTATTCTGTAGGAATAAACTTGGTGTACATATTCATATATTTTGATAGTACATTTGGTATTAATTTTCATTTTTCTGAGAGTGGAAATCACTGCTTAATGTCTTTTAAAATAATGACAGTTACTTTGAACTTTTGAAGGACAATATCACTTCAAGTAAGCTGTCTGTTTGTCACTTAGAAGGGCAATATCACTTCTAGTAAGCTGCCTGTTTGTCACTTAGAAGGGCAATATCACTTCAAGTAAGCTGCCTGTTTGTCACTGAGAAGGGCAATATCACTTCAAGTAAGCTGCCTGTTTGTCACTTAGAAGGGCAATATCACTTCAAGTAAGCTGCCAGATTGTCACTTAGAAGGGCAATATCACTTCAAGTAAGCTGCCTGTTTGTCACTTAGAAGGGCAATATCACTTCAAGTAAGCTGCCTGATTGTCACTTAGAAGGGCAATATCACTTCAAGTTAGCTGCCTGTTTGTCACTTAGAAGGGCAATATCACTTTGAGTAGTAAAATCACTTCAATGAAACTGCCTGTCTGCATGTATGTGTAAAGCTAGAAACAAATATATTTCAGGTCAAGTAAGGAACCAGAAGAAGGCTGTAGTAAAGATGACAGTTAACGGTCATGTAAGATATAAGACTGTCATTGCTCACAGATACTTTACACAAACATTCAATGCTAACTAAACTTGCAGCAGGAATATTGAAAAACATGGAAAAAGTTACAGAGAAAACACATGTTTTGTTGTAGGCTACAACAGCGGAGAAAGCCCAAGTTGGACTGCAAAAATGAGGAAGCATAGTGTGAGCATTTTATTGGTGCTGATGTTTGTTGAGATGAAGTTTGGCATATCGTGACGTAGTACCTCTTCGGTGATTTGTTGGAATCTGAGTGGCACAGTCTTCAAAAGTTCATTAGAATATGTTCACAATTGGTAACAGCTGACATAACCAGTGATCGGAGATCTTGGCATGAGGTCAATGAACTTGATCGTCTTGATGAGGCTATTTGTATATTGTAGTTTAAAACCATTTATGTAGCATTAGGCATATTGCAGTCAGTGAGTCATACTTATTTAGTTCCATTTTCCAACATATGGCTTTTCACTGCACCCTCTTGTGCTTTTATTTTGCATCAGATTTTTACAAGATTCTGTGAGGAGGTATATGATAAATTCTAAAACAAACTAAATCAAGATTTTATAAAAAGAAAACACCAGTAGAATAATGAAATATTCTGTAACATAGACAGATAAGTAGAATAGATAGTGGTGAGAAGTGGCATTACACATTCAAAATGTAATGTTTTAAACATTTGCAAGATTTTCTGTTAAGACATTTTGTGCCAAGAATGCATCAGATTTCTGAAGATGTTCATAACTAGTGTATTTACATATTATATTCTAGAAAAAATGCATATAATGATGAATTCTGTTGATTTTTAGCTCACCTGAGCTGGCTCAGGGTGAGCTATTAGGATCGATGAATGTCCGGTAGACGGGCCGTCGCGTCGCCGCCGCCGTCCGTCCACATTTAGTTCGTTAACACTCTAGTGGTCACATTTTTTCCTCAGTTGTCAAAACTTGGTCAGGATGTTTGTCCAAGTAATTACTCGGACGAGTTCGAATATGGGTCATCTGGGATAAAAAACTAGGTCACAGAGCCCAAAAATAGAAAAATCTTGTTAAGGCTCTAGAGGCTACTGTTTCAGTCCAAATATCCTGGCAATTTGTCAGAAAGGTTGTTTCTATGATTTCTAGCTCAAGTTTTAATATGGGTCACCTGGGGTCAAAAACTAGGTCACACAGCCCAAATATGGAAAAACCTTGTTAACACTCTAGAGGTAACATTTTCAGCCCAAATATCCTGGAAATTTGTCAGAAAGGTTGTTAAGTTGATTTCTAGCCCAAGTTCGAATATGGGTCATCTGGGGTCAAAAACTAGGTCACAGCCCAAATATGGAAAAACCTTGTTGACACTCTAGATGTTACATTTTCAGCCCAGATATCCTTGAAATATGTCAGAAAGTGCAGATAATGATCAGACAGCAAAATAATGAAAGTGCAGATCATGATCAGACAGCTAAATTATGAAAGTGCAGATCATGATCAGATAGCTAAATAATGCATAGCAAACAGTGCAGATCATGATCAGACAGCAAAAAATAAAAAGCTGGCAGTGCAGATCATGACCAGCCAACATACAATGAATAGCTTACAGTGCAGATCATGATCAGACAGCAAAAAATGAATAGCCAATAGTGCAGATCATGATCAGACAGCAAAATAATAAGGCCTAGAGCTTAGATATTCAGCATGTGGCAATAATTGACTCTCTACCAAGATTGTTCAAATCCTGACCTCAGGGTCAAAATTAACCCTGCCTGGGGGGGGGTTTGATTTTACATAGGCTTATTAAGAGGATATCATGAGCCAAAGGTAAAAATTGATCCTTTCTGCTATTAATAACCTTTTTATTTTTGCCAATGGTAGACAGGTGAGCGATACAGGGCCATCTTGGCCCTCTTGTCTATATAAAGGGCTTGAGAAATTTTCTGCTGATTTATTAATTCTGTTCTGTAAAGTCACTACATTTTCTGTTACAATGCTAAATGAAATGTAATGTAATTACAAGGCAGTGAAGACCAATGTAACATGTTAAGAGATCATCTCTAGGGAGCAAAGAATTGACCGGGTAATTTTTGGAGAGAGCTTGTACATGTATGTCAAGGTAAAATCATTAAAAGTTGTGGCATGAGGGATTGAGTGTTTTAAGGGTGGCTGTTTGGAATACTGATAAATAAGTGAACTATATGTTTGTATACCAGTAAATGATTAAAGGCATTTTTTTGCTCGTCTGGCCATTTGCTTGAACACAATCTCCTGCTCAAGTAATATGAAGTAAAGTAAAGTTATATTTATTTTACAACGTGGGGTTCCATAACAGTAATCAAAAGGTCTGTTCTTGAGCTTATTTATCTTTATATTTTATCAGACTTTGTACATAAATATGATTTTACTTGACTTCATAATTATTACATGAGCATTTAATGCTGACTGCTGAGCATGAGATTGTGCACAAGAAACTTCCATAAGCAAGGGGTCTTGTTGCAAATTCAGGTCTAGTCAAAATAACACCAGTACATAGTTAATCCATTTTATTATTTTATGAAGCAGTTCTGTCCAAGTTGCAATTTTTATGGTATAGCATCTTCATTTCTCCACCAATTGAAATGTACCAATGTATATGACAGTGTGTATGCAAAAATATATAATCGGCTCCATTGCTGGCCAGATCAGCCCAAATAGGTTAAAATTTACATTGAGTTATCAAAAACATGATTTTTCACTCCAGCACCCAAATCAGCCATAATGCCATTAGTGCTATTTTTGATGTTTTACAGACTGTCTGTAAATGCCCATTTATAGAGATTTTGTTCAAGTTCCACAAATTCTGAACGCCTTTCATGTGTTATCTGTTTGGAATGATCTGACATGCTTCTGTTCATTAGCACTATTATGATGTCACTATTATTTGTTCATATATTATTTTGTAATTTTTAAAATAAAAAAATGTAAATTATATCTTGTCTATGCTTTTAACTCTAAAAATTGCAGCATCACCTGTAACTCTTACATTGATGTCAATATTGCATGAAATATTAGTGAGGTCAATATGACATGAAATGCTAGTGAGGTCAATAGTGCATACAATTCTAGCGAGGTCACTATTGCATAAAATTCTAGCAAGGTCAATATTGCATGTATTGCTTCAGAAGTCATATTCCAGGACACTTGGCAAGTTAAATTATGATTCAGATAATCTTTCCTGACAAGCTTCGCAAGAATCTTTGTATTCTTTGATAGGATTGCGGAATATAATCAGCCACATGGGCAAGGTTGATTTTGTAAACCTATTTTATGTGTACATTTTTGCTTTTGAGCACAAAAGGACATTATTCGGGCCTGATTTTAACCTTTAATGATCCTCCATTCTGCTTAAAGCTAGACGTGTGTCAATTGCATGGATGGCCCCTATTTAGGCAATGCATCTAAACAAAACCTCGGGTGCACAATTTTACAGTCTGAATAACATAAATATAATATTGCATGCCGCTTGGTCATGCACGTTTCTCATCCACAAATTCAAGCTAACATATTTGCTCTTATGGACGGACCTTTATAAAATTTGCTTCAAATCAAATCGTGCACGTTTGGAGTTGTACGCGAAACAAACAGAAGTTCCATGATTTACTAATTCAAGGACCATAACTTTGCCTTTAGTGAGTGAAGCTGCAAACAACCAGCTGCACCAACTTTACACCCAGAACGATACATGTGTTTGTTGTGACTAATATGTTGCATGCTATGCAAACACCAAAATTTTGATCTTTTGAAATTCAGGGATCATTACTATGATTTTACTGGATGCAGTCACAAACAAAAATCCAGATGTTCAGCCTGTATTACATTACTGTAAGGCTTAATTTTGATATTAATTGATCATAATAACAATGTATGTATATATATACCCCTGAAACGAAGTTTAGGGGGTACACAGTATAGGAGTCACCCCGTGGTTGGTCGGTCCGTTGCATTTTCCTTGTTTGGAGCAAAACTTGAAAACTACTGCTTGGAATTAAATACAACTTCATACAATGGTCAAGCACAATGAGAGGAAGTGCAGCACACTAGAACCATAACTCCATCTGGACTAATTACAGAGTTATTGCCCTTTGCTACTTTTACTTGTCTGGAGCATAACTTGAAAACTATTGCTTCAAAATAAATACAACTTCATACAATGGTGAAGCACATTGAGAGGAAGTGCAGTACACAAGAACCATAACTCTATCTTAAGTAATTACAGAGTTATAACTTATTGCCCTTTGTTACTTTTCCTTGTCCGGAGCATAACTTGAAAACTACTGGTTGTGTTAGTTCAAGGTACAACTATCATAACAATGGTCCAAACACAATGAGTTAGGAAGTGCATGTTTATACAAGATCCATAACTCTTAGTTATATTGACAAATTACAATTATTGCCAAGAACCTTATCTTCTATATTTAATTTGTTTTTGCAAGGTAATTCTGTTACTACTAGACTTCTTCAGTATAGATAGAGTTGTCCTTTTGGGTATTAATTCTGTCACATAATTAGTGATAGGTCCTTAGTTTAATTTGTACATGTATCAGTCTATGTTGTCCTGATTTGTCCAACACTTTAAGAACATACAGGCACAACTAAGAGCACCTTGGATATACCTGCATGGTTTTTATAACTGTCCCCGCACAGTGAGCAAGAAACTTTTATCAAAACCTAAAAAACTGGTCTATGACTAAACTGGCATGCAGCGAACAAAAAAAAACTATACTGTCAAAGTTTTTATCCTGAATAGCATTGATGTAAGGTTTCATGACTCTTTACTGAATGCTTTCTGAGTTACAAATTAACAAGAGCTGTTCACTATACTATAGATACTGAAAGCAACAAAGCGCCATAAAAGCCCATGATAAATAATAATGATAATAATAATAACTTCTTTATTTCAATGAAGGCAAGCACAATAGCGAAAGTACAAGAGACTTTTACAAAATTTCTATTATACAATGTAGGCTTCTTCAAACGGCAAATGAAACAATGAAAACTGAAGGAAAAATCTAAGAAATAAAAGTGACATAAGTTTCAATACCCATGTCTAAAGCCTAACCTTAAACTTAACACACATTGTGCTACCGAACATAACACTAAACAAGGTTTCAAGAAAACAGTTTTTTAACAATACAATTGGCACATTCAAATGGAATAAAAGTTTGCATTAACATACTTAGTATTCAAATCATAAAGACATTTTTTAACACAGTTCCAACACCTTTATATAGTTTATGAAAATTGCATAAATTAATGTAATATAAAGGATATGTGGAGGTTTATAGGTGTTTAAGAGGCCTTCAAATTGCTCATAACATGCACCTCAAACTATGACACCAGTAGCGGTTTAATTCCAGGGAAGTGGACTTGAGAGCCATAACTCGATAACCTACAAGCTTTCATCCTGAATCGAAGCTAATTTAATATAAATCCTATGCTTATAAGCTAAACTTGCAAATGTAATAAAAATTGCTTGAACGTTATAGTAATATACGAGTTCAATGAATTTATCCCTCTTAATATACAAGGGTATAATAGTTCCAAATATGATTTCAGGGTACGCACCATTAAGCGATTTAAGCTCCCTATTGGTGTGGTTTTGCACACAAATGACCATAATACAAGAAGGCACATGTTTCCTTTAATTTGTTCGTTTTGCCTACGTATATTTAGCTTGGGATGCAAGGTGTATTGTAGTGATACAATTTCACTTAAATGTGTGTGTTAACATAGATTGTGTGTGTCATGCGTGTGTGCGCGTGTGTGTGTCTTTGTGTATTGGTGGTGTGCACTTGCTGGGTAATAGTGGGGTTCGTTTAGGAAAGCTCTGCGTTTATCTGTCTGGCATTCCCTGTTTGATATTATTTTTGTTTCTATGATCGGTAAAGGTATCATTCATGTAATTAGTTTTGTGCTTTCGTAAAACATGATCACGTCGTCCTATAGATCTTAAAATACAATTTTCATTGCATGCAACTGATAAAAGATCTGACATATAATCAGGAAATAATCTATTCTTGCATTTAAAGACCATTATTGCTGTATGGTAAATACACCTGTTATTAAAAGTCAACCAGTCTAACTTTTGAAATAAATTCACGGAATGTTTTGTAGAATGTACGTTTTTATAGTTTAATAATTTTATTTTTATCACATGTAGAATGAACGCCTTCACCCCATACAGAACAGCAATAATCAAAACATGGAACAGTGTATTTGTTATAAAACATTTTCTTAATATCATCATTTTGTGTGTGAGGTGCTGGGCACGCAAGATTTTGGGACATCCAGACATAAAATGTCTATTTTCATTTATCCCAATGTCATTACGGTGCCTTTACTGAGTGTGACCAAAAGCAAAACACCAGATGCACAAGTTTACATCCTGAATAACTTAACCATAATGTTTGGTAACTATAGGTCAAATGCTTTTGGAGTCTAATAATTATAAACCTATAAATAGATATAAAGTCAGTTATACAATAACAGTACACTGAAATACTATAACACATTGTTAAAGAACAAAAGATAGGTCTTCTTTTAAGAAAACACAGATTAGAAATTTGCATTTTTTTTTTTTTAATATGTGAAAGTCTGTGGTTAATTTATGCATATAAGTATTATTTTCAAATACTTCTCTGAAACCATGTTAATATGAACGGTTTTCCAATAATATATTTATTCTGTTAATATTTCACTCTGTATCTAAATACAGTAAATTAGGAATTTATGAGTCACTGTTATTTTATGATATCATCTTGAGACTTTATATAACTGGTGTCATTTATTCATGAACAGATGCTGTTCCAATATGAATTGTTCACTGGCACCAGAGTACTGAACTGCCCTGTAATGTTAACAAAATACCAAAAGTATACCTAAAAAACACACCATCATAAAAAAAAAAAAAAAATGGTAGAAATTTATTTTTGACAAACCCACATGTACACTGTTCTATTTTATTCACTATGATGCAGTGATCTTGAGTCTGTCAGTAATATAACTGATTTGTCAATTTTTCAGAGTGTGTTATTTAGGAATATTTTTTTGGCATGTTGTCTCTGGTCCAATATGAATTGTTACCCCTTGAATTAAGGAGTAAATGGTCTCATTTTTTAAATTTTACATTACATGTAAACAGTGTCAACTAATTGTGAAAATTAGAAAAATTATCAAATCATTGGCAAAAATTTCCAGTTTGACAGTTTATAGTAACTGTTGGTTTGTTTCAAGGTTATGTCAGTGTAAAATGTTGGTCAGCAGATGTTCCTCTATATACCCAGTTTTACAAGGTCATATACTTCAATATCATTTTGTTTTCCTCCTATCAACATCTTGGACATCTGATGATTACAGCATATTGCTTGGTAAAGAACTGTCTTGTCCTTGAATTTCAGTACCTCATTTCTGAAATCACCATTTGGTCCAAACTGCAGGACATTGCAGGAGTCTCTTCCACATACAAGTAGACTACCGGTAGTAGTGAGATAACAACCATGGGCCCACCATAACTGTGGACCATTGTATTGTCTAACAGCCTTTCCATGACTGTCCAATACAATGAGTCCTTTTTTTGCATCACAAACATAAATCATAGAACCATCCTTGCTGACAGCTAGACTCCAGATGTTAGAGAACAGTCTCTGTCCAGATTGGTCCCTACTGTACTGCTGCAGCTTACTACCTGATATACTATATATGGATACTGATGTATCATCGTCTGAAAGGTACAGATTACCATTACCATATGCCAGCCCATAACATCTAAAGTCAGTTTGTATCTCCTTTGTTTTTGTCATTCTGCTTCCTACTGAAATGAATTGAACTGGTTTTGATTGTAAGCATACAGCAACTTCCTGTCTACTGATGGTACATACTTGCCATGGTTTACCAGGAAGATCACAGTAGTCTCTGACTGCAAATGTTGAGCTGTCCAAACGTTTCAGCTTGTTGTTGTTGTAATCACTCAGTATTATTGTCCCATCCTCCAGAGTACAGGCACTGATAATATCACAGTCTTTTTTATCTGATTTAACTTTCACACAATATTTCTTGCTTCCTTTAGCCTGAAGTAAAGCATCTGGATGTTGGGTTTTACCAGTTCCAGAAGATGTCTGGTTCCCAGTAGCCTGAAGTAAAGCATCTGGATGTTGGGTTTTACCAGCACCAAAATATGACTGGTTCCCTGTAGCCTGAAGTAAAGCATCTGGTTGTTGGGTTTTACCAGCACCAAAATATGACTGGTTCCATGTAGCCTGAAGTAAAGCATCTGGATGTTGGGTTTTACCAGCACCAAAATATGACTGGTTCCCTGTAGTCTGAAGTAAAGCATCTGGTTTTTTTGTTTTACTAGCACCAGAATATGTCTGGTTCCCTGTGTCCTGAAGTAAAGCATCTGGATGTTGGGTTTTGCCAGTACCAGCATATGTCTGGTTCCCTTTGTTCTGGGACTGAACATCACTGGCTGCAGTTGCTTCTGTAGTACCTGTACTTGTGTGTGTAATTCTGCCCAGGCTATCTAATTCCCGTAATAATGCAGGTATTCTCTGGTCTGGTGTAAAGTCCATGTCTTGTGTTGGAGTACATGCTTTGCTGTCTTCTATGCATTGTGAAGCGTTGCTAGCGATATTCTTTCCCTTATGAGCATTAAGAAAGTCTTGCGAGACATTTCTGCAAGTTGGTCCTATTTTATCTTGTGCAGACTTCACATTGACTTTGCTTGCATCTAACTTTTTCATTTCTTCCTCTATCTGGCTAACCAGGCTTTTGTACTTTTCTTCTATAACAGCTATGGAATTATTCTCGAGTGCATCTAGGCGTTTGTTGATTTCTTTCCTAAATTTTTGGATTTCCTTGATTATCTCAGCCTTTCTCTTTATGAGTTGATCTTTCTGCCTTTGTAGCCCATCATAATGTACTTTTAGACTTAAAGCAATTGTGTCTAGCGTTTGCTTGACATCTCCCTGACCAGATGCACTTTGGTTGTTTTGGATAAACTCCTGGTATGTAAAATGTGTCCTTACATAACCTGTAAGAAAAATGAATCACATATTTCAGATTCAGTTTTATCAGCAATTTCGCTGAGATTATGAAGGAATTCTTCACCAGAACAAAATACATTGTTTCTGACTAAACAAAAGGAAATGTTATGTTCTTTGTACACAAACATGATAAAAAAAACAACAACTGGTGATGTTGTATAGGTTAGTGGCTACTCAGCTCACTTAATTAAAGGTTGAGTGTGCTAAGTTGTGCACCATTTGTGACAGTTGAAATTGTTTTTTACTTAAGACAATGATTGGACTTCCTTTAATTTAAAAAAAAATATATAACATTCCTTAAACATGAATACCTCATCGTAGGGAGAAGTAAATATTTGTGTTTGTAAATTTGAAGCTGAATGAATTATTTACCTGTGATCTACTGCCATACATGTAGCACAACCAACGCTGTCATGATTTTGGCAGTACATGTCAATGTAGTAATGGGTGTGCCTGTTACATCTCTCCGTTGGTGCCGGAGGCTGACCCTGGCTGGATCCCTGCGGTCCTTTAGATAGTTTATTGCTGGTTCCCGATGAGAACTGACTTTTGTCAAGGATCTTGTGCCCAGTTAATGTCGGTAGAGCTTCGTGAAGTTTAACGCAATTTGAACAGAAATAATCCTGACATTCCACACAGTATTTCTCAGCCTCTACATTCTTGCCTTTATGTTTACATACTCGGCATAGTAGATCAAAAGTTTCATCTGATAATATGTCTGTATAATTTGTACTTCTTCCAGACGCCATTTTGTTAACATCTACAATGTCAAATCATTTGCAATATAAATGTCCCGGTTTTACTTCAGCATAGATAAAATCAGTCATAACTTACACAGTCACGTTCAAATGCTTTTTTTAAACGAATCCATGTAATCATTTTTCTATTTGTTCATTCATTCATATACATTACAATTTTGTATACGTTTTCTTTTTAAGCTTAACAAATTATTCAGTGTCTCGTATCATACAGAAAATAATCAAGTACTGCATTATGGGTATGTATAAGTTATGGCATGTAATAAAACCACACTTTGTGTTAAATCAATGACACAGTTAACAGATAAAATAACCTATTTGTGCACTTTAAAGTTAACAGTTTGAAATGGGTAAACAATGACCTTGGATACATTTATCAGTGTCTATTCACAAATAATCAAGCCTGCAAGTGGTATTGTGGGAAAGTGACACTGTAACTTATACTTTTTAACCTGCGATAGTGGTCACCTTAATTATATAACATAATTAATAAGCATTCACCTGTCTTTAGCAGTCACTACTGAGGTATCCCAGGTGGTCTATATTTATTTAAAGTACATGTAAAACAAAATGTATCAAGCTTCCACCTCCCTGAAGAAGCTACTCAGTCAAGAAGCTACTTTTGATATATCCCTTGATTGAACTAGCTACTTTTGTTACATCCCTTGATTGAAGAAGCTACTTTTGATACATCCCTTGATTGAATAAGCTACTTTTGTTACATCCCTTGATTGAAGAAGCTACTTTTGATACATCCCTTGACCAAAGAAGCTACTTTTGATACATCCCTTGATTGAAGAAGCTATTTTGATACAACCTTTGACTGAAGAAGGTACTTTTGATACATCCCTTGACCAAAGAAGCTACTTTTGATACATCCCTTGAATCTCTTACGAAGCTACTTTGACACACACCGTTGAAGAAGCTACTTTTGATATTTGAACCTTTGACTGAAGAAGCTACTTTTGATACATCCCTTGACTGAACAAGCTACTTTTGTTACATCCCTTGATTGAAGAAGCTACTTTTGATACATCCCTTGACCAAAGAAGCTACTTTTGATACATCCCTTGATTGAAGAAGCTACTTTTGATACATCCCTTGACGAAACTTTTGATACCTGACTGAAGAAGCTACTTTTGATACATCCCTTGACCAAAGAAGCTACTTTTGATACATCCCTTGACTGAAGAAGCTACTTTTGATACATCCCTTGACTGAAGAAGCTACTTTTGATACATCCTTGACTGGAACTTTTGATACACCCTTGACTGAGAAGCTACTTTTGATACATCCCTTGACTGGAAGCTACTTTTGATACATCCCTTGACTGAAGAAGCTACTTTTGATACATCCCTTGACTGAACAAGCTACTTTTGATACATCCCTTGATTGAAGAAGCTACTTTTGATACATCCCTTGACCAAAGAAGCTACTTTTGAACATACTGAACTTTGAACCCTTATGAAGAAGCTACTTTTGATACATCCCTTGACTGAAGAAGCTACCAACTTTGATACATCCCTTGACCAAAGAAGCTACTTTTGATACATCCCTTGATTGAAAAAGCTACTTTTGATACAACCTTTGACTGAAGAAGCTACACATCCCTTGACCAAAGAAGCTACTTTTGATACATCCCTTGACCAAAGAAGCTACTTTTGATACATCCCTTGACTGAGGAAGCTACTATGATACCTCCCTTGATTGAACAAGCTTCTTTTGATACACCCCTTAGTAGATGTGTTATGGTGTTTAAGGGTTTTTTTGTGCATGTGCAGATCAGGAGCAGGGATTATGACGTAATCGATTGCGCAACTTAATCCTATTAAGCGGATTATAAGCGGATTATCACTCGAGTCGCTTTGATTGCGCAACTTAATCCCAATTGAGACTTAAGTAGCCATTGAAGCGCAAATTAAAGCTGATTACTAAGTAAACAATTGACAAACAAATTTTAAATATTTGATCAAAACATTATTGAACAATCGTTGGATTAAATCATAAAGTTTAATGCTTAGAATTGTGTATCTGAGTCGCTTTGATTGCGCAACTTAATCCCAATTGAGACTTAAGTAGCCATTGAAGCGCAAATTAAAGCTGATTACTAAGTAAACAATTGGCAAACGAATTTTAAATATTTGATCAAAACATTATTGAACAATCGTTGGATTAAATCATAAAGTTTAATGCTTAGAATTGTGTATCCCTGGTAACAGAAGGGGGCTAGCTAATACGTATAGTGTTTAAATGAATGGACTACTGACTGATCGATTGTTCAAATTGACTGCGGACAGGTGGCTACTAGTTGTATTTAAATGTTTATTAATATATTTTGCGGCGAAGGGCTAGCTAATACCACGGACCTATATATATGTATATATAGGTCCGTGCTAATACGTATAGTGTTTAAATGAATGGACTACTGACTGATCGATTGTTCAAATTGACTGCGGACAGGTGGCTACTAGTTGTATTTATATGTTTATTAATATATTTTGCGGCGATTAGAAAACATGGGGTCGGCAACGGCGGAGTTTAATAGACCAGGTTTCGATGTAGCTCAGCAAAGGGTCGTCTGCATGCTAGAGCTTTCGTTGCCAATACATTACGCCAAAGCGATCACCAACAAGTCGGAGAAGGTTGGTCGCTTGCTATGTACAGGCTGCAAGTACAATCGCCTATCGCAGCGCGATCATTCTTGCATCGTGCCAGGTCACGTGGGCAAACTCGATCACTACTTCTGGAACGTTTTGGGAATACTAGACGAAGAGCGTGTGATCGAGAAGTAGTAAGTTCTGTTCAGTAAGGGAATGAGATGGCTAGCAGGGTTTGACTTCCACTTCTACTTAAGGTGTTATGTAAACATTGACTTTCACACCTAGGTGTACACAAACAATGCATAGAAATGTGTTGAATGGGTGTATTATGTCCAGATATTTAGTAATTTAAAATGAGAAAAACCAATTAATAACTTCCGATTAATTTTATGTATGCATGTATGTGTTATACACTCACAGTAACAACCTACACGTTTATTTATGTACTTTCATCTGAAACTGTTGAAATGAGCCTCTTGTAACATTGTAACATGTATTAACCTCATTTGTTCATGTTTGCATGAAATGAGCGTAATAAAAGGTTTTTGACTTGACTTGACTTGACTTGACTTGACTAGTATTGACGTTTCGTGTGCTTACGATTAAATGGAGAACAATGGCGGGTGTTACTAATCGCTCTAAGTAGGCTTAAGAAATTATAGTGTATTGTCTCTTAACTATTTGGTATTGATGCGCGAAATGTCTTTGGTGCTTTAGATTGAGCGGAGGTGTCGTTGTTCTAAGTTGGCGGCTTTAACTAATAATCATAGTGTATTGTTGGGGAAAAGAAACTGACTCGGGTGAAACTTCCAACTATTTAGTGATGCGCGAAATGTTTTTGATGCTTTAGTTTGAATTTGGGTGTCGTCACTTTGAAATCGCGCTACGTAGGTTAGAAATATTTGTAGTAAAATGTTGAGGAAAAGACACTGAATGTCCCGTTGCTAAGGTGTAACCGTTTTTTTTTAATGTCAGAGACTCGTGAACTGGGTTCCCAGAATGGCAATACTCAACCAGCCAGCATATATGGCTGAAGGAGAAAAATCACACAGCAGATGCAGAAAGCATAAGTACAGTCCCATCATACGGACAGTGCTGATGCCCACCGAAAGAACAAAATTGACTCAACGATTTTGTCATGTTCGTCTGCGGACGAGTGGTTTGAGACAGAATCGTAATAAATTTTATAGCGCCTTGTAGTATAATGTGTTTAATAGGTAACATACATGCAGTTATGATGATATGTATTTTTTAAAATGACTTTTTATTTTTCACAATAAATGATATTTGAAATATAAATTTATGTACATGTATTAACGTTTATAAATACATACACTAAACAAAACTTCTAACGCACCACCTGCCATTTTCCTTCTTTATTTAACTAATAGCCCTTCCAATATCTGCCAGCTTATTTTAAGCTATTGGTGCACGAAAGCTATCATATCTTGCATTTATGAAGACATTAGGTAGATACTTCAGTCACACGAATTTCATAAAGATCGAGTGGCAAAAATCATGTGGCAGAGAATTTTACTTTAACGTTTAAACCTACGTAGATTTAACATGTGTTTTTGCCTTGATGCTCTTTCTTGGGTAAACCACTCTTAAAATTTTCTTCCATATGAAATTTGTACCACTCAATCATTTTGAAATTTCATATAACAGAAGTATCTACCCAATGTCTTCATAATTGCAAGATATGATGCCGTTCGTGTAGCGATAGCTAAAAATAAGAGGACATAAATGGGGACTCTCGGTAATTAAATAAAGAAGGAAAAAGGCAGGTGGCGCGTTAGAAGTTTTGTTTAGTGTACATAAACTGTACTTGCGAAAATCGCGTACTTTTACTTGTTGAAACTATTTTCCATTTTCTACAGGCATGAGCCAGTCGGAAAAAACTTCTTTTATCGAAACAATGCTTTTGCAACGAAACGGTCTATTTACTTTACCGTTGTCAAAGATCGTATACTGTTACAGCGATTATCAAGAAAAGTTCTCGAGCATGGCCCAAAGTATCGACAATATATCGTTTTATCACGGACTATCTGATCAAGATTTCGGTAAATCGCTCAACTTAGACACGAGTCCTAGATCAACTATATAACCGTTAGTTTATGCTGGCAACAAAACTGTTTGATTGGTCACTACCCTGTAATCGAGAGGACTACCGCCGATCAGATATTGACGCTCGCTGAAATTTCCTACAACAGAAAGAAACGGGGTTTATAAAGTATCTGATGCGGATTATAGCATACTGTCCAGGTATAAACATACGCTGAAAGAAACTTGCGTCTCGCCACGCCACGGTACAAGACCATTATGTTCTGTTGCGTATCGTATCGTTCACTTTCCTCCCTAACAGGCCAAATAACGCATTCTCTGGTCATATTAAATGTTTACAATCCCGCCTTCAAAATACATATGGCTTTACAACATATACCAAGACTTGTATGACGAGATCGGAAATTCCGTACCAAACGTTCAATTTGAACAGGGTCTGCCCACAAGGTCGGACATTCAGCAGTGGGCTGAAACAGAGCGACACCTTGTGCTTATACTGGACGACCTATATCACCTGTTGATCAACTCTAGGGACATACTGTATTTGTTCGTTTTACTCTGTCACCATCTGACGGTAACGGTAATCATAAGTTGTCATAATATATTTATGAACTCAAAGTACGCGAAAACGATGACGACAAACTTGCATTATATTTTGCTATTTAGACTGCAAAATCGCTTGCAGCTATCTATGCTAGGCACACAATTGTTTGTTCACAGTAAGAAGTCGAAACACTTCCTTGGCGTCTATGACGATGTCATGGCAGTGGATCAATACAGCCCTTTGATCATTGATCTCAGTCCACAGACCAAACATTCGGATTATAAACTGCGGTCCAACATCTTACCTGGACAGCTACCTGTGATATACGAGCTGGAGTAGTTGGGGATTGAAGCGGATTAGACGGGTTGTGTATCGAGCAAAGCAGACAGTTATATGATACGCAATCAAGCAGACGACAGCACAATGAATTGTATATTGCCGTAAGAGGTATTAGCGCTCGTGTGCAACTGACAAGTTACTCGCTCGTTGCTGTACATTCGGATTATAAACTACGGTCAAACATCTTACCTGGACAGATACCTGTGATATTCGAACTGAAGTAGTTAAAGTGGATTAAAGCGGATTAGACTGGGCGTGTATCGAGCAAAGCAGACAGATATATGATACGCAATCAAGCAGACGACAACATAATAAATTGTATTGCTGTTAGATGTATTAGTGCGCGTGTGGGATGGACAAAATCGCTCGTAATATTGACTTTTTACGTTACTTGGTTGTTGCTGTACCAAGCCAGCTACATCGAAATAAGTACATTCAATATCTCAATACGGTAATACAATGCATACATAACAAACTCTATACAACACTTCACTACAATACTATACAATACAACACAAAAACTAGGAAAACACGAAGGGTTACAAATGTAAGTGTATGCTTTGTACATCAAGTGTTTGCATAGAAGGTAACGGAATGTCGGCTAGCTTGCGGCGATGCAGTACAGGTCTTTTACATAGATTTAATGAAACAACGGACGAAGCAATATCCGTATATGCACCACTGGTCACTTTTTAGTTAAATTACACTATTTGCCGACACGAGATTCGTCAATTCCAGTAATGCATCGTTCTCTCGAATACATTGTACTTGTAAGTTTTTTTTAATGCTTTGCTCATTACAAATGGTAAGTAGGGGAGTGGAAATTTGCTTTCAGATACTTTAACCTCGGCGAAGGCAGCACGTAACCAATACATGTGCTCAGCAGAACTAGCCACAGGTCCTTGTTGGCGGAATCAGAAATTATCCGCGAAACCGTCTGAGCCGCACATCTAACTGAACGGTATACCAGAAAGAATAATTTGTCAATATACAGTACCATCATATAACAATTTAACATAACTTTGGTAATAAGTGTTCAGTATACACTGTAGAAATACAGTTACAATACATTCCCCGGTCCCAATATCACGAAAATACTTAAGTAATTGCTCAGCTAAGCCTGTTATTTTAAGTTCTTATTCAGGATATTTGTTGTTGTCATTTTTAACGATAGTCTATTTTTAAATAGAATTAACACGTTGAAAGAAAAAAATGTTGAATAATACTAAATGCAAGTCAGATACAGTGAAAAATTCATTTGAATACAAGTTAAGGTTTCCGTGCAGCAGATTTAGACAAATTTCAGAAAGAACTTGTATCTGTTCGCTCGAAAGGCCACGAAGCCGCTGTTTTCTCTGGCTTAGTACAGCAACAACCAAGTAACGTAAAAAGTCAATATTACGAGCGATTTTGTCCATCCCACACGCGCACTAATACATCTAACAGCAATACAATTTATTATGTTGTCGTCTGCTTGATTGCGTATCATATATCTGTCTGCTTTGCTCGATACACGCCCAGTCTAATCCGCTTTAATCCACTTTAACTACTTCAGTTCGAATATCACAGGTATCTGTCCAGGTAAGATGTTTGACCGTAGTTTATAATCCGAATGTACAGCAACGAGCGAGTAACATGTCAGTTGCACACGAGCGCTAATACCTCTTACGGCAATATACAATTCATTGTGCTGTCGTCTGCTTGATTGCGTATCATATAACTGTCTGCTTTGCTCGATACACAACCCGTCTAATCCGCTTCAATCCCCAACTACTCCAGCTCGTATATCACAGGTAGCTGTCCAGGTAAGATGTTGGACCGCAGTTTATAATCCGAATGTTTGGTCTGTGGACTGAGATCAATGATCAATTGATCCACTGCCATGACATCGTCATAGACGCCAAGGAAGTGTTTTGACTTCTTACTGTGAACGAACAATTGTGTGCCTAGCATAGATAGCTGCAAGCGATTTTGCAGTCTAAATAGCAAAATATAATGCAAGTTTGTCGTCATCGTTTTCGCGTACTTTGAGTTCATAAATATATTATGACAACTTATGATTACCGTTACCGTCAGATGGTGACAGAGTAAAACGAACAAATACAGTATGTCCCTAGAGTTGATCAACAGGTGATATAGGTCGTCCAGTATAAGCACAAGGTGTCGCTCTGTTTCAGCCCACTGCTGAATGTCCGACCTTGTGGGCAGACCCTGTTCAAATTGAACGTTTGGTACGGAATTTCCGATCTCGTCATACAAGTCTTGGTATATGTTGTAAAGCCATATGTATTTTGAAGGCGGGATTGTAAACATTTAATGTGACCAGAGAATGCGTTATTATGCTTGTAAGGGAGGAAAGTGAACGATACGATACGCAACAGAACATAATAGTCTTGTACCATGGCGTGGCGAGACGCAAGTTTCTTTCAGCGTATGTTTATACCTGGACAGTATGCTATAATCCGCATCAGATACTTTATAAACCCTGTTTCTTTTTGTTGTAGGAAATTTCAGCGAGCGTCAATATCTGATCGGCGGTAGTCATCTCGATTACAGGGTAGTGACCAATCAAACAGTTTTGTTGCCAGCATAAACTAACGGTTATATAGTTGATCTAGGACTCGTGTCTAAGTTGAGCGATTTACCGAAATCTTGATCAGATAGTCCGTGATAAAACGATATATTGTCGATACTTTGGGCCATGCTCGAGAACTTTTCTTGATAATCGCTGTAACAGTATACGATCTTTGACAACGGTAAAGTAAATAGACCGTTTCGTTGCAAAAGCATTGTTTCGATAAAAGAAGTTTTTCCCGACTGGCTCATGCCTGTAGAAAATGGAAAATAGTTTCAACAAGTAAAAGTACGCGATTTTCGCAAGTACAGTTTATGTATGTATAAACGTTAATACATGTACATAAATTTATATTTCAAATATCATTTATTGCGAAAAATAAAACGTCATTTTAAAAAATACATATCATCATAACTGATACCTATGTTACCTATTAAACACATTATACTACAAGGCGCTATAAACTTTATTACGATGCTGTCTCAAACCACTCGTCCGCAGACGAACATGACAAAATCGTTGAGTCAATTTTGTTCTTTCGGTGGGCATCAGCACTGTCCGTATGATGGGACTGTACTTATGCTTTCTGCATCTGCTGTGCGATTTTTCTCTTTCAGCCATACATGCTGGCTGGTTGAGTATTGCCATTCTGGGAACCCAGTTCACGAGTCTCTGACATTAAAAAAAAACGGTTACACCTTAGCAACGGGACATTCAGTTTCTTTTCCTCAACATTTTACTACAAATATTTCTAACCTACGTAGCGCGATTTCAAAGCATCAAAAACATTTCGTGCATCACTAAATAGTTGAAAGTTTCACCCGAGTCAGTTTCTTTTCCCCAACAATACACTATAATTATTAGTTAAAGCCGCCAACTTAGAACAACGCTCAATCTAAAGCACCAAAGACATTTCGCGCATCCATATCAAATAGTTGAGAGACTATACACTATAATTACTTAAAAACAAAAATAATATCAAACAGGAAATGCCCACTTAGCCTACTTAGAGCGATTAGTAACACCCGCCATTGTTCTCCATTCAATCGTAAGTGCATGAAACGTCAATACTAGTCAAGTCAAGTCAAGTCAAAAACCTTTTATTACGCTCATTTCATGCAAACATGAGCAAATGAGGTTAATACATGTTACAATGTTACAAGAGGCTCATTACAACAGTTTCAGATGAAAGTACATCAATAAACGTGTAGGTTGTTACATGTACTGTGAGTGTATAACACATACATGCATACATAAAATTAATCGGAAGTTATTAATTGGTTTTTCTCATTTTAAATTACTAAATATCTGGACATAATACACCCATTCAACACATTTCTATGCATTGTTTGTTTACACCTAGGTGTGAAAGTCAATGTTTACATAACACCTTAAGTAGAAGTCAAACCCTGCTAGCCATCTCATTCCCTTACTACTTCTCGATCACACGCTCTTCGTCTAGTATTCCCAAAACGTTCCAGAAGTAGTGATCGAGTTTGCCCACGTGACCTGGCACCCCACGTGACCTGGCACGATGCAAGAATGATCGCGCTGCGATAGGCGATTGTACTTGCAGCCTGTACATAGCAAGCGACCAACCTTCTCCGACTTGTTGATGATCGCTTTGGCGTAATGTATTGGCAACGAAAGCTCTAGCATGCAGACGACCCTTTGCTGAGCTACATCAAAACCCGGTCTATTAAACTCCGCCGTTGCCGACCCCATGTTTTCTAATCGCCGCAAAATATATTAATAAACATATAATACAACTAGTAGCCACCTGTCCGCAGTCAATTTGAACAATCGATCAGTCAGTAGTCCATTCATTTATACTCTATACGTATTAGCACGGACTTATATGATTTAATCCAACGATTGTTCAATAATGTTTTGATCAAATATTTAAAATTCGTTTGCCAATTGTTTACTTAGTAATCAGCTTTAATTTGCGCTTCAATGGCTACTTAAGTCTCAATTGGGATTAAGTTGCGCAATCAAAGCGACTCAGATACACAATTCTAAGCATTAAACTTTATGATTTAATCCAACGATTGTTCAATAATGTTTTGATCAAATATTTAAAATTTGTTTGTCAATTGTTTACTTAGTAATCAGCTTTAATTTGCGCTTCAATGGCTACTTAAGTCTCAATTGGGATTAAGTTGCGCAATCAAAGCGACTCGAGTGATAATCCGCTTATAATCCGCTTAATAGGATTAAGTTGCGCAATCGATTACGTCATAATCCCTGCTCCTGATCTGCACATGCACAAAAAAACCCTTAAACACCATAACACATCTACTCCCCTTGACTGAAAAAGTAACTTTTGATACATCCCTTTACTGAAAAAGCTACTTTTGATACATCCCTTGACCAAAGAAGATACTTTTGATACAATCCTTGGCTGAACAAGCTACTTTTGATACATCCCTTGACTGAGGAAGCTACTTTTGATACACCCCTTGACCAAAAAAGCTACTATTGATACATCCCTTGCCTGAAGAAGCTACTTTTGTTACATCCCTTGACCAAAGAAGCTACTTTTGATACATCTCTTGACTGAAGAAGCTTCTTTTGATACATCCCTTGACTGAGGAAGCTACTATGATACCTCCCTTGATTGAACAAGCTTTATTGATACACCCCTTGACTGAAAAAGTAACTTTTGATACATCCCTTGACTGAAAAAGCTACTTTTGATACATCCCTTGACCAAAGAAGATACTTTTGATACAATCCTTGGCTGAACAAGCTACTTTTGATACATCCCTTGACTGAGGAAGCTACTTTTGATACCTCCCTTGGCTGAACAAGCTACTTTTGATACATCCCTTGACTGAGGAAGCTTCTTTTGATACCTCCCTTGACTGAGGAAGCTACTTTTGATACATCCCTTGACCAAGAAGCTTCTTTTGATACAATCTTTGGCTGAACAAGCTACTTTTTATACATCACTTGACTGAAGAAGCTACTTTTGATACATCCCATAACTGAAGAAGTTACTTTTGATACATCCGTTGACCAAAGAAGCTACTTTTGATACATCCCTTGACTGAAGAAGCTACATTTGATACCTCCCTTGACTGAAGAAGCTACTTTTGATACATCCCTTGACTGAAAAAGCTACTTTTGATATACCCCTTGAATGGAGAAGCGACTTTTAATACATCCATTGACATAAAAAGCTACTTTTAATACATCCCTTGACTGAAAAGCGACTTTTGATATCCCCTTGACTGGAGAAGCTTCTTTTGATACTTCCCTTGACTAAAGATGCGACTTTTGATCATCCCTTGACTGAAGAAGCTACTTTTGATACATCCCTTGACTGGAGAAGCTTCTTTTGATACATCCCTTGACTAAAGATGTGACTTTTGATACATCCCTTGACTGAAGAAGCTACTTTTGATACCTCCCTTGACTGGAGAAGCTTCTTTTGATACATCCCTTGACTAAAGATGCGACTTTTGATACATCCCTTGACTGAAGAAGCTACTTTTGATACCTCCCTTGACTGGAGAAGCTACTTTTGATACATCCCTTGACCAAAGAAGCTACTTTTGATACATCCCTTGACTGAGGAAGCTACTTTTAATACATCCCTTGACTGAAGAAGCTACTTTTGATACATCTCTTGACCAAAGAAGCTTCTTTTGATACATCCCTTGACCAAAGAAACTACTTTTGATACATCCCTTGACTGAAGAAGGTACTTTTGATACCTCCCTTGACTGGAGAAGCTTCTTTTGATACATCCCTTGACTAAAGATGCGACTTTTGATACATCCCTTGACTGAAGAAGCTACTTTTGATACCTCCCTTGACTGGAGAAGCTTCATTTGATACATCCCTTGACCAAAATAGCTATTTTTGATACATCCCTTGACTGAGGAAGCTACTTTTGATACATCCCTTGACCAAAGATGCTTCTTTTGATACATCCCTTGACCAAAGAAACTACTTTTGATACATCCGTTGACTGAATAAGCTACTTTTGATACATCCCTTGATTGAAGAAGCTACTTTTGATACATCCCTTGACCAAAGAAACTACTTTTGATACCTCCATTGACTGAAGAAGCTACTTTTGATACATCCCTTGACCAAAGAAACTACTTTTGATACATCCCTTGACTGAAGAAGCTACTTTTGATATCTCCCTTGACTTGAGAAGCTTCTTTTGATACCTCCCTTGACTGGAGAAGCGACTTTTGATACACCTGTTGACCCAAAAAAAAGTTCAATCGCGTTTTTTTTTTGTTTTTTTTTTTATTATTATCGCGTGGCCACGCGATAACTTTTGTTTTGTTTTTTCTTTTTTTATTATCACGTGGCCACGCGATAACGTTTAGTTTTTCGTTTTTGCTTTTTTTATTATCACGTGGCCACGCGATAACGTTTAGTTTTTCGTTTTTTCTTTTTTAATTATCGCGTGGCCACGAGATAATATTAAAAAAATCCCACATGTCACCTCTGTGCTTCCGTATCTATTATCGCAGTAGAATTTGATTTTGTGAAGGCACATACAATTAGTGGTTCCGCTAAAACAACGAGGCCAGCAATGACAAAAAGGAAACCAGTTAAAATAAAAGATGCATACCAGCTTCCAGTGTAATCCTCTGACCAACCTGACACATATATGTGTCTGGATTAATTTTCTAACTTAAGTCTCTTTCTAGGAAATGTTAGTTCAATTTGACATATATTTCTGCGCTAGTCTCAAATAATAAAAAAACCTGACATTTTTTGCTGGGCTGTCACCGAGTTAGAAGCTCCGTAACTTTATCTGTGTTAGCTATAAGGTATATGATTCCTGTATAGTTCAGCCTGTATTTACGTACAGAATAGTCGTTTCCGAAATAAAACAGGAGTTGCAAATAGCTTTGTATTTCAATTGAAGTTTCAAAGGAAACTTAAGACATTAGCAAATGAGATATGTGTAAAGTAACTTACCAACAGTCGGTGACTGATGACTACTTCAAACGTTTAAAGCATGACAAGACCAAAGGCGGGAGTTAACTTTTCAATTCCTATAACGTCTATTATAAGAACAGATAATAAGCCCCAAGAAAAACCAGGAAATGTTCCAATGATGCCGGCAAATACTGCCATAAATACAAAACTTACAAACAAAGGTGTTACGAAACAAAATACAGAAGCGATACGCATGCTTATAAGAAATATATGCTTTCTTTTTACAAGTTTTTGGTCACCTAACCAACCGAAGGATATTCTAGCCACAACCTCACATCCACCCATAATTGACACGCCGTACACCGCATACTTCTTGTCATAGACAAGGGCATTGATATGTGCTGGTATTACAATCGGTTTATTCCCAAAGCCGCTCAAACAGAATACAAAGCCCGTGCACAATACATGCTAAATCGTGGATTTTTAAACAAGGAAAAACGAAAATATCATCCAAATCATTTCTTTGTGGTTTCGTCGTCTTTCTTTTCATCTAAATATCGGCCATTCAACATAGTTTCTCGGGTTTGCCGTCTTCGCTTTGCTGCCTATGTTTGCTTGATTTCTTTTAGGTCTGAAGATACACGCTGCTACGCAAACGTTCAATAAAATACTACCAATTATCCAGAATGCTCCTGGTAAACCATATTCATCCACATGCCATCTAAAATACAGACATACGCCACGAAAACGAAATGCTGATTGTTCAACGTTGAGACGATAAATATTTCTGGAAGAAGAAAAAAGTGTGATATGAAAATGTGTAACACTATAAATGGAGTGTAAAAGTTTAAACATTTCCACATAGTTTTTATCTTAAAAACTGAAATAACAATCACTCTTTCAGGCTAGTATGTTTCTAATGTAGCTGTGCAAAGCTTGGTATTTCAAACACCTGTCCACTTCCACGACACATATATTGTGTTTCTAGATACATACCTGTATAAAGCAGGTTAGGTGAGGGTCCCAATTCCGCTCCCAGATACCACAATACCGTTCGCTAGTGCTATGTGCTTCTTCACGTAGCAACTGATGATTGTTGAGCAAGGAGGAAAAGACAGCCCATATCCGAGACCTGGATGTTGGAACAGAAAGATGATTTCGAAAAACAATTATTTGCGACTGAAGATAATGTACCATCTTTTTGCCGAAGTTAAGTTGCAATTTGTGTCAAAAACAAGAAAGTTGGTGCAAAGGACATAATGAAATTCATCCAGGTTTGATATTAAAGTCTGTTTGCAAACATGTACGCATGGTCAAAATTTCATTACTGCAGCTTCAAACATCAAAATAAATCAGTTTTGACCACAGGGGCGTACCTGGAATAAGTCGTAGACATAACCACGAGAGACACCAACTATATAAGCTATGGACCTTTGAAATGGAAAGGAGTATCCCTTGGACGAGCCCAATTTTGAACCAAGGGATACAATTTAGTAACCTTGGTAGAGGTCCACTATACAATAACAGACATGTGAGCTCTGGGCTTGGAGTTCTTGACAAAATTACTTTTTACATTTCTTTTGCCAATCAGAGTTCTGCTTGGAATAGAACAACTTAGGTAGATTTTTATGTAAGGAACATCTCTACCAAGTGGTTTCAGAGGACATGTTATTTTGAGAAAATATAGCAAATTATAATATATCAGCAAATCTCTAGATAAATAGGTCAAATGTGGCAATTGTTTGCTCTATCAGGGGCATTAACTCCAGAAATATTGGTCAATCTTTTCCATAATTGAACTTGGCCGAGATCTTGCGGTCATATACATTGTACCCGCGCTTCGGAAATGTTGATGGTAGAGTTATTTGTGGATGTACTAAGGACAACGGACATTCATCAATCCTAAAGATCCATCCTGAACTAGTGGCTCAGGTGAGCCAAGGTCTTTCAAATAGTACTATTTGAAAGACCTTGTATTTGAAAGTCCTTGGGTGAGCTAAAAAAAAGTCGGTGCAACTTATATTCCTTACCACTCGAATACACCAATAAATGATAGCAATTACAACGTATAGTAAATACTAGTAACTATATGTTATATATTCATGCTGAAATTCGTCACGATCAACGTAACACTGTCTTTTAAATATCGTTTACAATCAATCAATCGTTGTCCTCTTCTACCTTACAGATTGCATTCATTTTGCTATTTAAAAATGATCAAAACAACTTGCTTATCCATAGTATAGTTCAGTGTATCTATGATATATGCAACAGTATTACCGGGCGATGATTTATGCACCAAGTGTTCTTCGTAGATTTACATTTGGTGAAGTATGTCCTGAGAAATCATTTGTAAAACTTCAATTTCTCTTGCTCTCATAGAGTACTTAATGACTTACCATGAACCATAAGCAATATTATTCAATTTAAGTGTAGGACATTTAATCTGACCAATTTTCAGCAACATTTGAGGCTAAGCCGGAGGTTGCGGGTTCGAACTCCATTGGGGTCACGACCTTACCTCCTCATCTGACAGAAGTACAGGTTTTCCGAAAGTTTACTCGAGCGTGACTCGATAAGCTTCAAGATTTCTTTACTATCTACTTAAGAATAAATTAGTATGAACTAAACTAAGTGTTGTCTTTAATAAATGGAAAGGTTAACTTGAATTTAATCACGGGAACTAGTTTTTTGAGATCACATGACTAATATACAACCCCATCATGCTTTATACACGACAATATTTCATGACATCACTATACCTTGAACTTGAACAAATGATTTAATGCTTTTTGAGCTTTAAAAAGTTCAAAACCAAGTACATTCAAACAGTTTCATTTTAACACATTTTTGCATAATACAGTTTAAGTCAATTTGCATAGTCAGCAGGATTGCCTAACGTGTTGAAATATAAGAACTCCTTTAAGGATCTTCAAATAAGCTTGTACACGCGTTAATTATTGCCATACAATGATTTCGTTTATTACGAAATTCTAAAACGATTTAAGTGTCTTAAACAAGTACACTCCTACAAAACACATTGAGGTCCTAGTTAAATGTGAACTTTTAAATTTTGCATCACTTGATAATAGACATTTTTAATAAGTCGTTTACTGAATTATTATAATAAATCTTTCGACTGACTGCCATTAAATTCAATGTTTAATACATTTCTATACTAACTCGAATATCAGTCCCGTGTCTCATTGTCACAAATAATAATAATAATAATAATAATAATAATAATAATAATAATAATAATAATAACAATTATAACAATAATACAATATTATTTTATATTTTCCAGTGAATTATAGAGTTTTCTCAGCGAAATAAAAGTGATAATCACAGTTTTGAAACATTAGATTACCATTTTTTTGCAATCTTTAACGCGGATTTACGTCAAAAAGTATACCGATCGTATTGTAATAGCAGTTTTACTGATTTAGCTCAGCAGTTTTTATTTGGTCTACGCACCGTATCATTTATCATCATGGTATAAACCTGTTTAATATATTTATTGTTTTCACATTTCAGTAATCTAAACCAGTTGTATATGTTCTAAATCCCTTTTTTGAGTAGAAATTAGAGTAAATCAGAAATACACTTAGATGTAGGGCATAATAAATAAGGACGCCCAGTATGGTTATTACATCGACAATCAAAGAATTTGGAATAATTCTTTGGCAAGTGTTCGCATGGGTTTCTGAAGTAATATTTTGGCCGCTCTTTTTTGCAATCTAAGTATTCTGTTTATGTTAGATCTGTTAATATATCCCCAAACCGTATTTAAATTTGAACGCAATGTCAGCGATGCAAAAAAGTTCCTTCATATCAACTGTTGAGTAGAATGATAATCTTTTCAGCAAAAATATTCTTTGAAGAAAATCGTTGTTACGATAGCTATTTTACCTATCTCACGTCATATTAATTTTCAATCAACGGAAATGGCGGGAGCACCTGTTTGCTCTTTGTAATACGCATGCCTGACGTTCACTTTTTTCTCGGTAGTTCTACGGACAGGCAAACATCGAATTAAATTCAGTAGATGTTTCAGAGGCAACGTATTGAAAGCCATGCACGCATTATAATGTTTATAATATTTCAAGTAATCTGAGACTGAAAATTGTTTTCTTCTTTCCTACAGCGATATACAATATCAGATTTAAACGTAACTCTTTTAGTGTCTTATTTCGAATTCAACCCGAGTTTCTTTCTCACTTCACAGCATCGTTTCCTTTTAACGATCTAAACGATCTGGGTTGTTTTGTTAAATTATTTTCAGCATACCTTTTGATCTTTTTAGCATATATTTATAAATTCCGTTACATGTGAGATTTTAAATATCGGCACTTCTGTTAATTTTTAGTGTAATAGTGTCTTATTTTAGAGCAGATAAATGAAATCTATTATCAATTTTTTATGTGAGCAATGCTCGGTTTAAACAGAATGCAACGAAGAACAAATTTGTGACAGAATTTGAACCGCAAGTGTAAAGTGCATTTTTGGAGATAAGTAAATAATGTAAAGTAACACCAAAGCTACTACTATAAACAGCGAACCCTTAGTTTTACAAGGACTTGTTTATTTTGAAATATCGTATTCACTTCTGTCAATATAAGGCGAAATAAGGGGTGTCTATGGCAGTCAGAACTTAATCACGTGACTTTATTACGAAATATTTTAATATATAATAACCACACCCGTTTCCGCACATTCAGTATAAGAAGGACCTTGTAAATTTTCAAAAGCAAAGGAGAAACTTTACTCTTAGCTTAGTATATGTTGAAGTTGTTAAAAAATGAAAATGCACTTAAAAGTATTAATCTATAGTTTGTGTCTGTGTTCAATGGCTTCATCAATGTATTCACCAACTCAAGTACAGAAACTTCTGAAAGGCTTTAGTCTTGAAAATACAACATTTGTCAAACGTCTGACTGGAATGGTTCAAGATAATTTTCCGCTTCTAGATACAGTAAAACAAACTATTATAAAATCTCTCTTTGAAAATGCATCATTTGTCAAGGATCTAATTGGAATGTTTCAGAATAAGTCGTCGTTGCTAGATACCGAGAAGCAAACTATGATAAAGTCCGCGCTTTTCAATTCATCTATGGTCGAAGATATGATGGAACTGTTTCAACAGTATTCTCCGAATTTAGATGCAGAGAAACAAAATCTACTGGAATCGGTGCTTATGAATACACTTTTCGTGGCAGATCTGACAAACTTATTAGGAAACAATTCGTCGTATTTTGACACAGCGAAACAGAGTTGGCAAGAATCGCTGCTTGACAATTCAACCTTTGTAGAAGATCTGATCGGACTGTTTCAACGTTATTTATCTTTTCTTGAGAAAGAGAATAGTGTACAAAAACTGTTATTTCAAGGTATGCCGGTGCTTGAAGACGTCATGAATATGTTTCAACAGAATTCGTCTTTTAACTTTCCAGATACTGAGATTCAAAATGTGTTAGACTCAATTCTAGGTGGTACGATGGAGTCGCTTGCAAGTAGCATGCTTACTGCCAAAGACTCTGATAACATCACTGGGATGAATGTTGCTATGTATGCAGCACAGGCATTATTACAGACACAAAGAATAAGCGAAAAATGTAGAAATGACATTGGATTGATTTTTACCAATATTATCCAACAAACTCAGTGGGCATTACGAAGTAAGTTTAAACGTTTTTATTCTAACAATAACTCCATTTCTTATCATATAAGGAAAGAAGGATTTGAGCGTGATATACAATACGGTATATCACTCGAATGGCCGGAACTATGTTCAGCTTTTGAAAATTACCCCCGCGTATTTTAACATAATTAAAACGTTCATACACATTTACATTGTCGGTCTTTGTGTTCGAACTGGATATTCATTAAATGTTCACCAAAACTGAACAGTTATTCTCATAATGTTACGTTGGAAGCATAGTTTTGGCATATTTTATAACATTTTAAATATCAAAAGGCTTAATCGAGTATAAGGCGCACAAAAAAACAAAGAATAAAGTCTGTGTATTGTCAATCATAGTTGTAAAAATGCACACCGACTTTAAAGAATTGTTCTGAGATCAATGAGTAGTTATTAGAATTTAATTGACAGTTTCGTCCATAAAAGAAATGGTGAAATAGCGTTTCAAATGATCTCTTCGTCCAACTACCGCTATCATAGTACATGACTAGTTGCTCTGTGATTTTTCTAGTGGTTGATGCGATGGGCAAACCTGAAAGTGGATCCCTTGAAGGCAATTTAAAATGGCTCGGAAATTACCAGGAGTGTCTTAACATACGTGCTGTGACAGATGGTGTTGAACATTTTAAAGGAAAATATTGCAAAATCAATGTAAGATTAATTTATATTAATTTAGACTAATTTATTATATTTTTACACTTTATTTATATTCATTTATACTACAGTACAGTACATATATAACATGTAAGGTTAAATATTGAGAAATGACAGGAAAACGTATGTAGAAGATGTTTATGGAAAAGACAGACAGACAGGCAAATCAAGATTCCAAAACAATGGGTGATATTTCAGTAAAGCATAATCTGCCTACAGCAGAAATTGACTTGCACAGCTATGATATTAAATCTTGCCTCGTTATTTCAGGTTTTAGGGACACCGGGCACCCTTGGCACGTGTACATCGGACTCCTGCTCCGCTAGTGACATCGTTGGAATACTTATGACAGGTCATTGTTTAAAGATCTTTGTTATATACTTGATTTCGTTACTTGAGTCAAGTAAAACATTAACTGTATTAAGTAGCAAATATATCGAAACGATACATAAATTTTGTCGTGAGTCTGTTTTAAAAGATATTATATAAGTGCAATACAGTTATTCATACATATTCTTGATGCTGTAATAAACTTGGTCTTGAACGCGTGGATATGTTAAACAAAATTTCCATGTATGTATTTCTTATATTAATCAGTATCCGGTCTATTTTTATTTGAGGTCAGAGAATACTAAACAAACAATATACGAGAGATGTTACAAAATTTAAGATGCAGTAAGCGGTCAGCTGCAAGCACATACAAGCCAAAAGCATATTTTGCATGTATTAATAACGTCTAGACAAAGAAGAAATGATTCGTGCCAGTCTTACGGTACTATAACAGGCTAATGATGTTGAGTAAACTCTGTTTAAACTATCAATATCTTCTATTGCACTTCTCATAAACGTGCTCACTTGTAAAATGTAGACAGATGTCTGTCTCACGATAGAAAAAAGATCTAATAACTATATTGTTAAAATTACAGTACAAAACCTGTTGATGGGTGAACAAACTCTTTTCCATACTGAAGTGACATGCTCGGACCCCAAAACTTTACCAACCGACTTTATCGTTTGCACGTAAGGAGTTGTATTATTGTTGTCGTTGTTATGCAGGTCATCTATCGTATTACTCACTAACTGACAAAGGTCTCATTCACTAACAAAAGTTATATTGCTGTACTACTTTCGCTTGTTTTGACGAACATTGGTACTGTTTTACTGATTTCATAGTCACAGTATATGTAACAACATTCTAAGTCTGCATGGGACTTAGTATTTTTGCTTTCATTGGAAATCTCTGAAAATGATGTTAAAATTGGTAAATTTCTTTTCTTAATTGTCGTTTTTTCTGATTGTTTTCAGAGGTCTCCTTTGTATGTTGTTGGCGTTTGTTATATTTGGGACATTGTATGATGCTTTGGCCATCCAAATGAAAACAAACAAAGATACAAAAGACGTTCAAATGAAAGATAACTTGAAACCTGAACAAACCGGAAACCTTTCCCTTTTCCGACCCACACAAACTCATTCTGGACTTCCCAAGGCGTACATAAATGAAACTTATGCAGAAACAGAAGCTGAAAAAGGAACGATTGATGATGAAACAGAAAATACTGATATAGAGACACCTGCAGATGCAGATGGTGTAATCGTAACACTGCCACCAACGGACACTCGAATGACAAGTAGGCCTATGCCGCCTGCAAAACAAAGAAGTGCGTTTGATATGTAGAGAAATATTAACACAGCAATTTACAAATATTCTTTTAAAAGCTGAAATGCCAAAGCATGTGGTAACACGACGTCTTGGGGCGATTTTACAATTTGCCACCAAAGTTCACAATAAGTTTGGTGCAATGCAGATAATCTTAAATCTAACAGTTAGTCTGCTTTTTGCTAACCACTGACCCTTGACTTTGATTGCTCATTAATTGGCTCACCAACTACAAAGTTTAACCAACCGAAACGTGTTTCCAAATGGTAAATTGTTTTGATATATCAAAAAACGCTTTTCCTGACATTTTACAGGCACAGCAGCAAAGATTTTGTTGGCATTTTCATTCTACACTAACGGTGTAAAGATTTTGGACACTAACCAAGCAGCCGGATCTTTGGGAGCCATCAATGGCATTCGATTTTTGAGCATGGCATGGGTCATTCTCGGACATACTTATTCCTTTTGTATTGGATATGACGGTACGTAGCATTTTCAATGCCTTCACAATTCAACTACAGTCTGTCCTATCCCAATTGGAAACTCAGCTTTCACAATTCAACTACAGACTTTCCCATCCCAATCGGATACTCAACTTTGGCCTGGAAAAGGTACTTTTGTAGCATCAAGCGCTCTTAACATTTTCTGTTAAATATTTGGTAGTTACTCAGCTAGCATTATAGCAAGATTAAATGTTTCTTGTTGTATTTTCAGAAAACCTTTTTATACACTTTTATAAAAGTATGCAGAACTGGACTTTTATGGCAATTACGAATGCAACCGTTGCTGTAGACTCCTTCTTTGCGCTAAGGTAAACAACAAATGTAACTAAAATATTTATAATGATAAATTATATGTAAGCGTAACATGGGTTGATAATGTTTGCCAGTATATCAATTTGAAATAATAGCTACTTATTTCATACTTGTGAGAATTGAAAATCATGATTTTATACTAAAAACAAATATAACTTCCATTTTGATGAAATAAATTTCAAAATGATTTTTATAAAACCTTTTCAATACCATCATTACAATCATCTCAGAAACTTATATCTCATTCAAGTATTTCGTTTCAAGGTTCCATTCTTACTTGACAATTTAATATTATTATTTCAGTGGCCTCCTTGTAGCCTATCTTACACTTAAAGAGCTGAAACATGTGGGCGGTGCACGTAAATTAAATTGGTTTATGTTCTACTTCCATCGATTCTGGAGGTAATGTGCGGTAAACAGATTGTGCGTGGCGTATTCCCTGCTAAATGATTAGAAAAATTAGTTACTTTGTCATCTATGAAATTTATCTTAAACGATTATGTACTAATTGATATTGCCTTTTACATTGCCATCAGCGTTAATTTGTTGAAAAAAATTCCATGTAGTACATAACAAAACTTTAAAATTTATTTTTTATAAAAGTTAATATTAATAATTGATGTTCAATTTGTTTTTTGTTGTTGTTTTTCAGGCTGACGCCTGTGTACATGTTAGTTCTGATGGTTGGAACGGTTATCCTGCCCTACATCTTAAATGGACCCATGTGGACTGACAGTGAGATTCCTTACATGAGCACATGTCGGAAATACTGGTGGACCAATCTGTTATATGTTAATAATTACGTAAAAGCGGACGAACCAGTGAGTAGAATAGCAAACATAATTATTCAAATCAGTAGTATATGTTATAGTGATTAATTATTGATATGACTTGGTAGGATAATCAATTTATAAATGAGTGATTAAACTTACCATATAACATATCTCCTATTCTTAACTCTTTATTTCATTTATTGAGGTCGATAGTTCATAATATAGATAGTAGATATATCTATACCCTGTGGAAAAATTTTCTGTGAACCTCATCACAAACAATTATCTGAGAAGAAATACTATGCATTGTTTTAAAGCTGTATGCTTTGCCTACTTTCATTTTCAGTGTATGGGCTGGTCGTGGTATTTATCAAACGATATGCAGTTTTATATCATCAGCCCTTTGATGGTCTTACCCCTATTCTAGTAAGATTACCTGTTTTTACAAATGTACATATGATTTGTACCTACTTTTTCCACTGCCATCTTAGTATATGTTTGTACAGTGTAATCAACTATATAAATCGATATTATCACTCAATGGATAAACCAACAGTGTCTTTATTTATTTTTGAACTTTTCATCAACATCATTATGTTGAATAACCCCAACATCTTACTATTTTGAATCTATCTCTGGTAATTCGGAAGTCTCAGCGTCAATGTTTCTTTAATCGGCAACTAGAAGCTTGAAGATATGATGAAAACATGTTAAAAATAAGAGATCATCAAAATCTAGTTTTCACTTTACTTTGCCGAAGGATTCATCTGAACTCTCTGAGTCTGAATAAAGCACGTGTTCATTGATTGGCAAAAGCGGTCTCTAAATATAGTGTAGAAGACACATAGATCTACATGTATTTGATAATGTATTTTCATATTAATTTAAAAAAATGAACAATGTGAGAAACATTAATTTTCAAAATTTTTCATTTAATATGCAATTGCTTTCTCTTCATAGTAACCAAATAGTTGGCGCAGTGTCATGCATGATATTTCTGATTGCAACGACGGTAACAGCGGGCATTGTAGCATATAATCACCGATATCCGGTACAAACGATGTCGCCTTACGCTCCACAACCGTGCGTACCTTAGTTAAATTAAACTAAATTGATATTAGAAACTAACTCACTTTTTAAAATGTGCAGACTTTCTAGTTGGTTTTCATTTCGCAAGTGATTTTTTAATGAAGAAACAAAGTTCGATAGATGTTCAATTCGACACATGATTATTTTGTTGTATTATTGTTTTTAAATACCAGAACAAGTAAAAGTATATTATAACCTTTTGTATAGCTCAAATTGTACTATGATTAATCAATTTTATGTTTTTGTTTTGCGCAACAGAAATGATCCTGATTTCATGCAGAACCTGTACTTTCCGAGTTATGCGCGCCTGGGGCCGTATATTGTCGGCTTGTTTACAGGCTACATATTGTATAGGACAAAATGCAAATGTAGAATCCCGAAGGTGAGTATCAAAGGATTGAATAGAGCACTTACCTTCTTTTTAACGTAGTTTTGAGTATAAAATACTAGTATCAACTAGAACTATCTTTAAAAAAGATGGTCGTCGTGATTTTAAGATTATGAAAAAGATAGATTTCATAGTAAAACATTCTGTAAAGTTCTATTTTTAATGCAGTAAGAAGTCGCCAAGTGAGAAAAATGTGCACCCTGACCGGGAGGCGACGGGAGGCGAACGTTAGCTTACAGGTCGGATGCTCTCACAACTGAGCTAACCGGTCGCTTACACAGTGATTAGAACCGTACCGTGACATATAAATCAGGAAATCAAAGTTATTCCTTGTTTTTCTTTTAAAGTATATTATTCGAAATATTGATCATTTTTCACTGGTCGAAAAAGTATAATTTCTCTACACTCATAGTTAAAATTAGTTATAACATATTTATGTTGATAGATATCAACTATTTACAAACTAAAATTTTAAAACCATTCATGAAAGACTGTAAACGTAAGAGTATTTTATTGAACTTTTTCATACGGTATTATCAAATTAAAAGGTGCCTTACAGAGTACATTTTTCAGTTAAAAGAATAGTTTCATTCTACTTGTCATTCCATTGACTGTTGAAAGGTTACCAACTTCCAGTCAAATGCGAGCTTAATAAGACTGCACCGAAAAATAAAATTAGAAATAATGCTAGGTCATACAATTGTCCAATTTTAGTGCAAAAGAAGCATAATGGGGCATAATGGGGCATTTATCTACCATTAAGTAAGTTTGCGGAACACACACACGCCTTCAAAATCTCACTATCTCCCCGACCACCCGTCCCCCTTAACACACACAAGATAGTATATCTGATGATATATTTCAAATTTGTCAAGCAATGAAATTCAATATGTCTTATTGCTTCAGATTGTTAACCTTGCATGCTGGTTCCTAGCTTTCACCATTTGCTGTCTGTGTGTTTACACGCCATACACAAACGAGGACAGTCATATATTTACAGCCAAGGAATCCGCTGCTTACTACGCATTGCATAGAACTGGATGGGGTCTTGCTGTTTGCTGGATTGCATTTGCCTGCGCCACCGGTCATGGAGGTAAAATATCATTATTTGGAATCTCCCAACCTATTCAGAACATGAAATAAAGACTAATTGCACTGTACAATTTTAATGAAAAGTGCACCGGAAATAAAGGCACGCATAAATTGGACAAACAAGTACATTTTATCAAGTTAAACACAAAGAATTTTAAAAATGTCGCTTATAACGCAAACATTGTAAGTCCAAGCAAAACTCTGGTTGCCATGGAAACAAACAGGAAAACCTTTTTCAAATACGTAAGGCTGTTCAGATCATGACTTCCGGGTCAAAATTTACCTAGCTTTATATAGGGAAAACGTCAAAAATGTTTTGTCGTCTAAACAAATGAAGCTTAAATATTTGGCATTTCAAATCATGAGACCCGCGTCAAAATTGACCTCGTCCCGGGGTCATCGGTTATTAAAAAGGCTTATATAAGAAAATCTTGAAACATTTACTTGTCTCTAAACCAAAAGACCTAGGGCTTACATAACTTGCAGATGGAATTGCATAATGGTCTTCTGCCACGATTTTTCAAATCATGGCACCCCAGGCAAAATCGACCTGCCCCGGTGCTAACATGATTTTACATTGACATATGTAGTACAATCTATTAAAATCTTCTAGTCTAAGACTACGAGGCATAGAGCTTAGGTATTTGGTTAGTATCGTTGTCTAGCGGTCCTGTACCGCGATTGTTCAAATCTTACCCATTGGGTCAAAGTTGGCCTCGCCCCGGGTCACTTTTTTCAACATTTGACTTGTAGCGTCGCCTAGTGGTCCTGTACCAAAATTGTTAAAATCATACCTCTTTGGTTCAAAATGTCCCTGTAAATGGGTCACTAACAACTTTGACCTTGGCTAACCTTGACCTTGATCTAGGTTTTTTTTCAACTTTAACATTGACCGTGACCTTCTGACTTACTTTCTGTTTTTGAAACTACATCATTGTAATTTGGAGTATGTGTGCTGTTTCGACTGTATATTTAAACTTCGACTGACCTTGACCTTGACATACCGACCTACAAAATGTATTTTCTTGTTTTGAAGCTACAGCAATGAAAGTTATACTCTATTGATAATTTTGCAGGCAGAAGTCAACTTTGACCTTGGCTGACCTTAACCGTGGGTCTGGTCAAAGAGATGAAATATGGACTATTTGTTCAGTTCTGCAAATTAATTTCGATGACCTTTGGACCAGCTTTCTAGTTTTAAAGTTTTGGTTAAGTGCAATGATACTAAAAGTGAATATTGATGGATGCTTTTGGTCATCAGTGAAACATTTGACATGGCTTTTACATTTTTTATTACAAAGGTTGGATAGACCAGCTGCTCTCGTGGAAGGCTTTCGTTCCTCTTGCTCGTTTGACATACAGTGCCTATCTCATACATCCACTGGTTATGCTTGTGTTCTACATGAGCAGGAACTCAACTACATTCTTTTCTATTTATGAAGTTGTAAGTGCATTCTACATTTGTTTGTTTTTATCTCTTATGATTTGTGTAATATATCCTTCAAAATGTTCAAAATATCCTCTGGTTACATAAAGTAAGCACCTGTTATCAATAGTTATGATAAACTTTGTTAGTATTTAAGTTAAAATAACTTTATTTTTTATACTAAGAAATAAAATTAATCACAACGTTTTTTGCACACCGTGTTTCGATTTTATTGAATGTCTTCTTCAGGTACAGTTAATTAATGTGTATACAGTAACAATCAAGTATCGTCACGTTTAGTATGACTATTACCGAGAACTATAATATAAGAATTGTAATATTTACTTGCATGATCTGTGTGAATAATTGAGCAGAATTGAGGGAAACATAATGTTTAAGTCGACTATCTGAATATAAATTAAAGTGTTTTTCTTATTGCAGATATACCTTTTCTTGGGCAACTTAGCACTGTCATATGGAATCGGTTTTATTGTGTCACTGATGTTTGAATCTCCAATGATGGGACTTGAAAAAGCACTAATCAAGCGAGGAAGAAAATAATGACTAATTTCTGTATGAAACATTTTTGTATATGTATAGCTGGTGCCAGCAAAAAAGTGCTTATGTAGAAGCATCAGTATTATTGTTTTGCGATCGGACGTATTTTGAAAATCATTCATGCGGTTAGTGTGAATATAACTGATATTGTATGATCCAACGAGAGTGGAAGATATGTGTGTAATGAATTGAATGTAGAGCTTACATTATCATTGTTTTGCGTTCATATGTATTCTGCAAAGTACTCATGCGTGCAGTGTGATTTTTTTTCGCCGTAGCTGTATTAAGCTCGCTTTTGATCGGAAGTTGGTAAATTTTCAACAGCCAATGAAATGACAAGCAGAATGTATAACATTTTTTTAATTGAGAATTTTCCACTGTAAGGCACCTTTTTATATGATAATACCGAATGAGAAAGGTCAATGAAATACTCTTGTCATAATTTCAGTATTCATTAGTTTTATAATTTTAGTACGTCAATAATTCATACAATACATTATACTTTCTCGACCGGGGAATAACGGTCAATATTTTGAGTAACATATTTTAAAAGAAAAACGAGGATTAAGTTTGTTTTCCTGATGCACATGTCACGGTACATTGAGCAAAAAAGTGTAAGTGGTCAAGGGACAAACTTTTTCTCATTCTGTTACATTTACCGCCTTCTTACTAAAAATTAAACGTGACAATATTTTTGCTATAAAATCTAGCTACCACTTAAAATTGCGCTAACCATCTTTTTTTAAAGGGACATACCCTAACTGATGCCAAACTAAATAACCTACAAAACATAAATAATAGAATATTTGGAAGTTTTATAACTTAACCTAAAAGTAACAGCTATAAATTCAAGTCATTATCGGTAAAGTCAAGGGTTTAAAATATGCTGTAGTACCGTAAACCACTCAATAAACTAGGTAGATATGCTGTTGTACAACTAATTAATGGATGGATGCGATTTATTACAGATGGTCACTATATTGTTTAATTGTGGATAAATGAGGCAGTTTTCGCCGGTTTTCTTTGAAATTGAATTTATTTATCATTTTACGTTTATTAAACACATATTCTATGTTTCGAGAATATAATCGGCTAGATGTAGGATATGTCCCTTTAAAGATAGTTCTAGGTTGTTTTGACTGTTATCATTGTTTTACGTTCGGACGTATGTTTCAAATAACGCATATGTGCTATGTGAATATTATTATATACTTTAAACATAAAGAGACAACGAGAGTACACGGCATGATGTGTGTAATACATGTACCGAATGAATGTTGTATCATTATTCTAACAAGATCTCGTCATGTTTCATCCCTGCTTCCATTAAGTGTAAAGAATTATACTCAGCACACATGATCACCAACTTTCAATTATTGCTTCTGTTATTTCTATATTATGTACACATGCATTCAAGCTTTCCATAGATGCTTAAGCTATTAAAGTTGCTATTGAAATACTCTTAATTCCACTTTTACCTTGAATTTTACAATGGGATCTCCCGACTTTCAACTTGGACAAGTCTATATCTTTAAATATGGTTGTTTTGCAAAATTTTGATCCAAAAGGCCCACAGTCTTAAATTGTATTTGTCGTCTGCTTCTGACCGTGTACCTGTTTGAAGAGGTATGTGTTGTAATAGACAATAGGCACGAATGTGTTAAAGCTGCTCGCTCTCAGATTTTGGTATAAAAATACGTTCTTCAAACTGTATGAAAATAACATTTTTAGAACATATATTCATATAAAAAGGTTCCAGTAGAAATTCATGTAAAGTATATTTGTAGATTTGAAATAATACGCTACCCAATTATTATTCTGAAATTCCAATAATAAACATTTAGTGTAGCGGTACCGTAAAACAAACACTTTGAATCGGTTTTTGCCAATTTTTACTTATATTGTTTATTTTAGCCATTAGTTATATATTTTATGTTTTAGTATACTATTGTTGAAAATTTTAATTTTTCAACAGTAACTGTGAGCGACCAGCTTTAAGTAAGCTGAAAATGATTAGACTCCTGAAATAAGATGTGATTTTTACAAGTAAGAAGCGTTTTCATATAACTCTGACAATAAAATGAAATTATAAATCAGTATACATGCACAATCGTAGGTTTTGTTACGAGTTACTTTGAATTCTATTTGATTCTCTCGAAAATTCTGTCTTTACAACACCAGATGCATCCGTCCTAATTTATTTAGTGCGACTTTCAGTGTCGGAAAGACACTGTGGGGAAGACTCATTTCTCTTTGATTGTTGATATAACATGAATTTAAACAATAGTAAACTGTTCTTTTTCTAGTTTTGATAACAACGACATTGACCTTGATCCTTGAGCCCTCAAAAACAATCAAACCCACATCTCAATACCTACATGCCAAGTTTAATGGAAATACGTCACTCCTAACAAGAGATACGACCTAAAACCGTTTGGTGCAAAAGTAGCATCATGTGTCATTTTCAGACTATTTGAGACTGAGGAAAATCCTTTCCAATATATTTATAACAGACTTCCCTTACTCGACTTATGTGCATTCGACGCATTTAGACTGATACAAGATCATTCTAAGTTCACTTGTTAGAAAAAGTAGTGATGTTAAAGTCCTCAAATGCATTATTTCATATAATATCAATACAGAATGATAAATCAGCTAAAACAGTGTAGTGAGGAACATGTAAGAAAACTCTTTTTAAATGGGTTTGAATTTCACAAAAAGCAAAATCTTCTTGATTTTATGTAGTTGTCTTAGGCTAAAAATCACTGCTTTAGAAGACAGAACACGGCAATTTCTATGATATCAGACATAAATAACTGACCCTTGGACATTTTATGTTTTTGATTGGTGCTTTTCGGAAACAAAAACGGATTTTATTTAATTTCAGACCAGCCAATTTAAAACCATCTGAAGAACACAATTATTCACAGTTACGCGACGATTTTCTGCCGTGTATCTGTTTCTGTACAGACTGACTCCAAAACAAGTAACACTTCAGACCCAAAAATAAATAACACTTCAGACCCCAAAACAAATAACACTTTCGATCCCGAAAAGGTCTGCTCCCATGACAGTGGCAGAAAATGAAGTTAGTAACTAAGGATACATTTATCATATGAATACTGTTCCCTCTTCTGAGATTCTGTTATCACAACTTATTGTACAGTTTTACACCCTTAGTTTTAACATTTTAAACATACATTACTGATACATTACACAGATGTGTTTATGAAAGTAACATATATCGAAGAATATTTCGTACAAAAAAGAATCATATCATACGTTGAGACATATCCTAAAATTTGGATGCAATCGTAAATTACTAGCAAGAACTGTCTTTAAAAAAGATTGTCGGTGCAATTTTGAGAATATGAAAGCAACTGGTACCTATATCTTATAGTAAAACACCTTTTCAAGTTTGACTTTTTGCAGTCAGAAGGCGCCAAATGTCACAGAGTGAGAAAAAAGTGCCGGGGTGCGAACTCATGGGCCCTTCACTTGCATAGTTGTATAACGCGTACCTCGCCACTGAGCTAACCCACGCTTAAAACAGTTTCCCCCAAGTTTAACTTATGTTAGAAAACCCTTTTAATGGGCACCAATTCAAATCATTAAAGGCTTAATATTTTCTTAATCTGTATGTAGTTTCCTGGATTTAAAAACAAATCTTTAAAAGAATTTTACCGTGAAAAAAAAGTTATAGGAATTTGAATAGCCCTACCCCATTTTGGAATTATGTAATAAAAATGACATCACACAAGAGATAAGAAAATACACGTATTTCATTTATTATTCAACAACACTTTGGAACACATTTGGTATCAGAGTAACAAGAACGCTATGTTTTCTTCCATGAAATTACATTTCATTTACTATATAATCCAACAAGTTTTATAAAACTTTTATGACCCAATAATCAGATAGTACTTAGACCCCATTTTGCATGTACTTTTTTGGCCATGTTCAATTTTGAACATCAAAGTTGGAAGAAAAATGAAGTGTAAATGGGGCATGACTTTTTGTATATTAAAAATTATCTAATATTTTGGGAACAGCATGCCACAAAAATTCACAATGTTTTCACCGTCTTTATTTAAACATACATTTGATTTTGAACATCTCCATCGACGATTTTAGAACGTGTCATATATCGTAATAAAATCTTCAAAAAAGCTCATACTAATACGTTAAAAATATCCTTAATTTCTCAATTTAAGTTCTGGAAAAACAATATAAACATTGTGCAATTTTGAAAAGTGCAAAATAATGAAAACAAAGATGTAATAGTAAAAAAATTTTAAAATTTGACTTCCGGCTGGATTCGAACCTACGCACCCAAAAACCTAAAAAGTTCTTCAGTCCAATGCTTAACAACCTAGGCTAGCTCATTAAAATTGAAGAGTTAAGAGTGGAGGTTTTTATTAGGGTTGTACTACCTTAACTAATATACAGTTGACTCTCGTTATCTCGAATTTCAAGGGACCAGGCCTTTTAATTCGAGATAAACGAAGTTCGAGATACGAGGAGGGGCTTTACGTATCTGGACGAAAAGTGCTCACATTTGCCTGTTTTCAAGACAGAAAATTATGTGAATTTATTTTATTGATGCAAATTTTCCCTATAACATGGGAACACAAATTCAATTTTCATTGCATTTTATTTTTGCATATACCCAATAAGCATTCAATAATAAATATCAAGCAGATCCACATGTAATATATAGCATTTATTATATTTATACTCACGCTGCAGTAGTTTCTGATTTTTTACACAAACAAGCACAATAATTATAAAAATACACAAACATATCGACCTTTACACACAATTTATCACAGTTTGTTCTTTGAGGAATATATATGTCATGTCCTTCGTAAGTGTATTCTTGATGATTTTTGTTGTAGTGCTTGCGTTCTCAGCAATGTCATTTTCCTGCTGCTATTTGATCGGGGTGCCAAAAAGGCCTTCATAGGCTACTTTTGATATATCCCTTGAGCGAAGAGGCTACTTTTGAAACATTCTTTGACTGAACAAGCTTCTTTTGATACATCCCTTGACTGAACAAGCTACTTTTCATACATCCCTTGACTGAACCAGCTACTTTTGATGCATCTCTTGAATGAACAAACTACTTTTCATACATCCCTTGACTCAACAAGCCACTTTTCATATATCCTTTGACTCAACAAGCTACTTTTCATACATCTCTTGACCGAAAAAGCTATTTTTCATACATCACATGACCGAACAAGCTACTTTTCATACATCACATGACTGAACAAGCTACTTTTCACACATCCCTTGGCTGACTTCTTTAGACAGGTTTGACTGTATAATTTGATATGACAAGTACTGAGCCAATGTTGATGAAACTTGGCAGGAATGTTCATTGCGTGAAGCTCTATCAAAGGTGGCCAAAGAATTCTGTTCAATGCAAAACTCTAGCTGCTATGGTAACAAATACGAAAAAATCTTCTTAGCTGACACCACGATGTCAATAGCTTTGATATTTAGCATGCAGCATTACCTAGTGGGGTTCAAAATATAACTCCCTAGGGGTTACGGCTTTTAAAGGAAACCCGTGAGAAACTTAGCTCTTTCTGAAACTACAAGGCCTACTGTAGAGCTTAGATATTTGGCATGTAGCATTCCCTAGTTGACCTCTACCAACATTTTTAAATCGTACTGCTGGGTCAAAAGTGTGGGGGAAGGGGGTATTTGACTTCATTGAGGTGTAGCAGATGAAAGAAATGTAGGTGTAGGCACACATTTTCTAGGGGGTCCGTAGGCATGCTCCTCGAATTTGTTTTAATCTCACATCGTCGTAGGTACATTCTAAGGTATATTTTGGTGAAAAATAATTTTGTGAATTTGACAACACTTCAAACGCTATCTCAAAGCTCATGCGCTTACAATTCATTTAAAAAAATCGTACTCTATATAGAAAACATATAAGAGAGTACGTGAATATGCATTCGGTAACGTGTGTGTCAGCTGTGGAGGTTTTCGGGGAAAACGTGACCTTGTTGAATTATTAGTTAAATGGAGAAGCCAGAGAAGAGAGCGGTGATAAGGTATCTGCACATGAAAGGAATGTATGGTGGTATACTCTTGCCACCACATAACCACTTGATAATCACGTTATATAACTAATTAGTCACTTAATTATCATGATAAATATCTGATTAACGCGTTAATTTTTATGTTAACAGATACTTATGTCAACACAAAAAAGTGTATATATGTTACTGCCCACTACTGCCAACAGATACCTATATAATAATTATAATGATATTAACGTGTTATGAATAAGTATCGTGATAATTCACAAGAGGACTTCATTTGCCAATTTTCAATTCATGGGCCTTAACTCTGACTTCACTGGATGCAACCACAAACAAAACCCCATGTGCACAAGTTTTCATCCTGAAAAACTTTGTGTAAGGTTTCATGAATCTACATCTATACCTTATGCTTTTTGAGTTACATGTGACAAAGACTTAACAAGAGCTATTCACGATAGTAAAGAAGCGCCATAAAAGCCCTTGCTAATTAATATTAACAAATTCTTTATTTCAAGAAGGTAAACACATTAAGCGAATGTACAGACATTACACTTATTTACAATGTGGCCTTCAAACAGCAAATGATACAATAAAACAAGAAAAATAGAAGGTCAAAAAGGCACATTTATCTATTATTCTAAAACATACACTAAATAACACATACCTGGCAAACACTCTGGGATTCATTAAATAGTATTATACGATTCAATTAGGCATTCAGATTGAATAAAAGTCATTAACATACACAGTTTTTAAACATACAATCAAACATCAAACACTTTATATATGCACATGTAATAAACATAGTTGTATTTAAATGAGTTCAATGAATTTATCTTTCTTATAATTATACAAGGGTAAAGAGTTCCAAATATGACTATACCACTGTGATACTTATGTGATAAATTTTCTTGTCTTTCAAATGGAATTTGTGATATTACATGTTCGTAAATCAAATCTGTGAATAATCTTAGTGACTAATATAATCTTTTACAATATTGATATTCAATAATTTAAATGTGTATGCATGACTTTCTGTGTCAGGCCACCAGTAGCAGGGACCACTATGGAAATAAGAGGACAGTTTCTTTTCCCCTTTGTTGTGTTATCCCTGGTATTGGTGTGCTCTACATGGCTCAATTAGTATGTCATTGTGTTTGTAATTTGTTTTAGCACATGCATCTTATTGATTATGCTATGTTTTCTGTACACTTTTACCGAAATAAATCTATCTATCTATCTAGATATCTACTAAGATGATAGGCAAACGTATCCTTCATGTAATTAGTTTTGTGCTTTGGTTCCCTAAAACAACATCACTTCGTCTAACAGATCTTGAGATATAATTTTCATTGTATGCACATAATTATAATCAGGATATAATATATTCTTGCATCTAAAGACCATTTTTGGTGTATGGTAAATATACCTATTATCAAAAGTCAATCGGTCTTCGGGTCATACCGATGATAGCCTCTTTAGAGGATGGTGGACCCAATAAGCACAATTACAAACAAAAGTCAATCGGTCTAACTTTTGAAATAAATCTATGGAATGCTTTTTAGAATGATACGAGCTGTACGTTTTTGTAGTTTAGTTATCTTGTTTTATCGCATTTAGAATGAATGCCTTTACCCCATACATAACAGCAATAATCAAAACATGGAACAGTGTATCTGTTATAAAACCTTTTCTTCATATCATCACTTGAGCACACAAGAGTTTGGGACATCAAGACATAAAATGCCTATTTTCATTTATCCCAATGACATTATTGTGCCTTTACTGGGTGTGACCACAAGCAAAACACCAGATGCACAAGTTTACATCCTGATTAACTTTACTGTTATGTTTCGTAACTATAGGTCAAATGCTTTTGGAGTCTCATAACTATTAACATATAAATAGATACAAATGTATTAAGTCAGTTATAAAATAACAGTACATCGAAATACTGTAACACATAAATGTTAAAGAACAAAAGATATGTCTTCTTTTAAGAAAACACAGATTAGAAATTTTGCAATATTCTTTTTTTTTAATATGTGAAAGTATCTGGTCAAGCGATGCATACAGGTATTTCATTTTCAAATACTTCTCTGAAACCATGTTTATATGAATAGTTGTCCAATAATAGATTTCTTCTGTTAATATTTCACTCTGTATCTAAATACAGAAAATTAGGGATTTTATGAGTCACTGTTATTTTATGATATTTACTTTATATAACTGATGTCAATTATTCATGAAAAGATGCTGTTCCAATATATAATGTTCTCATTTTTTAAATTTTACATTACATGTAAACAGTATCAACTAATTGTAAAAATTAGAAAGATTATCAAATCATTGGCAAAAATTTCCAGTTCGACAGTCTACGTATAACTTGTTTGTTTCAAGGAAATGTCAGTGTAAATGTTCCTCAGCAAATGTTCCTCTATATACCCTGTTTAACAAGGTCATATACTTCAATGTTATTTCCTACTCCACCTATCACCATCTTGGACGTCTGATGATTACAGCATATTGCTTTAAAAAGAACTGCCTTGTCCTTGAATTTCAGTACCTCATTTCTGAAATCACCATTTGGTCCGAACTGCAGGACATTGTAGGAGTCTCTTCCACACACAAGTAGACTTCCGGTAGAAGTGAGATAACAATCTCGGGCCCGCTGTAGCTGTCGACCACTGTATTGCTCAACAACCTTTCGATGGCTGTCCAATACAATAAGTCCTTTATCTGCATCAGAAACATAAATTAAAGAACAATCCTTGCTGACAGCTAGACTCATAATGCTAGAGAACAGTCTCTGTCCAGATTGGTCCCTACTGTACTGTTGTAGCTTACTTCCTGATGTACTATATATGTATACTGATGCTCTAGAGTCTGAAAGGTACACACTACCATTACCATATGCCAGCCCAAAACATTGAAAGTCAGTTTTTATCTCCTTTGTTTTTGTAATTCTGCTTCCTGCTGAAATGAATTGAACTACTTGTTCTAACGGTAAGCATACAGCAACTTCCTGCCTACTCATGGTACATACTTGCCAAGGATACCCAGGAAGATCATAGCAGTCTCTGACTGCAAATGTTGATCTGTCCAAACGTTTCAGCTTGTTGTTGTTTTTGTCGCTCAGTATTATTGTCCCATCCTCCAGAGTACAGGCACTGATAATATCACAGTTATTTTGATCTGACTTAACTTTCGCACAATATTTCTTGCTTCCTTTAGCCTGAAGTAAAGCATCTGGATGTTGAGTTTTAACAGTACCAGCATATGTCTGGTTCCCTTTGTTCTGTGACTGAACATCACTGGTTGCAGTTGCTTCTGTAGTTCCTGTACTTGTGTGTGTAACTCTGCCCAGGCTATCTAATTCCCGTAATAATGCAGGTATTCTCTGGTGTAGAGTAAAGTCAACGTCTTCTGTAGGAGTACATGCTTTGCTGTCTTCTATGCATTGTGAAGCGTTGCTAGCAATATTCTTTCCCTTCTTAGCATTAACAAAGTCCTGCGAGACATTTCTGCCAGTTGATCCTATTTTATCTTGTGCGGACTTCACATTGATTTTGCTTGCATCTAACTTCTTCAATTCTTCATCTGTCTGACTAACCAGCCTTTGTACTTTTCTTCTACACCAGCTATGGAATTATTCTGGAGAGCATCAATGCGTTTATTGATTTCTTTCCTAAATTTTTGGATTTCCTTGATTAGCTCAGCCTTTCTGTTTATGAGTTGATCTTTCTCCCTTTGTAGCCCATAACGATGTTCTTTTAGACTTACAGCAACTGTGTCTAACTTTTTCTTGACATCACAATGGCCAGATGCACTTGGGTTGTTTTGGATAAACTCAGGTATGTAAAATGTGTCCTTACATAACCTGTACGAAAAATGAATCACATATTCAGATTAAGTTTTATCAGCAATAAAGGAATAAAGGAATTCTTCTCCAGAACAAAATACATTGTTTCCGACAAACAAAATATCGGAAAAATTGTGTTCTTTGAACACAAACATTATGCAAAACAAACTGGATGTTTTATAGGTTAGTGGCTAATAAGCTCACTGAATAATTGAAACATGGAGTATGCTAAGTTGTCTACTGTTTGTGACAGTAAAACTTTTTTTTACTTTAGACAATGATTGGACTTCCTTTATTTAAAAAAAACATTCCTAAACATGAATACTTCATCGTAGGGAGCAGTAAAGCTTTATGTTTGTGAGTTAGAAGCTAAATGAAATATCTACCTGTGATCTACGGCCATACATGTAGCACAACCAACGTCGTCATGGTTTTGGCAGTACATGTCAATGCAGTTATGGGTGTGTCTTTGACACCTCTCAGTAGGTGCCGGAGGCTGACTTTGTCTGGGTCCCTGTGGTCCTTTAGATAGTTTCCTGCTGGTTCCCGATGGGAACTGACTTTTATCAAGGATCTTGTGCCAAGTTAATGTCGGTAGAGCTTCGTGAAGTTTGACGCAATTTGAACAGAAATAATCCTGACATTCCACACAGTATTTCTCAGCCTCTACATTCTTGCCTTTATGTTTACACACCTGGCATAGAAGATCAAAAGTTTCATCTGATGCTATGTAAGTGCTTCCTCCAAACGCCATTTTGTTAACCTTGGCAAGATCAAATCATTTGCAATTTAAATGTCCCAACTTTGCTTCAATATCGATTAAATTAGCCATAACTCACAAAAGTGTTTTCTTAAATGAATTCATGTAAATATTTATCTGTCTTTTCATTCATTCATAACAATTTTGCGTACATTTTGGTTTTTAAATTTATCAAAATATTCAGTGTCCCCAAATCATACAGAAAATAATGCAGAACTGCATTTTGGGTATTAAAGGTCCCATTGATTGAAAATTTCACCTGTTAATATTTTGTAAGCCATTTGTTAATTAAGTGCACTGAACCCAGTTGGGCGGAAATTTTCGACAAGAAACGTGTTTATTGGGACATAAATCACCATACAAATTGGCCGGTATTTCACCGAAACGCAAATATTACGATCCTCGGCGACTTCCGTAAAATATCGGAAAAGTTTCCGTGTGACGTCACTTGCAGTACTCGAGAAAGATCCGTTACATTGATTATAGTAAACGAGCACACAAAACTCCGTGTAAAAACACGATTAACTTACAATTTATATTATTTTTGTGAATGGGAGGCGCTTGGTGTGTTCTGGGTGGATGCAGCAACTAATGGAGTGAGAGAATAAGCCTACACCAGTATACATTGGGACTCTAATATAAAAAATCAGTGACTAAGGCAATAGGGACGAACCGCAGTCGCATGAAGTTTGGGCCCTGGAAAGTCATTCTTATAAAACACCCCGGCCCGACTATCAAGCATATATAATACGAATTATACATGTTTTATGGTCGGCCCGGGGTGTTTAATATATAACTTTTCGGGTCCGAACTTCATGTGACTGTATGACGAACGTTTCAAAATTCTAGATAAGCAACTGCGTGAAACGGTCCAAGCGTTGAATGTCCGCTCAGTCGCTCATGCACGACAAGAAAAGACAGAAAATGTATTTAAAAACGGTCTTTGTAGAAAGATCTCCATCTATTTAATTTAATTATTTTCTTTAGGAATAAGTTTAAGACTTTGTTTGTTACAAACTTTTCCATTGTATAACTTAAATCATGCTGAATTACATCATATACGAGAATATTAATAGGTTGAAACTTTTGTTACAAAATGTATTTTATTACAAAATATTATGATATTATTTAAGACACATGTTTTTAAGATATAGTCTTTATAAAAAAAAAAGCTGGCATTTATATTCAAAATCATTTAAATAAAATAATGTAGAAGAAAGGTTCTATATAGAATAAAACAGTTACTCTACTAGAAGTTTAACTTACATGGTGCGGAACACTCCAGTAATCCATAAAAGTTTCAAATCCTTAACAATATCCCGTTTTAACAACGTCGCCATGGTAAATAATTAGCGTAGATCTAACCATTGAAGGAATTACAGTTAATCTAGCCCAAGGGCATAAGTCACAACAAAGGATGCGATATGATTTGTTGTTAATTGGCGCCCCCCTGCCAGCAATCTAACTGGTCACACATTATTGCATATTGCACATTGGTCAATTGCATTTGATAATTACACAACAATATACAACAACAAAAACAACAACAATATAGTTTATTAACATGCAAAGTGCCCAATTAAAATTATGAAACCATTATTTATGTTTTCAAGTTTCAATCTTGAAAAACATAAATATATACAACTTGGTATAAATCAATTCAGCAAAAGAAAGTTTCCAGCAACCCTATAAATGTTTAGAAAGTATTATCTTTTTGGTTGCCGATGACACATTTTATGTACTGGAATGAAATATTTTTCTTAAAGTGAAATTTGACACGTATTTAGGTAGATATCGTGATTTTAATTATAATGAGTTTTTAAATAGATTTGCGTCAGAATTGTTTTTTAACCAACAAAATCGTGTAAACTATTTTGATTTACATTCTTAATTCAATTGTAATCTAATTCTTTAAACTACCCACAAGAAAACGTGTCATGAAAAATCAAGCTCATCATTTTAGATATTGTAATTAGATCGGGCATTTGTGTTCTCATTTTCATCATCAATGGAAATAATATCGTCCATATTTGTATAGTTTGTAAGTCACGTGCATGCGTACATTTAGATCGTTTCGATACATTTGCATGGTACTTTTCTTACACATTTAAGAATGAAACATAGATTTCATTTTGATAGAAACAAACAGAAACAGAAGTTGGTGTATTTGCATATAAAAAACTCGACATAACTGCTGTATTTTTATACTTTAATCAAATAAATTTATAACATTACACGGACTTCGTTACGAGCTCAAAATATCCTCATCTCTACTCTCTGAAGATGCCTAATAAGATGAAATTATCGCTTTCGTTGTTGTTAGAGTACCTGTTATCCGCCACGATTGTACTGCTTATGACGTCACTCCAGGTTAGCGATTCCGAAACTGCCGCTCGTAGGTTTCCGGAAATATTATCGTCACTTTCCGTACAGGTGTGTTTTTTTGAGAACTTTATGGGCTTACGGACAGGTAACCACTCGGTATTTTTCGTTAAAAATTATCAAATTTGCATTTGCTGACGAATAATATTCAAATGTTAAAAAGAAAATTTTTCAATCAATGGGACCTTTAATATAAGTTACGGCATGCAATAAACCCACTCTTTGCGCTGTAAATCAGTGACGCAGTAAACCTAAGATAAAATAAACTCTTGTGCATTTAATTTATTGCTATTACAAATCTATATTGAAACGGACTGAAACAACGGCCTTGGATAAATTGATCAATGTGTTTTCACAAATGATATAGCCTACAGGTATGACATTGTAACTAATACATTTAACCTGCAACACTTTTTTTTTTTTTTTAAATTTGAGGCCCCCTATGGGTAACCCCGTTTATTTAGATACAATAAAAGAAGTACAGACAAGCTCTTTGGCTTTCAAAAAAGACTCCATTAACAGTTTTTTTACATAAAACTACACCTGAAAAGGAATTGTTCACAACGAAAAATAGCATCAGGCATGTTCAAGTATTATGTTACTTATATTCAAAAAAACATGTAATTTTTACTAAGAATGTATCTTATATTTATATTATAGTTTAAGTTCATACATTAAGAAGTATATAAAAATTATTAATTCTTGCAAAATGTGACATCTGTACTGCACACATTTCATACATTGCAAGAACAGAAGATATTGCCTGCAGTTTTATCTTTGTTATTAAAGCATTTTTCGGTCATTTTGACAAGAAAAAATAAGAGCAGTATTTAAAAAATGTTAACAAAAGAGCAAAAATACCAAACACAAGTAAGAAGCTAAAAAAGCGACATTTCCTTGTTTCGAAACCGAAAAAAAACAACAAGAGTAATGACTGATTCTTTACAAATAAGTGTTTTGCTTCTTTTTTTTCACCACATCATAATCGTGAACCCTTGAGAAAAAAGAAAAATAAGAGCAGATTTGTGGTTAAGATAAAACACATACATATACCGAAATATTAGCTACCACATCTCCTTCGTAACGTTTTTATATGGTGTACATCGGCCATGGAAATTAAAAATTTGCTTGATATTAAGCTTTAAGAAGTTTATATGTTTCCTTTTTGACACACTTTGAACTGAAAATTTCGTATCATTTCTATATTTCCAAATATGCCATTTTGTTTCAAAAACAAGTGTGTTTAAAATTTTGTATAGACTGTGGCTATATACTCCAAACATTTTTTCTACTGAAGTTAACTGTATTTCTTTTTCGTTATGCATTTTTGTTAGATTTGTAATTAAAGAAACTGTTAAAGCCCAGAAAGGAGTTATTTCCCTGCATTCCGTGAACAGGTGACATACTGTTTCTCTCTCTACTTTACACAGGTTACATATACCATCAGATAAATTCATTAAATTTAATTTGTGCTCTGTATTTACTACATTGTGAATTATTTTCCACTGAAATTCTTTTGCTTTCATTGAACAATGTGCTGAATGTACGTTTAACCAGGTTTTATTCCAGCAGAAAGTATTATTTATGTTAAGTTTTATTGACCATTTCTCTTCTGTTGTTGATGATTTTAAACTGCATTCTGATAGTAACTGTAAATTGATCTGCTTAATACGAAGGCTATCTGGTTTTATAATTTTATGCGAAGCGTCAAAGAGCGTGTATAATGAAATATGCATTCGACCTGTTAACTGTCTATTCTGTTGATCTTGTAATATTGCGATATATTCTTGAGGGATGCTTTCTTTTAAAATCAACCAATTCTGTCCCCAGTTTGCTCTGACCCGTAATTTAGCTAACAGAATGTTTTCATTTATGAAACTTCCGGACTGTTCGTCCCAAATGTCTCTGACTTGTGTAATGTTGCTTAATAGAAATGGTTTAAACATTAACGGTTTGCGTCTGTAACGTATGGCGTGATTACCAAAGAGACTCGAAGATAAGACTTCCTGTTTAGACTTTGGTTTAAAAGACTTTACAAAAATGTTCCAACAATTAAGAGCTTCAGTATAAAAATCCGATATTGTTCTCCTCAATGTTACTCTTTCAAGACTAGAAAAGGTACATAAAAGATAGTTTTGATTAAATCCTGAATCAATTGTTTTGAGCACATTTTTTCCAATTACATTCCATATTTGTACATCTTCTTGAATTATTTTATACAACATTTTAATTCTATGAGCTGAGACAATGTCCGATACTTTATAAAGATTAAATCCGCCTCTATCTCTATTTTTTTTCATATTTTCAGCAGAAACTAGAGATGTCTCCAGTTTTTTAAGTTTTCTCTTTCGCCATTTTTATAAACTAACCTGCAACACTTTAATATAGCAATCACCTGCCTTTAGCAGCATATACTGTGGTAACCCATTTGGTCTATATTTATGTTAAAACACATGTATAAAACTTCCAACTTCCCGAATAGCCACTTGACTGGAGAAACCACTTTTGATACATCCCTTGACTGGCTAGACTGGTTTGACTGTATACAATTATTTGGTATGACATGCAACCTATATAGTATTTGTACATTATTTATATAGAATCGTTTCATGTTTAGGGCACCGTTTCAGCTCACCTGTCCTTCGTCCGTCCATCAATCAACATATTACTTCAAACGACATCGATCTCTAAAAGCACTAAGCAAATGTTGATGACACTTAATAGGGATGTTCCTAGCATAAAGCTCATATTAAAAAAAGGAGTTTCAAGATCTGTTTAATTGGATAATGCCGAATGAGATAGATCTATCCTTTTGTAAAAGCCATTTTTATGCTAGAATTTCCATTTGTTTAATGTTCAGTCGTTAAAGGGATTCATTGTGATTCTAATCCATATCATAGGTCTGCAGTGCAAGTTGAACGAGGGTTAGTGGGGGTATTGTAAATTTCACAACTGAGTTCTGTATGACTAAAATGCAAAAACAAATTACCCCTCAGGACCCCAATTGGAAGGAGAGATTTTAAAATTGTTTCTATTTTTCGGAAAGGGCGTGTTAGACTTTGATTACTAAGTATGCTTCGCACAAGTCTCGCCTGGTGTCTGTCGTCTGCCTGCCTGTCAACACTTAACATTGTGTATGCAATAGAGGCTGCATTTCACTGTATCTTCGTGAAACTTGCTCAAAATGACTGCTTTGACGAAATGTAGGTCGAGTTCGAATATGGATCATCTGGGATTAAAACTGACTATGGCAACAGGTTAAGTCATAGAAAAACTTTCCATGAAACCTAGTCAAAATGATTGTCTTGATGAAATCTTAGTCGAGTTTGAAAAGGAGTCATCCGAGGTCAAAATAAATGTCATCCGGTCAAAGTCAAGTTCGTTTATGGGTTATCATGGGTCAAAATAGGCCAACTGGTCAATATGCCTGTATGCCACAGAGGTCTCATTAAAACCTTGTTAACAGTCTTGAGGCCACATCTAATACCAAATCGTATTGACATTTGGACAGAGCGTTTGTGTGGATCATATAAGATTAACAAGAGGACGCGGCAATGCCACCCAAGCAGGTTTAAACGGCGCCTGTAGAAGATGTAGAATTAAAACAAAAAAACAAAAATCAGGCACCCTGACACCCCACCCCCCCCCTCCCGCAAAAAAAACCGTCTTTTTGCTTAAAACAATTTAAAAATTGAAGAAAAAAATATCTTTTTTAAATTTATTTGTAGTAACAATGACCTTGACCCAAAAATATTAGGAACAATTTAAAAAACTTTAAAAATCTATTTTTAGTAACAGTGACCTTGAAATTCACCCTAGTGACCCCGAATACAATCCTAAGCTTCCGCTCCACGCAAGCTACCTCCACACCAAGTTTCATCCCAATTGGTCACTCCTAACTCAAGTTATTGAGCGGAAACCATTTTTTCTATTTTAGTAACAGTGCCCTTGACCTTGACCCCATCGTCGGAACCCCCGTTAAATATTCCGTTGCCACTCCTGTATTCCACCGATGAAGCATATAGGGTAAAGACGGAGACGTGGGTATTCGACGATGCCTTGACCCTAGTAACCCCAAAATGCAATCCAAAGCTTCTCCTCAACGCAATCTACCTACATACCGAGTTTCATTGCAATTGGTCACTCGTAATTTATGTTGTTGAGCTGAAACTATTTTTTCAATTTTTAGTAACAGTGACATTGACCTTGACCCTATTGACCCAAAATGGAATCCCAAGCTTTGTCTCCACGCATGCTACCTACAAACCAAGTTCCATTGTAATTGGTCACTCCTAACTGGAGTTATTCAGCAGAAACCGTTTTTCTATTTTTAGTAACAGTGACCTTGACCTTGACTCTTGTGACCCCAAATGCAATATTAAGCTGCGTCACCATGAAAGCTACCTACACAAAATGTTTCATTGTAATTCGTCACTCCTAGCTAAAGTTATTGAGCGGAAACCAATATTTGACGCCTGTCCGCCCGTTCGACTGACATACATCGGTATTCTAATTAGCAGGTGTTTTTGTTGTTAAAAAAAATGCTTAAAAACTAGGTCACCAGGTACCCTTGATACTCTATAATTCGCGATGTAGGTAGTATCATTGGGCAAGACACAAATAATTCCACATTGCCTCTCTCTCTCCGAGGTTAATTCCATCTGGAATGAGTCTCGAGAGCGATTAATATAAGTTGTAAGAACTTGTTTCGCAATCGATAATAAATAAATCAGTATCAACTAAACTCAAGAATACTTTTATTACACGTCTACTTCAATATAACCGTCGTTTTGCAAATACATTTCCGTGGCTACCTTTTTCCTTGTGAGGCTAACTGATGGAGGATTATCTTCCACTTTAAACTCAATGTAACGGTCATGCTCCATGTCAACATAGTAATCTGTTGGTGTGCCAACATTGTTATGCTGTTCTGTTTTCGGTCCTCTGTATACAAGTTCTAGTTCCTCTTCTTCTGACAAAGGTTGCACTGTTTCGCTGAAACTATCACCCAGTGTAGCGTTCCTCTTAGTTACGCGTAAACTTTCGTCAAGAGCACCTATTTCTGAGTACACATTATCGTCACCATAGTCGTTTGCTGGCGTCGGCTTTATGCCTATGTCCTTTTCATTTGCTTTAGAAGAACTGTCAAACCACGATTCCTTTTCACTTGAGACAGAAACCTCTTTACTTTGTGGATTCGATGAACTTTCAACAAAAGTACTAGTAAACGACTTCTTTTGTTCACATTCGTTTACCTTCTTTTTAGGGAGTGACAGCTGCAACCTCTTCCAAAATTTGTCCTCCTTCTTTGTTCGATCTTCGCTACTCGGCCATTCAAGATACGTCACTGAGTTTATTATTCCCTTCAAATTTTTGTCAATATTTGTTACTTCAGAAATGTCTTCCAGCATAATCGGAATGATTCTGTGTTTTCTTTTTAGCATTTCCGTTTGAGCTTTTTGGTACTCAAACCGTGTGAATTCACTTTCAACATATCTTGGGGTAAGAATTAAAATGGTTCTTCTGGACCCTTCAACAGCATTAATAATGTTGTTTGAAATCGCTGTAAAATAAAACAAAAGATCTGCAGTAGTTTCAGCTTGAAAATAAATGTTCTAAATTTATTTGTAAATATAGTCACAGTAAATGTAGATTTAGAAAAGAAGTTTTATGCTTATATGCTTTTACTCCTTACTCGATCCATTCGTGAGCATTTTCATTACAATTAATATACATTTAAACCCTCAAAAGGCAGATAAATTAAACAAATATAACTAAGTCTGAAGGAAGAATTTATCTCTACACATATTTATTCGGTGTCCGTTACTCATTACTTTCATGTTTTCCCCAATCGTAACGGAATGATAATAATGACAAAATTGGAAAATGTTCGCGCAGCTCTTCAACTGCATATAAGAAGTAAAAATGCATTACTTTCTCCCGGTACAAAGTCCCTAAAATGGAGGCAGAGTTTGAAGCCGAGTTCTTTCTCTAGTTTAGGATAGAGGACGTGTACCACAAAGTGCTCGTCTATGTGGTGAGACTTGTAGGATACAAACGCATCCCATTCCTTCTCGTCTGTAAACAAAAATACATTATTTATGCAGTAGTTTACAACAGTTACACGTTTTTGATCATTTATTTCCTTGTGAAAGTTATGACACGGACTGGTTATATGTGACTCGACAGTTTTCAACAGACTGTGACCTTTGACTTCCGCCAACCATTAAAAAAAATACTGATCACGAAAGAAATAATATCAAATGCTACATGTTAAATGGTGGTATGCTACGTTGGTATGATTTATAAGCAGTCTAACCCAATCAAAAATTTATAAGATTTGTGCAGTGATCGTAACTCAACATCGGGGTAAGATGAATAAAATTGCGAGTACTTTTTCTGTTCTTACCGTCATCTTCGTATGATTTGAAGTAATGGACAATTTTCATGACTAGGATAACCCTGTGTTTCCACATGAAATACGGGCCTACAACTGCCAGTGTGATCAGGATGATAAACGTGCCAACACAGACGCCCACAAGCCACAAATACCATGTATCTTCCTTCACATGTATACCTGTAAACATTGAGAAACTTTGGTATTAAGTGGTGTTAAATGTAAAATCTCAATGCAGGGTCTTTTTATTCGTGCTTAACCGGATGCCTTCTCTGGTGATGAAGGTATTGCTTAAATATCATCCATCAGCTGCCAAATGATCAACACTAAAATACAGATTACTGAAGGAAACAATTCCAGAACCTTTTCAAAGTTACTTACTGACTGGATTGGGTACATATATTTCACAGAATAGTCCAGTATAACGATGTCTACAGTTACACACGTCTGTCATGTTGACCACATCACACTTGCCGTTCTCACCACAGTCCAAACAACATCTGTCTTCACAGAATGTACCTGTTTATAATATACTTTGTATAACAATACTGCCTTTTAAAGTAACTGTTTGGTGTGCTTTTTAAATGGTGTAAATTTTCATTCTATCACGAGCAGTTCATTTTTATTTTTTTTAAATTTGTTGCCATTAAATAGCATGAGATGGCAAGCACATCTATGATTTATGGTGTGCTTACTTTTAAATCAGAGGTAGTTTTTTGTACAACTTAAATAATACAGCGATAAAATTTATAGCAGTGGTGTGACTTTCCTTTTGGGCAGCGGATTCAAGCTGAATCTAAATTTTCATAGCTTTGATAAATCATACGCATTAATAAATTACGCTGGTAAATCTTCTTTTAATAAATTTAATACATTTTTGTACTTATAACGAATGCCCTTTTAGAATTAAGGCTGTAACGTATAAAACTCCTACATATTTACATACGTGAAACACGTGATCCACGAAATGAAATATTAACCTCAAATAAAGACTGTAAAATGTTTGATAGCCTAAGGGCTGTTACGTGACTATAAAACTTGTACAAACTGTTTATACCTGAAGCTCCAGGATCGCATTTGCAGGTTGCAAGATACCCCTTCCAACTTCCGTGATCTTCCAGTGTCGCCTCGCACACACCGTAAACACATCTCACTTCACCAGTTTCTTCACATAATTTTTCTTCATCAGTCCTTTCCCTACGGTTTTCAGAACAAATATTGTATCTTCCATCAAGGACAGGATCTACAATAGTGCCGTTAACGTCTATTTCGGTACTGTTTACTTCGACGGAATTATTGTAAATCTTATCGTTTTCATTAAGTAAATGTTCCATGTCTGGATCATTTTCTTCATGTTGTTTCTTGTGAGTTTGTACATGCTCTGTGTCCTTATTTGATTGTTGCATGTTGCCCATCCCGAAAAACATTTCTGAATAACTTTTTGAGATTTCTTTGAGAATGTTATCGTCTACCACAGCCCCGGCTATGCCACAGTTCGTCCCAAACCATCCTTCGTTGCACATGCAACGAGTTGTGTTTAAAGGGGTAGACACACAGTCTCCATGGATACACACTTTTCCGGAACAACCAGACCTTGAAATTTCAGCTGTAACAGCGTTAGGGTTTTGTATACCACTACCATTCCCTGACTTTAATGTATAGTGACATCTCTTGCCAGAATACCCTTTTGAACATGCACATGTTGCGCTGCACGTGCTCCTTTCTGTGATGCAATTTCCACCATTGAGGCAATATTGCTCATGCAATAACCTACATGGGTCAATAGCACATTCTATCTCACTTGCTTCGTTTAATGGTATCGTTGTAGAATGATAGTGTTTTACAATATTTATAGCCCCATTTGCAAAGGAGACCATATAAATCATAAAGAAAATCATGTTACATACACATTGTAGCTGCATTCACTTGCACACTGCTAACTCTTCTCATTTATATATATGTGATGTCAGTGGAAGTGCATCAATTAAAGCGTACCTAACTTATCTGCATGTTTGACGACTCGCAAATCTACTAAGTCCCTTGCTGTCCCAACAATCTATACTGGTACTGATAGCAACTCGTTTATGTGTTTATTCGAAAAGAAAACTATCCATCTGTTGGCTACGCTAAGGGTTACAATGCTCTTCTTTAATGGTCATTCAGTAAATTTTGCAATGTCAACAATTCACAAATGTACTTGACGTATGCACAGGAATGGCGCGTTTCTCTTTTTTCTTTTCTTTTCTCCCGGCAGTGGCGGTCGATTTTTCATGACATCCTAAATGATAGTTACACAAATGTACTGTTTGCTTATATGGTACTGCAAACACTTCTGATGTTTCTGAATTTAGCCTTGTTTTTATTAATCTCACTTATGAACTATTTCACTGTTAGAATCCTGTAATTATTTGTTGGTATTATTACTTAATATGTCTACAAAACACTTCCCAGCTGGTTAATGATTTATTATTTCCTAGATGTATAATTGCTGTTCTTAATCCGTCGTATCAAATAAACGACAATGTATCATAATTACTAACTTTATGCGATGATACAAGTGCATAAACGCAACACCTGAATTCAAATTAATTACTGCTAAGATTGAATTAGAATTGCATTAAAATTAACACAATGAAATGTAACATTAAGTTAGATAACAGTTAATTAATATTGTAAACGAAACTTTGTAATTTAACAACATGCAGACCAGGAAAGAAAATACATCCCTGTATTACGCCTGTGTTAACCATTAATTAATACGAGGCAAGTATCCAACCACTAATTAATTGCTTGTCAAATGTTAACTGTCACTCAAACTAAATAACAGTAGGTCGTGTTGTATAAAAGGCGGTTGTTTAACATTTATGTACACTTACTAAAGAATGACATTTTTTTGTGATTGGCGTGTAAATGTTTTATTAACATCTCATTGCTTCGAACGGTGTTCATTTTCAATTTTGTTTGTTTATTTTAATCGGTGAATAAGGTAATAATAATGAACGGAAAAGATAAAATGTGTGTTTTTTAAAGTGTTAAAAAAAATCAAAACACGAATGTATGATACGTTCAGAATAAAATGTTAATGTATGCTTAAGTATATTCAAACCTACCCATTGCTCTTGATGTTTCTTATGTTTTGTATGCAAGTATGCTAAGCATTCACGGTAGTGATATGATGGATGCGATTTTAATGAACGGTCTTATTCTAATGAGATAAGTTTTGGAGATGAATTAATTCTTACATTAAAGATGTCTTAATTTGCTTTACAGAATTTTGGAAACTGTTATTCATGTTTTATCAACGCTGATCAAATTGTTGACGCTAACAGATGCGGGTTTTCGCTGAATGAAACAGAGCGAAGAAGGAATATTGGAAGTTAATCACCAAACTTTTAGTCCTGATTAACACAGTTAGTTTGAACAAAGATTTAGTTTTACAGGTCCTTTATATATGTATTTCTTGCAGCCCCTATATGTCGCTTTGTGCAACCTTTGGATAGTCACTTTATGGATTGTCCATGTTGAGTTCCTTTTTTTCCGGAATTGGATTTAAGCTTCGCCAAAGGACATGATCTTAATTAAGTGTTAACATACATGCGGCCAATGAAGTGCGTCAAAACTTCTATACATGTGCTGCTGCATGAAAAGCTCGATGAAACCAATGATCACTTTACAACACCTCACGGTGACCGTTAACATTTTCAAAAGATTTAGCTGTTTTTTACAATATGATTCATAATGTTATTTCCAGCGTGTATAGCTAAACAAGCAAACTGGCGATTGTTTCATAATACATGTATACTGTTCTTCTGACCGAAATATAAGAAGACTGTTAAGAGATACCGCCTTGCATTACACATATCCAACTTGAAAAGGTTAAACCCTTCCTATCAACCGACTACAGTGGTATAATATTCCATGTATAACCATCTGAAGCATACATTTCTTTGATACAGTGACCATGTTTATGAACTCCTCTGAAGTTCCTTTTTGTTTGATTTAAGCTTTTAATTTCATTTCAAGTAGTAACCCAGACCTTAGGTTTTGGAGAAACTGAATGCTTAGTTTTCCTCATAAACATTACTTTATTGCCCTTAGCCGAAGATGATGGATGGATATATTTTATGGTAGCTATGTTTATGAGACTATGAGAACAATATGAACATCAAATTCTCTATGATGTCATTCGTTTCTTTCTGGATTGTGTATGTTCTTTTTGAGGGTTTGAGGCTAGAAGAATAATAAAGAGAAAAAAGAAGAGTTATATAAGATAGGATGTTTGTCCGTCATTTCTTCATCCGGAGCTATGTCTAAGAAATGGTTTTTGAATAAAACATGCACAGTGTAAACCTTAACAATTATATGGAAGATTGAGCCAGCAACACTAAAGTTAAACATTTATTTTATCTGAGACTTGTTGTCAAAAATTGAGACGTTTGGCACAAACTAATCACCTAAATTGCATAGAAAGAAAAACAATGGGACCCTAGGTGGTGAAGCTGTTTTTCTTAAACAAAGGATATAGAAACTTTAAAATTCTCATGTTCTTTTTGTGAAATTTGTAATTAGGGTTCAAAGTTATTTGACAAATAATCACCTGATTACTCCCTACCAAAGTTGAAAAATAGATGCCCTCAGATATATTTATATGTCTGTCTATTACAAATAAGCCAACTCATTTTTCGGTTCAATTCTTATTGTTTTCTGTCTATTTGCTTGCCAACAGTAAACCGCAATATCTAAAGCTTTCTAAAAGCTTGAATAAATCCTCTCCACGTTAGTGCTTCGTCATTTGTCATATCTGGCACATGCATGATTATGCGTATTAAAAACGAATATATTTTCCCGCCTGTCCAGAGTGATCTCATATGTATAGCTTAATTTGCGCTCAAAAGAAAACTACAGATAGCTCCACTTCAAGTATTTTCTAGAAGTTAACCACCTTGGTCGAATGGTTTGGTTGCTGTAAAATCAGGTCACACAGGTAAAGACAGCGGGCCGTGATGGTCATATATCGCTCACCTGAGTACCTGTGCACTTACCTAAGGAAGTCACTTGTTGTGAAAGGGATTCAGTAGTTACTAAGAAAGTCACTAGTTGCAAGGGACAGTCACTGGTTGCTAGGGGAAGTCATTGGTCGATAAAGGTCACCAACTGCACGGGGCAGTCGATGGTGGCAAAAGGATGCTAAAGATTGCTTAGGACGACACTGGTTGATAGGGGAACTAACTGACTCACTGGTAACAGGGGACTATGAAGTTACTAAGTAAGTCAACGGTAGCTTAGGAAGTTTCGCGAAGTCACTTGTTGCTCAGGGAATCATTGGCTGCTAAAGAAGTCGATGGCTGCGACGGAAGTAAGAGGTTGATAATAAAGTTGCGGACAACTAGTCCACGTTACTTGTTTCTAGGAAAAGTTATTTGGCTGCTAAGGGAAAACGCTACTTGTTAGGGGACTTAGTTGTTGCTACGGAAGCCACTGGTTATACTTTACTGGTATACTATTTAGCATTATGTTATACAAGTTTAAACACTTGGCATTTATATTAAATGATCTGTGCCGTAATTATGTCCATAGTGAAACATCGCTGATGTTGGCCCTACCATGTTACCTAGAAGTCCCAAACAGGTTTCAGACAGCGTTTAGTCTCCGCCAAGACCCATGCACTGGCCCTTTAAGTATTCATCCCCCCATACTACGTCCGGAATGGTAACCCTCTCATATTGCGACTCTGTCTGATCTTGAACTTGCAGACAGTGGCCCAGCAAAAGTTGTTTTTAAACCTTTTATTATTTTACTCTTTTTAACAGTTTTAACAATCTTGATTCTCCTAACTGGAAGAACCATCTTGCCGTTATCTTTTTTTTTTAAATCTTTTATCAAAACCCAGCGTGCACCCTGCCCATAATACTCGTGAGAGGTGTGAGGCAGTATGACAAGATAGATGGATAGATAAAATTGTATGCGAGTTATATAAAGATATTGTTATATAGACTCCTGCAGATTATTGAAATAGAGACACATTTTTTGTTCATAACAACGATTTTGCTAAAACTCTTGATCCGGTAATAGAACGGCGTTAAGACAGGAGTCTATCCTGCCACCGGCTTGTGTTTCCGGCGCACTGATTTGTCCGAGTTTATAGCTACTAAGTAAACTCGAAATCAAGACACGAATTAAAGGATGTCTGCTGGATGGAAATTTATAAATAATCTTAGAATGTTAAGGAGTGGAGCTAAAATTCTATCCGCAGCGGCTGTCACCGTGGCCGCAACAGCCACAGGTGTGGTAAAGACGAAGAAAATAGCGGATGGGAAAGGTAGGCTAAAAGTCCCCTGGTCAAAACGTCCACAGTTATAGCAAATTTGGCAGAACCTTCTCAACTTCTGTGTAAACTTTCTATTTTCTTATTAAAAAGTTTCCTTTGCTTTTAAATTACTTCGATATCAGGGTTTTTAGGTAGCCTAATTTTGCTATTTTCGCATTGCATTAAATCCCGACACTATTTCAATCTGGAAAATTTAGTACATTTCGATATATTCTAGGTTATTTATCCCCCGCCAAAGGCAAACGGGATAATTTAGATGCGCATTGGTACTTAAATACATCTTGCAATTTTGTCCGGCAAAATCAAAAGTACTTCAGCATTGTTCTTCAAACTAAATCCAACTCTACATCAGCACATTGATAGAAGTGCAAATGCAAGAACTTTACTAACTCTATCTTGACTACTCTCTTGAGTTATTCCCCTTTATGGATTTACTTTTAAAAGTTTGTCCAGAGCATAACTCAAAAAGTACTTGAAGGCCCAAGTTTGTTTCTGCCACAAAATAATATACTCCATATCGACAGCTTGCTGTACGAAGTGCATTCTGATAAAAAATTGTAATAACTCTTTTGCCAAATCTTTGCTATGAAGGTTATTCCCTTTATCAGATTAACTGTCCTGAAATTATCATTCCTAACTCCAAAAATTTAAAGATTATTTATTTTCTTCAAACTTAATAAGACATAGCACATGGTAGGAAGTGCAGTGTCTAAGAACAATAACAATACCTTGCTATTTAAGAGTTAGTTCCCTTGATAGATAGGACAAAATTTATTCGGAGCATAACTCCAAAAGAATACTTGAGGCATTCTTCAAACTTAATTTAATGGTACATAGCACATTGGTAGGAAGTGGCAGTGTGGTATAGAACAATAACTCTACCTTGCCTACTTTTAGTCAAGATAGAAGGAATATCATGCCTAAACTGATATTGAACATTAAAATAATTTTGCAACCTTGACTCTTAATTGCCTTATTCTTTTTCAAGCTTTTAATCCAGAATGGGGGTCTTTGGCAATGACCTAACTAATACCACATGTACATGGTCTCGTCTACCAAGTTTAAAACTTGTATTCTTAACTCTTTTTAACAATCTTGATTCTCTTAACTTGAAGAACTGTCTTACATGTTATTTTATATTTATTTTTGTTAACACCTTGTGTGCTTAAGGCAGTAATACAAGATAGATAGATTGATAGCTGTAAATGGGTAACAGCGATGAAAAACTCTCCTCTCTCGCGTGAACTGATGATGATGATGATATCTGGACATTTAGAGCTGTTGTATAATTGATCAGTGTAGAAACATTTAAAACCAGAAAGCTACAGTACTAGCAAAATTTGAAATTTGTGACTTCTGGTTAATAGTCAGCCTAATTTTTAGTTGAATTCATGTTGCATAAATGCATAAAACATACATGTAGACAGTATGTGGTACAATTTATTAGACTTTTATTGTTTCAGACAAGATACTGTTCCTAAGTAAAGAGGAAAACTCAGTGCCATCTACAGCACAGATTGTGATGCAAGACATTGCAGAAAACAGAGGTAATCATATACTTTTTGGTGTAGTAATTTGATAAGCATTTACATTACATGTAAGTTAGTAGCAATTTTGTTTCTTTACAAATTACTCTCCAGTGAGTTGGTCATTTAAAGCTATCCAAAGGAATGCTTTCAAAGTGGGCAGAAAAAAAACTAGGTAAGTCCTGTTAAAATATACATCACTAGCTCAGACAATTGTATAACTTTCTGAAAAAAGATGAAAATGATCGAGATCTGATAATCTTGCGCTTTTGTATAAGGCAGAAAAAACGTGTGTTCCCAGTCTCATGACCAGCCTTAGCTTTTTTCTGCCAATCTGCAAACCTTTTTATAAGAAAATGATCAACATGACCACTTTTCAAGTGTTTAAGAGCAAACAAGGCAGAATTAAGAAAAAAAATAATTTAAAAAGCTGCTGACCAACCTTTACTTTTTTGGCCAAGAGACCAGAAAAACATATATGTTTTTGTTTGGCCTAATGTGCAATGGATACTACCAGTCTACCAATAAGATTGAAATTTACATATACTCTTAGTAAGATCTCTACACTGTTATGTCTGCCTTGCTAATTTTCAGACCCAATTCTTCCAAACGGTGACGTTAACTGGGCATGTGGATGTATCGAGAGAGATGTTGTAGGGCCATGTAACCTGGAATTTAGAAAGCTTAGAGAGTTCATGCATGTCAATGATGTTCAGGCTGACTTTGAAACATTTGATGAAAAAATGCGGGATACATTTAACAGATTGTTTGAGGATTTTATTCTTTGTACTATGGACTATCCAGTTTATTATGAAGACAGTATGCTGGAGGAAGAGAAGGAAGATATAAGAAAGACTGAAGAAAGGAAGAAAATGATTGAAGAAAAGAGGAGACAAGAGAAAGAGGTTAACCGCAGACATTTTGGTATGTATACTGTAAATCACATCGAATTTGCGAGACAAAAAGTCACGCTTTTAGATCTTTGGGTCAATTCACAAGACCATGAGTTAATGAACAAGCAATCCTATATGCTTTCTGGAAATTGTTCAGTACCGTACAATTTTAAATTTGCCAAATTATGAATTCATGAACAAGACAGTGCTCTCTTGTGAAAAAACATAAAAGTAAAGTTCTTGCGAAAATTTATTGACTTACAGTTTTTCAGATTAGTTTTAAGGCCATACACTTGCTTTTGCTACAGCTCAGTTTATACCATGCTATTGTTAATCTAAATCTAATCTAAGTGTACATAATGAAAGTACTGCTGAAACAAGAAACCCCAAGAAAAAAAGTAGTATGTGAGAAGATAATGTGATTTACAGAGACTAGTACAGGACTTTCATGGCATGATGGGATTATTATTTATAGGTAAAGATGAGGTAGTGTTTCTTACAAAGGAAGAAAACAGTACACCCAGTAAAGTGTTTATACCTAAAGTGCAAGTAGAAGAAAACAGAGGTGTGTATATCCAATTCATTGTTTGCTCTGACCCAGACCATAAATAGGAAGCAGCTTTGAATTTGAAATAATAAGCAGCTCTTTTCAGATTCTTAAACAGTGTTTCAGCATTAAATTGCCTGTCACACATTTTTCACTGAGAGGTCTGATATTCTCTGATACTGATAATAGATTTAACACCAAATGAACTTGTAAAATTTAATACAGATATCTCAGTGAGACATTTGAAAAAGGCAATGAAATGCCAAAGCGTTGTTGTGAAAAGAACTAGCTGTTATTATTTACAATTGACACTCCCCTCTGGTTAATTGCTGATCCATTAATTTTGTTTGTAGATTTCATAGCAATTGTCTTTGCAATGTTCTCTGTCAGATTCTCTTCAAATGAAGGGGATCAGACCTGAACCCTGTTTGCCATGTCAACCAAAAGCAAGGGAGTTTAAAATCTCCCCAGAAACTGCTGGCCCAATTTCAAATAATTCCACAGAATTTGTCCTTGGGTGACCCTTTTACCAAATTTCTTCAACTTATTTATCTTCACACTTCATATGTTACTAGTGTGGTGTCTGTATACTTATTTTGGGATTGTCTATTATAGCAAATGTATTCAAATGAGCAATTTAGGGGCATGATGACCCTTTTGCGTGCTGTTGTAATTTACTTCCTAAAATTTCTGTGCCAGTTTTAAACAAAACAACGGAAATGTTGCAGCCATTGTCATTCATCAATCTCACCAATGATTTGATCACCAAACTGATTGTCACTTTAATGTGTGCCTGGATCCATTTGTTCAAACTTTAACCAGTTGCTATGCCAACCGTAGATTTACTTTCGCTTGAAAAAATAAATTTCTTAATGGGCAATACTAGCTTAAAATTTTGATTTTGCTTTGAAGAGGTTTGAGTCATCTTTCTTTTGAAAGCAAAATTTGTTTTAATAAGTCTTTGAGATTGTAGAAATATGACGGTAAAAGTTAATTGACTGTAAGTATAATCGTTGATTCAAGTTTTGTACAACTGGGTCAAGGTCTGTGAATATATTTTTTCTTAAATGATCAGTTAATTGATTATTGTGAGAAAGTCAGATCTATAAGCAAAGTACACTGCACTTTTACATGCAAGTTTGTGCCTAAAGATTTTAATGTCTTTTACACATCTTCAGAAGCCAAATGATATTTTAGTATGATGAAGTTCCGCTATTAAGACCACCCGATATAAAGACCAGAAATTTCAGCACCAACTGCTCAATTTCATAGTAAAAAGGTCTCACTAATAAGACCAATTCATAAATATGACAATTTTTTACTGGTCCGAAGGGCTGTCTCAATACAGGAACTTTACCATATGATAAATGATTGGTGCTTTATAATTTATTTCAACAGATCCAGTATTACCAAATGGAGAGATAAACTGGGCGTGTACATGCATTGAGAAGGATGTAGTTGGACCTTGTAATATAGAATTTCGCGAATTTAGAAAGTTTGTGGCAGAAAATAGAAAGAGAAACGATGACGAGGAAATAAGTGAGGAAGGAAAAACTATCATAACAAATTTTCTTGGTTGTCTTCGTATCAATCCAGTATATTATAGATCAATATTCTCAAAAGACGCTGATGATGATGATGACGAGGATGATGAACTTGATGAAAAGTCAGAGACTAAGACAGAAAAATAGTGAACAGTTTAGTGTCATTGTTATCTCATTGTCTGATGTTAACCTTAGCAAAAAAAGCATGATGCCAGTGTTGCTAAATAGAATATTCAAAGATATTATAGGGCTTCCTTGTTATGTTTGAAGTGCAAGTCAGAAAGTATCGGAGGATATAGAGCCTTTGGAACAGTGGATTCAGATTGATAAATGTCTGTGGAAGTATGATTTGTGATTGCTGATACTTCACCAAGTGAACATACTTGGTATTTGGACCCAATGGGCACCATCACAGACTTGGTGTTTGGAATCAACAGGCAATATCACAGTTAAATAAATTAGGCTGAAAGCTATTTAAACCGAAGAATAGCACAGCAGTACACCTGATGAAACAAAATAAAAATTTTCGGAATATTTTAAGATTTACAAGATTTTGCAACATGCCAGGACAAATTTTCTGTCTATGTGTAAGGCAATTTCTCTGTAAAGTTACACAAGTGTAACAAGCCGATGTCTTTGCAGTACCATAAGAATCTACATTATATCTGATTACCTCATTTAAAAATTTTACAAAATTAACATCCACAAATTTCAGTTAACATCCACACCTAAAAAACACTGTAAATGTCATTTTTTTTTACCCGATCTTTAAAAAACTTGGAATGAATGGTAGTTTTGATTAAGGCATTTCAAAAGTTGGTCACATGATTAAGAAAACTTGGTGGTTAGGTCAAATGAGAAAAAATATAGGAATAATTGTGCCTCATTTTTTATCGGATCTTTACTGAACTTGGTTCAGTGTTAGTCTTTTCAAATTGCACCTGAAGTGCAAAGTAACCTTGGTTTTAAAAAGATGTCATTTTTCTAAAGTTTTGTAAACTCTACAAGTACCACATTTATCCCATCACTCCTTTCTAAGGCAGGATATTGTTTTTCTGACGTTGGTTTGTCAGTAAGTACAATGTAAATTTTATGGTTTTCGACAAACTAATTCAGTCTTCACATGATGGTTGCTGTCTCAGTCACAAGTCAAAGGTCAATGTCACAGTGATTTAGAATACTTTCTTGATTTAGAATACTGTTTCAAAAGACCATTTTGAGTACACTTCTCATTCTTTGCATGACACTTGCTTGGGACAAGCAGACAAAATTGATTATAAATGGATCACTCTGTCAAAGGTCAAGTCACAGTGGCCAGTTTGACATTGTATTACTCATTACATCAGGGAGGGCACTAGGGTTTTTGACAAACTGCCCCTGTTTACCTTGTCTTTATGGAACTAGGTCAGAATTTTGTCTTCATGAAATCTAGGACACATATAAAACTGAACTACACATATAAGTATTATAACAAGAGGGCCATGGTGGCCCTATATTGCACGCCTGAGAACCAGATCACTTACTTTAGGAAGTGGTCAATTTTGACCCCAGGGGCATGACTTGAACAAAGTTGGTAGAGGACCACTAGCCAATGTTACATACCAAATATCTTAGTTCTAAGCCTTGTGACTAAGCGAAGAAAATTTTAAGAGTTTTTCCTATACCAAGTGACCCCAAGGCAGGGTCAATTTTGACCCCCGGGGTATGATTTAAACAAATTTTGAAGAGTGGTTTAGGAGAATAAGATTTCTAAATGTTGTCCTATATATGTCCAGGTAAGACAAGTGACCCACTGGGCGGGGCCAATATGGAGCCTAGGAGCATGATTTTAACAAACTTGGTAGAGGTCCACTACACAATGCTGTATACTAAATATCTTAGCTCTATGCCTTGTGGTTTAGGAGAAAAAAAATTGAGGTTTTTCCTATAGAAACCTATGTAAAATCAAGTGACCCCCTGGCGGGGTCAGTTTTGACCTAGGGGTCATGATTTGAATAATTTTGGTAGAGGTCCACTAGGCAATTCTACTAGTCAAATATCTAAGCTTTAGGCCTTGCCAGAAGAAGATTTTAAAGTTTTTCCTATATTAGCCTATTTGAGATCAAGTGATCCTAGGGTGGGGTCAATTTTGACCCTGGGGTCATAATTTGAACAATCTTGATAATGGTCCACTAGGCACTAGTACATGCTAAATATCTACGCTCTAGGCCTTGTGGTTTCAGAGAAGATTTTTAAAGTTTTTCGTATTTGTTGCCAAAAAAGCAACTAGAGTTCTGCAAGGAATTGATTTCTTAGAACAATTTTGGTATTTGTAGAGCTTCATGCAATTGGCCCAGTGGTTTCAGAGATCGTCTTTTGAAGCAAAATGTTGACAGACGACGGACAATCATCAATCCTAAAAGCTAGCCCTAGCACAAATTGCCAGGTGAGCTAATTATGTAATATTAATTTAATACTGATTCAAATTGAAGTCCTTTAGCTTGACCATTCAAAGAATGCGAACTACCAGTATTTAACTGGCCATGGTGTTGGCGTCACTCTTTAACCAAAGTCTTACATGTAATTACACATCTCCAGAACTAATGCAGATATTTGACTGAAATTTTACACATGTCTTTTAGGTCAAAGCATTAAGTCCAACAAATCCTCGATAAATTCCAGCAAATTTATGCTCATTTTGGACTCCCAAGAACTTGTTTTAAATTTTGCGGCCAAGTTGCTATCTTCGTAACGACTGCATAGTTGATTGAAACTTTACACGGGCCTTGAGTCAATAAACGGCGTCTATTAGCCTCTTTAAGGATGGTGGACCCAAGCCGAGTCAATAAACAAAGTTGCAGCATACATGCAGTAAGGAGCTGTTCTGTGTCTGGTAGCCTGCACATGTTGAAATGACTGCTTGTTTAGGGACAGGGACATACTGGCACCATGCCGTAACAGATGTCTGGAACAAGGAATGTTGGATAGCTCTGCAACATCCTGCAATATCTTTATCCGCATGAAACAATGGTTAAAATTAAAGTTTCATGAAAGAAGGGTTGGGAGACACTTGCAATACCATGGAGTGTATGTATAAGCTTGCAGGCAAAAGGTATCGTTCTATATGTGGGGGCTTAAGGCATGTAAATAATAAGTATCCCAATGCCTTGAATAAACACAACAAAACTACACTTTTAATATAGTAATATGTATTTTTTTATTTAAAAAAAAAAAGCCTGTAACAAAAATAACCTTTTTTTCTTGGTAACAATTACAGCAACTTCTGTTCACCATAATGATGACATTGTGCATTTTGTATGCATAAACAAATTACCATTAGTCTAATGTAAATCGGGTAATGTTCACAATGATTTAATTTTCACTAATTTTGCGATTTTCCCCACTTGGCCATTCTAAAAATCTCACAAAAGATTCATTTCACATAGACTTACTATTAGAAAATTATCCTTTCATAAATATAAAATTTGGGAGTAATTCTGTATGCATACAAATCGCCAAATTTTCGTCTCACGTAAATTACTCAATTTACTGATTCCTTTTACAGAACTGAAACTCCACAGTATGATGACACGGTGTATCACAGAGATTTCATTATACAGTTTTCAATCTTTCCAGGTACTATAATTTCTTGGACTTTCTTCTACAGTCAAACCCATGTCAAACAGCCATCTAAGACATAAAACAAACAGAACAATTTAATGCAGATAGCTGCTTAATGCAGAGGTACTTATTTTAATGTCCCAGGAGCTTTCTGGAGGTAAAAAAAATTTGTAGACCTTAAATTACAAAGAGAAATGTCTTACCAGTGACACTGACCTTTATTTGTTTAAAAACTTTCCTAACATTGCTTTTCAAATTGAAAGTAACTACTACAAATACAGCATGAGATTTTTTTCAATGATATTGCAATAAATGATAAACACTTTCCATCAAAACTTTCTTGTGAAGAAGCAACATAATTATGTAAGACAGGCATTGTGTCAACATTGCTATAGGAGTAAATAAAACATGGTTCTATTATAAATTCTATCAGTAAATTTATTCTTCTTAATATTAGGAAATTTAAAGTGCTCCAGGGACTTTAAAGCTGCTTCAGACTAAGGGTTGCTTCATGCAGGCAGACACTAAATGCTTGTACACAAGTTTAACTGCAGAGTATGGCTAACAGTAAACTGAAATATTCTTTCACTATGACCACTTAAATATCCCCCCACCCCCCTATTCCTATTATATGATCAACAACATGGTAAACCTCACACTCCAATGCGGCCCTGTTGTAAAATACATGATATCTCATAAAAATCATAATGCTTGACATAATATATACTGAACCTTCACTTTGCAAAGTTGTAATTTTAATACAACACTGATGAATGGATCCATCTAGTGGAATAAGAAGTGCATAGGTGCAGAATTACAACCACTGTGGGTTACGCCCTGTCTGTATCATAAAAGGTGACTAAATAGACTTGGTGAGCTGAGGTTCCTGCAGACATGGTAGAGCCCCATGCAAGTGGTGACTCAAATCACCAAGGAGGTGGCAGCATGTCAGTGCGATAAACATAGTTTCAACACTTGACAACATTCATGCATATTGCATTTTTGATACAAAGATTTTTATGTGGGCTCTATGACCTTGAAAGACAACACGCCATAAAACACCAATTGTCGGACACCCATGGTTGTTGACTTGGCTACACTCCGTACATCACACATCATTCATTCAGAAGAGCTTTTAATGAAACAAATATACTTAGGTGGCATTCATACCATTAAAACATCATACACTGGAAAGCACAAATATATATACATTTGGGCCTAAGATAATAAATACAAATGTTTTGTCTGAGACCTATCTAAAATCTTTGACTTCCAAACTGTCAAGTTATTCAAACCAAATTCATTTATACTATCTTCTAGCTAATGAGAAGCTAGCACTATTGAACTGGTCTCGGAAAAGTCTGACCCTTTATACACCTATATAAGAAGCTGTCATAAGGCTTTTACTGTACTGACATAGTTCAAATAAATTATCATCAAACAATTACCTCTGAATCAAACATCATCACAAAATTTCATGAAAAAGTACAAGAAGGTCCATAATTGGCCTTCCAACACTCACCTGAGTCAACAGAATACACAAGTGTACATCTGTGTTTCATAATAAGTAAAAACCACTTATTTTTCATAATTTCTGGACACAAAAGTCAAAACTGCACAAGATCTGACCTGGTGACCTCATTTGATCTAAGATGACCTAGTTTCCCTAGTAAACACCAATTGACAACTATTATTCTTGCAAAGTTTCATTAGCTGTTGAGTTGTTAATGAGGCTTTTCTTCTTTCTGACCTCATGAAACCAATTTTTGACCCTAAATGGCCCAAGTTTCAATACACACATTCATCAAAACTAACCCTCCCACAAAGTTTTATGAAGATCTGACGATTAGAACTTGGGGGTGTTTATAAGATTTTTCTCCTTTTAAGACATAGGTGAACCAATGTCACTGCGACCTTGATTTCATCAAGACCAAGATTCAGCAGAATCCAATTACAATTTTGATATCTAGCATTCTAATGAGGTAGATGAAATTTATAAGACTTCAACGACTATTTCAGTTATTTACCGATTACCTGGGTCAACCCATTATTAGACTGATTATTTGGAGAAGCTGTGAACTTCATTCAAGAAAGATATATCTTGGTAGTGGGGTTTGAAACAATGACACTCCACCAGCAAAGATTAAGTGATTTAAAGCCAGTGAACTTAACGACTCGACCGCAGATCGGGTCAGATGACGGACATATGCTGATCACTATAGTTCTGCCTGAGCCTATCGACTCGTACGCGCTAAAAACCGATTTCCACATTCAAAAAGAAAATGCAATAAAAGTCATATTAAAACTGTATATATTTATAATAATAAAACAAGCAAAATTCTATATAAAGCTTTTCAAAAACATTACTGTAACACTTCATCTGAGATTAGACAACAACTGAACACATTAGTTTGGGACGGAATGTAATAAACAGTTGCTAAAATAATATACTAGAACATGTATACATAACAGTCTTATATTTGCCACTATTTACAAAAACAAATAGCAATACTGGAATGATAGATAATTTACACTGCAAGGTAAACAGAAAGGTTAAAAACTTTCCATATATGTAACACATCCAAATGCAATGTGATAAAATAAAACTTTCCAAAGTCTAATAAAAATATATTAGTTTAATATTTCATCACAAATGCCAATTTGCATCAAAAACCTCTAAAAACATGTCTAAATCTAATAAAAATATATTAATGTCCTCAATGTTTTTATAATTTACATGTTTACTACTAGTGTTTTTATACTTTGAACAGTATTGTTTTGACTACCAATCCTTACTAGTCAGCAGACTCTATTCACTTGTCAACTTTAGTGTTTCATATTCAAAAATATTCCCCCCCGTATTTGCCCCCCCCCCTATTAGTGTATTCGTACCCTAGTCAACAGTACTCGAGTTCTTATTCCAGTTACACACACGTACTCAACAAGACTTGAGTACTCATTGCCAGTAACTCACCAGTGTTTGAGTACTCATTTCCAGTTATTTATAAGTACTTGAGTACGGTACTCTACAATTTACTCGCCACTACTTGAGTACTTGTTACCAGTGACTCCACCAACACTTTAGTACTCATTATTAAATAATCACCAGGACTTTAGAAATCACCACCAGTACTTGACTGTTCAACATCATTTACACATCAGTTTTTGAGTACTCATTAATACAAGAAGTTTTAAACTTTCTAAGGCAGTTCTTCCTTAAGTTAGTTCTTTTCCCGTAAGTTCTTTTCCAGGTCAACATGGATTTATAAAATTAAATGGTATGAGCCCTCTATTGAAGAAAAGCCAAAAATGTCTTTACATAGAAACACTGTCTCATTTATAGTGTCAGAAAAAGAAGGAATAAAAAATGAAAAATAAAGAAAAATCATAAAGAATCAACATAAGAAGTACATTTATAAGTTGACCTGTTACCACAGATAAAATTATGGGATAAATTTCAACACAATTCATCACAAACACTTTTAAAACACAATCACCAAACAGTAGAAAATATTTCTAACTGGCAAGACATACCGTGCAGCTTTTTACTTGCATTTCCAACAACTCCCATGATTTACTTTCCCTATAAAAACTCTCGTAGCCTAACTGCCTACACTTTGCAAGATCTTTCATAAAAAAAAATACTACTCATTATGTGGTCATTTACATACCTTCTGGCCAATATTTTTACTATCAAACTATCTTTGCAAGTCCAAAGAGCCATATTAGTTCCAATCCTTCTTTCACAACGTTTCAGTCCACCAGAGAATCATCAGCTACAGCCGCCTATACCGGGGAAGAAGTAGAGATGCGGCATTCTCAGCGTACTTTTGTACTCGGACATCTGACTCATCTGATCCATATCAATGTTTGGACAATGAGAAACTTTCTTTGACACTAGCAGATTTACCTGAAACATACACACAATGGTGGGGTTGGATTTTTTCTGGATTTTCGGCTTGTCTGTCGGTCAGTCTGTACATGGATTCTTTTGGACACTAAATCTCCAAAACCCTTGGTAGAATTTGATGATACTTCAACGTGGTACTTAGTACAAGATGCTCAGACTTTTGCATGCTCAATGTTTCAAGTACAATAGGTCAAGGTCATTCACAAGCTCTAGATAGTAAAATCTTGTTGTGTGTCCGTTTCTTTGCTCCATAACCCCTGGTCAGAATTTAATGATACTACAGCAGATCGTGATACCCCCATTGTCAAGGCCTAGTTATGCACTGATCCATGTTTCGGGACACTAGGTCAAAGGTCATAGGGGCTTGAGATAGTAAAATCTTGTGGGGCTTTTAATCGTCCAAAACCCTGATCAGAATTTAATGACACTTCACAGACAGTGATAATTACCATGCCTAGTTGTGCATTGTCCATGTTTTGGGTCACTAGGTCAAGGTTACAGGGGCTCGACATAAAATCTTGTGCACTCTTAATCCTAAAAACCCAAATTGGTCAGAATTTAATGACACTTCACAGAAGTGATAAATATCCTGCCTAGTTGTGCATGGTCCTATAATTAAAGCATCAAATGTTACATAAATTTTATATACTGTGTCAGTGGGGTGTTTGGGGGAGGGGGGGATATTCATCACCTTCAGTGATAGTTCAAGTTACAAATACTTCTCCATATATAATACAATTTTATGTTTAGACTTTGTAAGTGCAAACATGATTGTGTGTGTTAAATGCGAAATAAAGATGTTCTATATTATCTTACCCTATTAAGCATGGTACAGACATCCTCACATCTAGCATATTTCATAAACACTTGTACGAGTGCCTCAACGTACCAACTACCTCGGTCCCGATTACGCCATGCATAGTAACCTATAGATATAGAACAGGCTTACAAGTGATCTGATTAATAAACACGAATACATTTACATACATGCATATCATTAATCATCACTTAAATAGATAGATTTTTATGTCTTACATAGTGACCTATAGGTAATAATTGTTAACAACAGTCATGCCCCGTTAGCAAATGTAAAGAAGTTCATAATAATAAATGTAGCTGCCTTCCCAACTTACAGATAGGGCATCAGTGTTACGTAATTGTTGTATAACGTCCTATGTAAACAAATTCAATACTACTGGACTCTCCAAACATCAATGAAAAGCTTCCTCTTTGACCTAATTTTGCTACAGATAAGAATTTTTCTGAGGGGGTGGGGGCGCTTAAGTCTAATGATTAAGAGTCTACAGACTTAAAACAGAAAACTTGTTGGTAAAATGATTAATTTATTGCCTGAAGATCAAAAAGACACATTTTAATAATAAATCATTACGAAAAGTGAAAATTCACCAACCATTCTGAGTAGGGTAACAAATGAGCATATCTGACATAGAAGGCACTTGTCTCACTCTGGCATCAGACCCATCATGCTCGTCAGGGTAGTATTGAACCCCTCTGTCCAGTGCACCTAAATAAAACAAATACAATTAAATAAGTGTACAGATTAGCCAGAAGACCCTACAAGCCTTACCAGAGCTTCATACTTCAAAAGCAGTTACAGATTTCATGTGTATTCTCTTCCAAATGGAATTGAACATTCTGAGAACCCTATTGGTGACACTTTTAGAGTATGTGCACTTCCCTACTACTAATCCTACATTCTATTCCAATGGTTTCTTAATACATTTCTCTCTCTGGCACAATAACTTCACTACTGTAAACTGGGTCATATCTACGATCATTTAAATTTTGCTATTTTCGCGAATTTCCCATTTCTCTACGGTAATTTAAAAATCTCACAAAAGATTCCTTTGACGAAGATTTACCGTACTGTAAGAGAATTCTCCATTTACAAATTTAAAATTCACAAATAAGTCTGTCTGATAAAAAATCCCGTAACACGATAGAAAATGCAAAGATCAGACGGTTTTCTTTCATTGAAAATCAACCTACTGGTACCCATGACTCCCTGAAAATTTGTGCCCCCCCCCCCAATTATTAATGACTTCATATTATTACCTCCACGGCAAGCCTGTATAATAAACAGTTTAGGTTTGCCTCTCAGGTTTGGACAGCAAGTGTTATCAAACAGCGAGAAGACGGCATCCAGCTCGAACTTCTTGCCATCGGCACCAAAGATGTACCCCTCCTCTCCGTGACTGAGGATGCACACCACGGCACAATCACCCTGTGCATGAGCTGTGTGCTGAGAGAAATTCTGTAGCTTCTCCACCATCTCCTATTCAAACAAAAAAAGAGACAAATATTTATGTAACTTCTCAGTAAGTTGAGGTGAGTATCATAGGCTATGTTCTAACATAGATTCGGTCTACTTATAGCTGGGTGTTTCTGGTAAGTTAGTAGCAGGTACTCTTTGTGGTTGCTCATTCAGAAAAAATTGATCACTTTCTACAAACAGATATTTTAACATAATGCATCCGCTGAAACCTCTATCCCTTTGGAATCTTATCATTTTGATTAGTATTTATTTATTAAAAAAAATAATTTTAATGAAACTTCTTCCCTCACTCTAAGGATATTGTTGACTTGTGGATTAAACTGTTAATATGTTACATACCATGGCTGTCAGTCCATCTGTATCATTGTAGACTGTAACATCAAAGTGCATCTGACACAGCAGATTATGTAGGTTGTCCCTGTCTATATCAGTGCCTCGTCGTGCCGATTTGCCCACCACTTCATTCACATTTATAATCAATGCTTTACCTCGGGGAATTCTTCTCATTGAATATGCCTGGTTTATAAGACAATATCTGATTTTATAGTCATAAATGATGCCAAATCAATCCTCTTTTTAAATACTTGGTGATAGAATTTCAAAGGTAAACTGTACATTTTTATCGTTCGGGTATTTCATTGTACGTGCAAACAAATTTGTATGGTAAAGTAAATCATGAAGTATGCAATAATAAACTACCAGTAGATGGTTGTTGCCAATGGTTAACATGTCAAGCTTGCCTATGACCTTAATCTTTGAGAAATATTTTCTCAAGATGATGTAAATAGAACAGTATACAAGTTAAACGTTAAGTCATTTCCTTTCCTCAAGTGTTCATGGTTATTTAGTTTTAACTCTAAATACATCTTATAAAATCCCTAAAGCTCGCTTTCATAACAGCTAACGGAATCCGTCAGGCAGACCTTAACTGACTCATTTCAATCAACAAAATCCCTCAGGATAGAAATTTATTTTAGCATCTTGCACACTGTAGGACAGTACATATTCTACCTCAGATGCTTTCCTTCCGCTACTATAGAGCCTAAATAATGACAATACCGTAGTCTCTTCCCAATCAAACCTATCTTACTGTGGACATTAATCAATGTACAAATATACATGTACTTTAGCAATTGACCAGCTCTTTTGATGAGAGGTTAACTGACAGTCACATTAAAACCCTTTAAGGCTCACCGGCATTCAAACATTTTGAGAACGAAATCATACCTGTTTGTAATGTGTTAAGTAGAACTGTCGCGTACTAAGTTCCACATTTACATTAATTGGTCCATCTGTGAGGTCAATTTCAGGGTCATCCATTGCCCCAAGTAATGATGACCTTTGACTTTTCTCAAGGTGTTCATCAGTTTCCACAACAACTGCTGGCATAGAGGGTTTCTTTCCTGGCTCTTCCAGCACAGGGATCTGTATTGTCTTTGGACCAGTTGCATCAATGACCCGCACTGCAGGAAATTTTTCTGGTTTTACCAAAATTGGTATACCAGTACTACATGTGTCAACATCTTCCCTGAATCGTTTGCCTGAAAGTTTACAGTTTTTAAAGTTTCATATACGTGGTACAATGTGTGTTAGTTTAACATCAATTGTACACTTGAAAAACTCTATTTTCTGATATCTGTGTACATGTCCTTTAAATTATTTTATAATATCTTCTTAATTTTACTTGTTCATGTTGACCAATGTATCTATAAACCAAAGGTCAAGAATCTCATTATAGCCTGCCGTCTGCTTATATAGCAAGAAATAGGCTAAGTCACAGTAGCGGACACACATTTTACAAAAAATAAACGCCAGATGTTTAAGAACAGAACTTACCACTGATTTCAACTTGTTCATCCAATGGGCGCTTGTGCATCGTATCTGAAAAGTATGAAAAATCATGTAACTTTTCTTATGACAATGCATTTCATGCTGGCTGTACCGGTAGTAGATACAATACAGATTAAGGGTCCTTACTTTACTGTTTATTAATGCTGTTGTAAAGCCCTTACTTCCAAATCCCATAGGTATGATTTCCTAATCTCCATGTTGTAAATAAATTTGAGTAACACTTCATAAAGGTAGTCTAATTAGCATAACTAAAAGCACTTAAAACTGTGGAGAATACCTATATCATTAACATGGATAGACAGTCAGACGTTGGTAAAGAAATAGGAACATTGCATACATCTGTCCACAAAATACTTCAGACATACTGTGGAGAGAGGGTGACTTATATTGTGAGCTATCACATCACCACTGAAGTGCTCCTGTGCACAAGGCCTATATTGTATTGAACTGCATAATTATGTTCAAATATATCATCAGACTGCTGTCATTTTAATAATACTGACCACTGTTTAAAAGATACATGTAGCATTAAATGCAGGAAAAATTAGGTCATTCCTTTAAGTCATGTACAATACAATTGTTTTGACCAGGGTACATTGTATTAACAGATCGTACTCGTAAATTGATTGCGCGACACATTCAGATTAAAATTTGTTTTAAATGTTTGAAAACTGACGCTTCTTTTCACATCTGAATTATTATCCTTACATGTATTTCTAAGATGATATCGAAATACAGTAAAGTTCCGCTATTAAGACCACCCTCGATATTAAAACCATACATTTCTCAGAACCAAATGCTCAATTTCATGGTAAAAGGTCTTGCTAATACGACTAAGCCATTCATAAGACGACTTCTTACTGATCTGAAGGGTTGTCTAAATACAGGAACTTTACTGTTATATCACAATTCAGTACATGTACATACCAACACTATCATTTCTTTCCAACCTTGGTAATCTACAATTTTCTCCAGTGATGAACGCTCCACTCTGATAATCTTGCTGCTGTGAGACTGGTTGCATCGTGACGTGGCGAGGAAATGTTACCACACTACGATGCTGACCATCACCAGTCACTTCAATGTATCGCTCAATCTCGATCATGTCACGAACACCAGAAATGTTGGACGGATTGGAATGGATTTTTTGGGATGGCATCGCCATTTGGGATGGCATCGCCATTTGCGATAGCATTGACACCTCCTTAGGATTGCCAATCATTTCATAGTTTCCATTATAAGGCTGCCCTGAGTTATTGTTAAACTGCCCCATTGTTTGCTGCCTATATGAATTTCCAACCTCTGAATCTCTTTCTCTAATTTTCATTCCATATGCTTCTTTAATACCGAGCGAGTCCGTTTCAAGAAATACTGATTGGGTTGATGAATCATTTTGATCATTTATGTGAAAGGCAAATGGCTTTTGAGAAGTCGACCCCATAGGATGACTCATGGAAGACAAATTAATCTCTTTATGTGGAGATAAATGGAACACAGAAGGTGATTGAGCAAATGCTTTGTCTGAAAATTCTTTGGAAGACATACACTTTGGAAGTTTACTTGCAGAATCTCTAACAAGTAATGCGTCATTAACATTAGGCATGTAAAAATCATTCATTATTTGAGAAATAGAAGCAACTGGTAAGCCCATGTTAAACAGCTGTTTTTCTTTTTCTACTCTATTTGAGCCTCCATCCTTTAAAATGTTATAGACTGTGTTTGGATTTCTAAGACAGTTTTCGTAAAAAAATCTTGCTTCTTGCTCGGAACTGTTTTCAAGGACAGGGGAAGATTGTGACCTATGTAAGTCTTGAGGTTCTATACTCCTTCTGTACATTTGATGCTGGTACTCTTCTCTTATAGCGATGGATGGTACACGACTCGAACTAGCAACAGAGTGATCTCCAGTTCGACTTTCCTGTTCCTGTGCCGCCTGAAAGCATGTTGTTGCAGGCAGATGTGAAACTTTAGTATCTGTATCATTACTACTAGTGGATTCCTCTATAATAACACTTTTCTTTTCTTCTTCTTTTGCGCTTTCGGGATTTAGGTATTTTTTAACTATATTGCTTTGTGAATCTGCTATCAGGGCCTCACAGAAAAGGTCAAAGGCTTCTTCGCCTTGCTCGGATTTGGGCAAATAATCCAACAGTTCTTCTGCCTGCTCATCCTCTGAATTTCCATTCTGAAACACAGAAGCAAACATTTTAATTCTCACACTGCTATAACGGATGTGTTGATCCTTTAATTTGGACAGTACCATTAATTGTTCAAAGGGCTGTTCACTCAAAATTTACTGTCTGAAGAGTGACCAGTGCAGATCATGATCAAACTGCACACCTAAGCTGACTGATCATGATCTGCACTGGTCACCAAGGCTGAATCACTTGCTGCCAGTGCTGTAAGACATGAGTCAAAAAAAATCAATACAGAGACCCTTGTAACAAGTAGGACACCGCACTTTGCATTTTCTACGTGCTTGCCAATAAAACAAAACCCTTTGGCATACAGTTAAGGGCACACAAGACTTTAACTGCGCCAATTTCTAAGTACAAAACAAGAAACATTTTGGTTTTTAACATTTTGAGTCGAACTATCTTCTGTTGCTTTACAGATACGGTCTCATGATAGGTACATACAGTACTCCAACTTTCAAAGTAATATCTCAAATGACGTTAAGTCAACAAGTGGACAAGAATGAAATTTTAACCTGAGTTCTCTAAGTAACAAAAAGGGCCATAATTCACTATAAAATCCTTCACAGAATTACCCCTTCTCCTGCCCATGTTTGGGGATCATATGATGGTCAACAAGTATTCCAACTTTCAAAGTATGATGCATGATCTTGAACAGCTTAGTCAAAAAGTGAAGTGCCTTGGTAAAAAATCTTAACCAATGATTCTAAGTCTGGATGCAAAGGGCCTTACATTTTTAAAACAAACCCCTGACTGAGTTACCTTCTCTTGCCTACAGAACATCTTGGGGGTAATGATGTAAATCTTTAAGCATTCAAAGTTTCAAAGCAATATCTCAAAGGGTTAAGGCAATAAGTGGATAAGCTCCTTTACCCATATTCAATGTATTTCTCTAAGTAAAAAAGGGGCATTTATCTAACTTCCTCTTGTTTCAAATCCTTGACAGAGTTATGTACTCTTGTCTGCATAGATGGAAAGGTTATGATGGTAAACAACTATGGTAAGTTTCAAAGCCAGTACCTCTAATACTTTTGAAATAAAAATGTGGCTGGTACAAAAACTTAACCAAGGTGTCACATACACTTAAATGCACCAAACGTCACATAACTGTAGCATAGCTCCCCTTTGTCACATAGAAAAATTCGGTACTAAAAAGAGACAGTCAATTACAAGATACCGCTTGTAGACAACATACACACCAGAACTTTGGTGCAAATTTCTATTCGAACTAATAAAGTAGACTAATCCTTTATCCCTATCGGCGCAACCTTTATGACCAGTGCATATTTATGACAAGCATACACATCCATGCAGCCTAATGAATGATCTACACTGTTTCCTATTCAACTAGTAAATTTTAATTTGATGGAGACTTGCAGAAGCAATGTTGCTTACTAAATTCAGCAAAAAATATGGTTACTATCAATGATGAAGTAATTCTATGATCGTCCAGTCTGCTAACACACTTGGGACTATAATTACAAAATGTCAGCATGGTCAGGAAGCATCTTTCTCCTAACTTGTGCCTAAACTTTCGAAACATTCAGACAAGTAGAGAATTGTTTTCTTTTGCGTGTAACCTGTGTGAAAGGTTACCTGCAACTGATTTTGTTGTATTCTAAACAAACATTTATACAGTACACATGCCTGCATTAAACACCGCTGGACAATTCCTTTCAGTAACTTCTTTCCAAATTTATAAAATGTCACCAATTTTAGTTTTCACTGCATTTTTTGCCAATTATCTTTTTGCTGTTCAAAAATGTAAGGGGTATGTTAACTTCCTTTTGCTATACCTTGATTTTTCTAACCATTCTTTGATCTATAACCTTTCTACAGAGCAGTTGTGTAAACAGACCACTTCTCATGTTCAGGTTCTCCACCAAGTTGGCACGCTGTACCAGCAACAATTCTTTGTGTTTCTTTTCCATCTAAAAGGTGAAACTCATACATAACTGATTCAATAACATAAGAGCCATGGTGGTGTAGAGAATACAGTGTTGCACTTCTAACGGTAAACCTGTTGGTCACTGGTTTGTATTCTGTCGGTTGAATTTTACCAGTAATATCAAAAGCCCCTCTGACACCAGTAATGACCAGAACACCAGGAAACAGTCATTGGAAGTATCTTATATATTATGCAATAACTTAAGCCTACCATCAAATTGGCATCAAGTAAAATAAATAATTTTTACAAATATTTATTTTAATTCAGTACAATAGTCTACAAGTTTTTTTTTTATTTAGCAGTAAAAATATTGTTGACACAATATTTTAATGAATAATACAGTATTGTATAAAAATCACAAATTTCAAAAGGACTTACTGCTAGCTGAACATATCACTTTAACAGTATACACATACCTTGAATGTTTCCAGTAGTGACTTAGTTACAGTAGTATGAAAGGCCAACTGTGGAATTTATTTGCTTCACTGAAACTGCTTCTTTATGTGTTTTGCTCTACAGAACACCATTCTGACAACATGCTGTCAGCATCTGATTCTAGAAGAGAACAAAGCCAAGATCTAGAAATCATGTACCTCTGTGCTATGCAGTAATCAATCGAAACTTGTTGATCAAATGTCAAGAAACAGCTTCCATAGACCTGTCTTAATAATGTCAGGTGTCTGTTAAGTTTTAATTGGTTAAAAGTCTATACCAGGCTGTCATGGTCAAGATTCAAGAACCTAGTAGTATGTTGTCATGTCTACAAAATTTTGTGCACATTTGCACAAACAATAATAAATGACTTGAAAATGGACCCAACAATTTTAGAGTAGTCTACCTGTTCAATATGTTTGAAAATTTAAACAAAAATTCATGTTTGATCATCTCTAGGACCAGTAATCAACTCTAGGAAAGTGCTATCTTCACAGATATTCTGTCAATTTACAGAATGATCTTTCAAAATAATGTATCAAATTTATGCTGGATATGAGAGGTATGGATATGTAGATAGGCACTATTCATTTGTGTCACTCATGTTATAAGTGTCCATACACTTTCAAAATTATGCCATAATGGAATAATCCAATTGCATCATACAGTCGTGATAAAAAAAAAAAGTAGTTTGGTTCTGGAGTGTCTTTTTGTAAATTTTAAGGGAGTTACCCTTTAATTATAGGGAGGCTATTGAGTAATGTAGTTTGTTTTTCTCTTTTTTATATACAGTGTTTGTTATCAAAGGCCCGTTAAGTGGTATCATATCTTACCAAAACATGATGGAAGTGTCTAGAGAACCGGAACCGGTTCCCTAGACAGCGACCTTAGCGAACCGGAATTAATATGCGGACAAATTATTTGGCGTGTTGTTATCGGCATGTTAATTGATACAGCTATATAGACAATGTATAATTATATAATACCGCTACCAAAATGCTCGCTTTCCGATTGGTTAATCGATCCGTGTACATATTTGATCGATACGGCTCCATTTAAGATTATTGAAAATACATATTCTTGTGAAATAGCGCAATAATTTTAAATTGCTGATTATATAGACGTGATACAGGTTTTGCAACATCTGGACATGTACCCTGTTTGTGTATGTCACCCCGCCTTACGGCCTCAGGCACATACAATATAAAAAGGTATCATGTCCAGATGAACACGGCTGAAAACCCGTATAACTAATAATGTTGATTATTATTGTTATCATTAAATATGTGTTTGGATTATTCGAGCTGCCGACCTTGTATAAATAGACATGTATATACACCCTTGGTGCTCATTGAGCTGCCGACCATGTATAAATAGACATGTTTATACGGCCTCGTGGTGCTCATCGAGCTGCCGACCATGTATAAATAAACATGTCGTCACCCTAGTGCAAGAACTCAATAAGTGCAATTGAAAACAGTTGCACTTATTGAGTTTTTGCACTAGGGTGACGATGTATATATGGCCTCGTGGTGCTCATCGAGCTGCCGGCCAAGTGTAAATAGACATGTATATACGGCCTTGTGGTGCTCATCGAGCTGCCGGCCGAGGGGTGGGGGCAAGCCATGGTTAGAGCGCCTCCTCGTGGTGTGGCCTGGATGTGACAGAATGAATGAAAAATATGTGTTCAAAATGACTTTTAGTTCTAGCTTTTAATGGATAAATTTAGTTTAGTATAATATTTGCAAAGTTTAAAACGCATTAACAGAAAAAACACGTGTTTTATATTTTTCGTAAATTTTTCATTCTGTCATAACTGAACGCTCTTCTACTAACTCTATTGCTTTTTTATTTCACGATAACTATTTATGTGATGTAATTCTAACATCAGTTAAACACTGTAACATTTCCCCTTCTGAAAAACTAAACTAATTACATTGTCTCTATAGTTGTATTGTATCGATGCCTGCATGGTAAGCCCAAGTCACCACTGCTTATTCATTCGTCCGCATCATATTACAGCCTGAAGTGCGGAAGGCGAAGGAGATCATTACGACAATCTTCATATTGAAAACAAATGCAAATAAACTGATAATCCCGCATTTTATTGCCGTTTAAATGAAAGTTTTTAATTTATAAATATCAAATAATCCATTTTCTTATCTCAATAACCTGTAATACATGCATAAAAACAATTCCGGTTCGCTAGTGTATAGACGGATATAGACTAGAGAACCGATTCCGGTTCGCTAAGGTCGCTGTCTAGGGAACCGGTTCCGGTTCTCTAGACACTGCCAAACATGATAGTGGCTCGAACTTTTAATACAGCTCTACAGTAATCTGTAAATTTACTGATCACACTGTGTTAGGACACATCAAACAGTATTTAAATTCATAGAAATCTGTAAATATACAGATAATCTGTAAATATAGCACTTTCATATGCCTTGTATTTTGAAAATTATTGTGTAAACAAAACTTTGCTAAAGTTTAAAAATAGCGAAAGTTTGCATTAGGATGAACATTCCAAATAAATTCAAGCAGTCAACCTTTTACACTATCAGTTTTGCTTCATAAAAGTACAATAAATGTCATCAGACATGCTCAAAGATTTAAAGGACAATTTGAAAATCACCAAAGACAAGTTTGAACATACTTTCGGTTCTTCATTTTTCGCCGGAAATTGGAAATTTGAAGGTCACGTGACAAACTGCAGGAAAACGCTGGAATCGGGACACGGTATCTTTTGTTATCAAGGTACACACATTCTACACGTTCCTCGATTTCAATAGCCAGTGGAACCTCCTTCTTAAACAGACTCCTTTATTGTGCTGCATTATCCTCTTCGCCTTCTATCTAGTCTTGAGTCAAAAGTAATTCCAGAACGTCAAAATTTATTATACATATAATATAAAACCGTTATTTTGTAGAATAAATCTGCCTTGTAACAAGGTCTTTCAAATAGTATGGTCAATACTATTTGAAAGACGTTGTTTATAATGAACTCGGAAGTGTGTTATGAAGTTATTTATCCCAAATTTAGTCCATTATATATAATGTTTAAACATAGAGTAGTAAACTAGATATATGATCTATGTGTGGACTTTAGGGATTCAGATTTAACCTTTGGATTACGACCGAGAAAGTCTAGTGTTTGATTTGTTTTCTCTGCTGACTGACGATTTAGTCGGTCAATAGCTATGCATAGCTAATGTTTATTGCATTATACCGACAAGAAATAAAATTTGATTTGATTTGATTTGATTTATATTTGTCGTTCCATGACAGGCCAGAAGAGATATTCACGCCCAGGTATCTGACTGATTGAAGATAAAGATAAGATGAAGATAATACTGTGTTAGAATATGATAACCTAATTTGCAGGGGTTGAATTCCGTATCCCACACCGACTCCCACTTTTGCGTGTTCAAAATGATGAAGAGTAACCGGCTGGTTGACTGACGTTAGTACCAGATTAATAGCTGTGTCATCAGCAAAAAGGAGGATTTTAAGAATACTATGTGGGAGGTCATTTCTGTATCCTAAGAAGAGAAGGGGACCAAGTTCTGACCCCTGTGGGAATCCAGACGACACAGTGATAGCCTTTGAGCACGTGTCATTTAGGACGATGGATTGTGATCGACTATCCGGAAAAGTTTTGATCCATCTCAATGTTTGACATTTTACTCCATAATTATACACCTTGAGTATAAGACTTTCTCGTAACTGACCTTACCAAAAGCTTTGCTGAAATCGAGTAGGAGAACATCAACTTGTTTCTTTATGTATACTGACGTAACTAAGTCGTTGACAAGCATAACTACATGTAGTTGAATAAAACATGTCGACCTCTTTCTTGAAACCATACCGTAAGTGATAGAACCAGGGTCTGTATTATTACGGACCCTGATAGAACACACCATGGTTTATGCAGTGAATAACAATAGATGAGGAAACAATAGGTTTCAACACATGTTCCTTCTTTCAGTGACTTTTGGAAAATAACATGGAGGACGTAGGATAATTACTTTGACAGTGTCTTTAATACAATGGTTTTCAGTTGAATATGACCACAAGCTTTATGGGTACATTTTTTCTATTTAGCTTGCTTAAGAGTATTTCAATATCAATAGTGCTAATTTCTACGTTAGGCACGTTTGGTATGTGTTTACCTGATTCAGTATGTTGGGAACTATAACTCCCCGAATATTCATCTATTTTCATCTTGCATAAGGAAGCCAGACTAAGTTTAGACTTTGGACTACTGGTGATTTAGAGCTGTTCTTTGGATTTGTCATCATGGTGAAGTTTGTTTTGGGAATTGTAGGGGTGGGAGACAAAGATGTAGAATCTTGCTTTGAATGGTTTTGGTGGTGGGGATGGGGTTTAGCGAAGGGGGGCGGGGAGTTTCTTTGTATTTGGCCTGGGTGATGTGTCAGCTTCAGTATTGTTCAAATTTGATATATCCTTGAATTTTATATCTTTTAAAAGCATTTCGTTTCCTTATAATTCTTTTCATGCTTTGATTAACCCAATGCAATTAGGTCCTAGTTGCCTTGTTGATGAAAATTTAGATATGATGAAATTAAAGTACTGGAGAAATTTTCCAATAACTCTTCTGTATTTAGTGCGGAGTACATTCCCTCCCTATTCGTTTTTTTGTTGGTATTCTCTCAATGACTGCTTTATGTCCTCCAGTTTTCTTTCTGTACAAGGGAATTTCTCTAGACTTTTGGTAAAAATTTTTAGCTGATGTATTTACTTTGACCTCCACAATTTTGCGATCAGGCTGATAGCAGAATGTTAATCTGGTTTACTAAGGAGTGGTGAGTAGTTCTTAATAATATAATCTGGAGAGTGGCTCAAAACGTCTCAGTCCATCTTGGGGAAATTCAGATCATCAGTCACCAATACATTGGCCTTCAGGCGTTAGATAGTTTCTTATCAAAGGAGGTGTATAGTGTGCCCTGTATTCTCCCCGTTTCCTGTTCCTGTGCCATTGCTGTCCTTGGTGACCTTAAAAATTCAAGATGGCGGCCAACCTGACCGTTTTGAACATGCACGTTAGGTCAACAAGCCCATTCATCATCCTTTTGGTGTAATGTCAGCTGTAATTAAAAAATATATATATGAAAGAAACCTAATATATATGTTAATGAGCCCTTTAATTTTAGACAGCAGGGCGCCTCTGAAACACCCTCAACCGGTGCAAATGACCTAGGATGGAACCGGGATGTCATGAACGACTTTATTTCCATTGGCACCGCTTCCTGAAAGTCTTCAAAGTTTCCTGAAAATGTCACGGACTTATGCAAACGGATTCTAACCTTTTAGGAATATGTAAGGGAGGTAAAATTCGTTTAGCACCGCCTCCTGAAAGTCTGCGAGTCTTCCTGAAATTGTCGCTGACCAATAAAACGGATTGTAATCTTTTAGGAATATGTATGGGAGGTAGAACTCGTTTGGCACCGCCTCATGAAAGTCTGCGAGTCTTCCTGAAAGTGTCGCAGACCAATAAAACGGATTGTAATATTTTAAGAATATGTATGGGAGGTAGAACTCGTTTGGCACCGCCTCATGAAAGTCTGCGAGTGTTCCTGAAAGTATCGTAGACCGGTGCATGATGGAACCGGGATGTTAAGTACGACTTTATTTTCATTAGAAGAGGCACTCCTCCATCCCTCTGAGTACCTCCGCATCTGACCTCAATCCCTCCGAGGCCCTCCTCTAACCCCAAAAACGCTAGAAACAGCGTGTGCTACTCTCCAGACCACATCACAACCGTTGAACACTTTTGTATTCTTTATAAAGACAGCGTATGCTGATATTGATGTACGGTCGGTTTCTAGCAATACATTTTGTATGTTCAGAATGGAACAACTGGATGGGTGTTAAGTAGAACACTTTTGTCGCCCTTTTACACTTTGTCAGAATAACTAATGCTAAGTACAAAAAGGGGCATAACTCTGTCAAAAATGACATTGACCTACAAAATTTGGCGGCATCATGACCCTTTTGTCATAATCAAAGCAATTTGAAAGTTTGACGAAGAAATCTTAAGAAATGGCAAAGCTATAGTCCACGTTAAGTTTTTGTGACGAACGGACCGACGGACTGACGGACATATCGCCTTTTCTCCGAAAGGGCGACACAAAAACGAATAAAATTGTACTGGCCACAAAATAATGTTTCTTGCCTTTTTAAAAATTTTAAATCAGCATAATGGTTCAAGAGAGCTTTATATCGAAACTTTTTACCTTTGTATAGGTTAGGGATGGTTTAAAAGATGTAGGCTGCTTAACTTTGGTGGTTGAACCCACGGAAGTTATCCACTGGGTCTGGTTTTTCCACGAAGCATGCTCGATAGTAGCCTACTAAATATGCAGCTTTCTTTGCATTGAAGACGAAATTAATAACTGTTTTATATTGAACTTAAGGCTTTATGATTAATGAATGCAAACTAAATCTGCTTTATGTGACCTATTAGAACTTTTGGTACAAATGTGTCTAAACCACATCTTAATTCTACAATTTTAAGAAATTACAAAAGTAAATACATGTGTAGCGCAAATAATTGCATTTACTTATTCGAAGTCTTTAATCTGTTTGAATTATTTAACATAGTCGTTCATCTTAATGACATATCTCCTATGTTTTTTGTGTGTTAAGGACGTGCTTGTTAGATTTTCATTGGTAGGACTCCAGAAGAGAAGTACTGTATTTTGTGCATAATTCCTTGACGGAGATGTTAAAAATTTCATTTTATACTAAATTTCATTTTATACTTTAGAACCTTTGAGAATGAACAGAAGGAGAAACAAGCTAACATCATGGAGAAAATATTAATAGAAAAAGAAAGAATGAGAAGAAGAAAACAACAACAACCACTATTATGGGCGGATCCAAAGAGGGAAAAATCAAAGGTTACTGCTTCATTTGCCCTTGATCTGTTCCTGGCTAGTGATTCTGTATTTACAACCAGTGCAGATTATGATCAGCCAGGATATCTCTGTAGTCTTATTACTGTTAACCAAAATTAATAATTTTCGAGTCAATTAACGTTCGTGTTTTGCCAATGTCGGGCTGATACACGGATATTTAAATTTGCATTTTTAGAAAAAAATATATAGTAAGGATAAATTATTCGCGAATTCTGAAGTTCGCGGAAAACTGGCCTCGACAGATTTAGCGAAAATAAATTGCACGTGGAAATTAGGTGGTTTACAGTATGATCTGCACTGTTTGCTATTCAGACCATTGACTTTCACAGTCTTCGAAGTATATCGTAAATCTTTAAAAACAAATGTCAGAAACCGCAAGTTTTATAGCTTAGGCATTTAGTGTGTGGCATTTTTAGTGGCCCTCTTTCAAGTTGTTCAAATCATGTCTATGGGGTCAAAATGACCCTTGCTGGAGTACCACTTTCATAGCAATACATTTTGACATGACACTGGCTATTCAAGGAAAACTTTAAAAGTCTTCTCTTAAGAAACTGCAAATGACAGTGATTGGATATTTGATGTGTACCATTGTGTAGTTGTACTCTACTGAATTGTGTTCAAATCGTACCTCTTTGGTTAAAGTTGACCACGGGTCTACAGCATTGTGTAGTGGTCTTCTACCAAGTTTGTTCAATCGTTTCCCTTGGGTAGAAATAATTGGTCCCACGAGGGTGAAACTTTGTTTTACTTACTAGTATATTTTTGGTTGTTGTCATCGTGTTTTCGGTCCTCTATTAAGTGTCTAGGGTTAAGAATGGTCACGTATATGATAGGTTTTGACAGATATTTTGATATCTTTGTTCTACAGGTTTTTGCCGTCTACATTGAGATATATACCGTCATACTTGTACTGCAGGTCACTCAAGCCGTTAGAGTAGGGTAACATTCAGTGTACACATACTTAAGTAGTCAAACCGGTATTTGTCGTGTACATTTGGATATGTACCTTGTTTACATTGTATGTCACCTCAGCCGTAAGCTATAATATTAAGAAGTACTAACGTGATTCAGAATTTATTGCTGAATGAGATAAGTGTAAAACACAGTTCATATACTAAAGTTCCTCATACATTTCATGTTCATAATTTTACATCCGCCTCGTATTCTTTCCCCGTTTTCCTATTGTCTTTTGTGACTGTTTCTACACTGTCCACTATGTCTTTTGACTTCTCCACTTCAATTTCGACTTCAAATTCCTCGTCTTTAGCCCAGTCCTTAAAATAAAAGAAAATAACCCATTTCGTGCCTAACAATGAAAGTATGCCTACATGAGAAATTCTCCGAACAAGCTTTATACTGGAAAAGATGTCGCAGACGATAAAAGTTAGACCACTCCTATCTAAAATTTTATCTTAAACATGTCCAATAGAAGATCTTTGGGACGGAGAAAAAAAACAACAAAAAACAAACAAAAACAACACGGACGGACGGCCAGGCAACAAGACAGCACAATTAAGAATGTATCGAATTTATTTATTTTTCAGATGATGTACATGTAGTTTAATTTCATAATTATCTCAGAAATGATATAATCAAAGAGTGTAATTTTGCGCATAGATATACAATGTCTATCAAAAAAACTTACTTGTAGTTCGCCAGATGCAAACAAGTCAAATACAATTATACCAAACACACAAAAACCAGCACATACATAAAACACATTCCTCCATTCTTCTGGAGTGTTCTGAAAGAACAACCAATTTAATTACTTATTAGTTTAAAGCTTGGTAAGTCCGACATATTTTTACTTTTTACCCCTTACACATTAAGCGCTTGCACAACAAACGCAGGCAAACACGTACTACAGGTGTTCACAGAACATCAGAAACGTTCTCTTGTGTCAGGTACCGCATTATTGGTACTAATTAGTTCAAAGTTAAATTAGTAAAAATTCCACCGTTATAGAAAATTCACATAAAACGTTCTGATCGAAGGTATGCAGACATTAAAACTATCCGGCGACAAAAGAGCTGACAATTAATGCAGAGTATCATATATATCTTAGGTGACTTTTAATGCGGAATGGTCATTACCGAGAACAAGTGAGTTGATGTTTTACAACTTGTACATATAATTTCAATAACTTACATTCGGTGTGAGATACCCTGCTAACAATGGAGCCGTCATACCAGGGATTGTTGCCACAGTATTTGTGATTCCAAATAAAACACCAGCATACCTGAAAATAGTTTGGAAGTATCATAGTCCTCAGTCAGACAGAAACAATCTATGTTTGTCATGTATCGGCCAGCTAAATTGGTCTGTAAATATTAGTTTGTCAATAAATGAATATCGTCAATGGATTTGTAGCACAATAACAGTACTTAAATTTAAGGGGGGTGGGGGGGAAGCGCAGATAATGTCCCATCCACTGTTATGAAAGTTAAACAGTTTCAAGTTGTCACAAACATATTTGACCATACCTTTCTTCGTCTGGAAATAAAATGATGTTCTGTATACACACACTAAAGGAACCAGATTTTGCGGGCGAACATTCGGACAGGACCTGGAAAGATTATAAATCCTGTCCCAACAACCCCTTCCTTACCAGTAAAAACGCTATGGTACTTAAATGATGAACTATAGAATAAAACTCGTTATTATATACTTTGGAGCGAAGTCCACGTGGTTTACTACGTAACCTGCTCTACCAAACCCTGTGAACATAACGGCTAATGACAACAAAGCGACTGCTAGTATACGGTGTTCACAATCACAGAATCCTGTTCCTATCAAGCAAGCTCCGGCACCAATGAAAGCTGAAAAAGTCATACAAAGGCTAAACTAAAGCACAATATTCCTAGTAATTATTTTAAGATATTACAGCGCATATATTTTCACCCCTTTTCCGTACCGCTACATCGCGTGTACTGTTTTGTCTGTACCGGTCACGTCTGCTTTGTTATCACTGAATACGGCTTACAGCTGAATATACAACTGTACACGTGCTATCTAATGTCACTGAATACGGCTTACATCTGAATACGGCTTACAGCTGTGCACATGCACACTATTGCGACATGAACAGCTTTTGAGGATTGTTTAGTTTTCATATTATTACCAATAGGTACGTTGCGCACTGTAAAGAAATATATCTGAAGTCATTGGTTGGAAGATTGAAGAGACAATCATTTTGAACTACTGCTGACATTTCATTTTTGGAATGTCTGTAGAATCCAATGGTACTTTGGTTGTCATTAAGTGCAGTTTTTATGATCTGCCGACAATCCCATGATAATGATTTTCAGTTTTTGTCCTGCAAATGAACACTGATAATACTGAATACAATCAGTGGTTTAAATACAAATATTCGCTCATTTCACTGCACTCCAATGTGACCTATATGAGTGAAACCAATTTTCAATGTCACCTTCATTTCAATTCAATACTGCTGTCAGTTTTGAACATGATTTCATACGAGCACACCGACAAGGAGTAGAAATGCGGCCATGCCATTAGGTGAGCGATCATCAATCCGCTCTTATCCCTGTAATGATGTGACTCTAACTGTAGCCCAAAACCATTCTCCGCCCTAACCCTAAACCAATCAACCCTAAATTTAGTAATTATTTCGTCTTCCATACCCTGTTTTATTGTTTACACGAAGTGAAATAATACGTGAAGAACTACATACCAAATGTTTGTAAACTTTTTCTCGTGGCTGTGGTGGACAAAATTTGACGTGAGCGGAGAAAGTCGGCGAAGTGACCAGAGAAAATGGCAGACACAAATTGACAAATGTAAGGAACAGCTGATAAACCTCCATTCTACAATCAGAATAAATGGGAGAGGTAGACCAGAAAAATTAACGAAACTTATATAATGTTTAAATGAAGAAAATTAACTAAATATGCGAATAAGCGAAAATGGAAATATTAAAAACAAAAGGTCAAGATTAAACGAGAAAGGAAATATTTATGACAAAAGGTCAAGAGTAAGTGAAAATAGAACTATTTAACACAAAGGCCAAGATATCTTTCTTACTTAGACTTACCGCCTTAATGTCAAATTTTAGAACTTCTTTCATGAATGTTGGTATATTAGTGAGGAGTGTATAGTTGGTCCAGTTATTACAAACATGTGCTGTAAGACAAGCCCAGAGACATGGAGACTTGGCCATAGATAGCCATGGGACTGTGGTAGTCTGTAAACAAATTGATAATCATTTCATACACCTACATAGCATACACTGTTGTCAGTGTCTTGTAATTGTAAAGCATGTGAATGTAAAGATACTCCTAAAATATGTAACATTCGCCAGTGTTGTTCTCATCCAAACTCCAGGCAGCGGTTACTTCCCCTTACTGTATATTTCAGAGCGGGAGCTCACCTAATCAAATCGCTACATAAGGAGTCTGGTTGTCATCATGTCTGATTGCTCGTGACTTACCCGCTTTTCAGTATTATATTCAACGTTGCCTGTTATGTATTTCTTTTCTTCCTCTGTAATTCTCCGATGTGTATTTGGAGTATCAGCAGCAATATACAACCACGCCACGCACCATAAAACTCCAAGGCCACCTACAGAAAAAACCAGTTGCAAAATTTACTGTTGGCAGTTACGTTAGTTAAAAATAAAGCACGTGGACCAGCAATGACTTTACTCAACTTCTACATGTATACGTGGTATGTAATTACTATAATTATAAAACAAAACATCGAATGTGGATAACATCATGGTTGCACTTAACACACTGGAACCGAATCATCTTAAAAAGCGAAACCAAAGTTATTTGTTAACCATTCTTAAAGTCTTCGCAAGAAATAGTGCTGGTTCAGTGGGAGATAGGCTCACACACTGAGTTGAAATGCCTTAAACATGTCACAAAATTCAAATAAAAGATTAAAAGTGATATGGATGTCTACATTTACTCAAAACCTGCTCATGTGAACTGCACCGTACATTTTTAAAGTGTACTGATACAATATTGGTTCAAACAATTAACAGAGCGTTCGTTATACCTGTTACATAGAAAATAGACCCCCAGCCATTGTCAAATCCATACGCACACAAGAGTCCGGATGTGCTGAATGTAACAACATTTCCAAGTGTGGTGCCTGAAATATTGTGGCGTAGAATTACTTTCTCTGCATATTAGTTAATTTAGATGGAACATTGTTGTGTACTTGCAAAATCTCATTGGTTCCAGCAGTGTTCCCGCTATTACCGTATAAAAGGGAACGACATTTCGATAGATCAGTGGCGTCTATTATAAATGATAATATTTCATAATCATACGGTCAATTTCAGTGCAATATATCGTCTTTGGCAATATTTTTAAAAGGCTTTGTGTTGCTTTTAGTAGTTACGACAGTATTTTAGCCACTAGTATTTTAAAAGTGAGAAACAATGAAATTCACGGTTAGTGTCATCTAGTCTTTGACAATATTTCGTAAGCACTTTAACGTAATTGTTGTTGGTTTCGAGAGCATTTCAGCTACTATTTGATACCTCCCAACTTGAAAGTGAAGGACACTTGTCGCTACTATTTAAGACAGCATTTCAAATGTCCTTTTTTTATTGGTTTTGGTGATTGGCAATTTGTATACAATTCACGAGATGCTCTGTGGCATGTTGTAAAGTATGTGCCGTACCTGCGTAGCAAAGTGTCGTTAGCTTGGTTCTTTCTAACGGCGGTGCCCATCTTCCCCACATAGCATGCATTGCTGGAAAATTAGTTGCCTGAAGGAAAATGTATTTGTTATTTCCTTTGGGGGAGGACAAGAGTGTGATTCATTTTGTTATTTGTTTAGTTATTTAAAGTCCTAGGAAAACTTTAAATACTCATTTATAAAATCATGAATCTACGGATAGAATAATGATAAAAAAGTATTTGTTATAAAACAACTTAGATGTTTACCTTTCTTAAATAGTTTTATAGTTTTTTTTCACTAAAAAGCGTTTTTTTTTTCAATATTATATCAGAAAAATACATGTAGTACGCTATAATATATAGCATGTGCTTTCGATTTAAAAAGCAATGTTAGGAATGTTTTTCGTACAAATAAGGCTTAAGAGCTACATGTAATTGTACATCCAATGTGCTCCTGGTACTTTTTTTTAAAAGCCCTTTTAAAAATCCATTCGTTCTAAACTTGACTGATAAAAAATATACATGTATAACTCTTGGATGGGTTTAGACAAAAACAAAACCAGCGAAGTCTTACACCGCCATTAATTGAAATGAACAGTCTTAATAGTTCTAGTACGCTCGACAGTTTCCCTTTTCTGCTTTTATTTTTCAAAATTATGAATCTTTAAATTCTAAGCAAGCTCGGGACTCTCAACTTACTGTCAGAAGACCGAGCAAAACTCTGATTGCGTAGACAAGGTAGACGCTGGTTCGAGCACACACTGGCATTAGTAAAGTCAACACGGAGGACATTGATATTGTCACGAGCAGTACCCTCTTTCCCCCATATCTGAAAAAAATTATATTTGTCATTTACATTGAAACTGTTGGTTAGCAGAGGCAGTTATTTGGTTTAGTGTAACAAAACGACAGAAAGTAGTTACAAGTAACTCGGTTCGAAAGCTCAAGTTTTACGACGAAATCGTGGTCTACGAACATTGTCTTTTGATTTTTTTCCCAACTAAATGTATTTTTCAGTATATGTATACCCTTCTACTAAATGAACGACACAGATTATGAAATTACGATCTAAGCCTTAGTATCTAGCCTAAGTAACACACTAACGCAGCAGGATTCCACTTGCTCACCTATCAGCAAGCCAGCCTCCAGGTATCTGGGTCACAATATAACCATAGAAGAAGGACGCCAAAATGGACGACTTTGTACCTGAACTCCATTCTAATTCAGCCCTCTGCAATCAATACGATTAGAGCTTACAAATTCAGAATACAATGGGAGAAACATAACAAAGTTCCGTGTGTTTGTAATATTGAAACTGAAATATAAATATTTCTGAATTTTAACTGAAATTTAAGAAGACACGAGTATATGGAAATTGTAGCTCAACATAATGTTAAAACACGGTTTCTAGATTTAAATTGAATTCTAATTCTAATGATATATACAATGAGTAGAAAAGAAATGGTATTATTATGCCATAAACAACGCCCGGGTCGATATACCATCAAAAATGACGTCATATTGTACCGCATGGCCGCGAAGACAATAACGCAAATTGCATTTATGCACCTTTTGTAATGTCTGGACATGTGAGAATCGAAGTAGCATCCTTTTCGGCGTTGTTATCATCTAATAAAAAAAACTCTTTTTTCGTTCAGGTGCGTATTGTTTATTGGACGAAGGACAGCGCTTGAACGGATAATATTTTCATAATTCAGCGCTGCTTGTAATTTTAAGTAGCTAAATAGGCAGCTTTTAGACTAAAAAATATAAAAATCAGCCTGATTTACAAAGTTTTCTGTTTCACGGAGAGTTACGTCACAATCCGTCAATGACATTCTTTCCTTACTATAATGTATTAGCCGTTAACAGTAAACTTCACGAGTTTCACGTGAATATATATAGATTAAAGGTGTCGGTTTGAGATAAGTATAATTCATCAGATAGCATATTCGGATAACCTTTTCCTTTCTGGTAGCGACCCACCCACTTTTATAAGAATACAAAAATCCAGCCATACCTTTTTGTTTTCTTTAATTTTAAGTATAGTATTTATTGCTATACATACACCCTATAATTATGACCTAAAACAAATGATCTGTTTATTTTTCTTACTTTTTCTTCTTTTTGTGACTAAGTTAAAACTTTTATATATATTATTGCCGTTTTCCATTTACTCATTGCTTACTTTTGTATGTTTATGTATGTATGTACGTCTGTATATGTGTGTGTGTGTGTGTGTGTGCGCGCGCGCGTGCGTGCGTATGTATGTATGTATTTATGTATGTTGTGCTGATGCAGCCCATAGTTTGTGGGACTCATAGCTTTGTTTGAAATAAACTTTGAAACTTTGAAACATTAATGGCAAATGCGTAAACTAACATCGCTTGAGTCCGAAGCTTGTTTGGCCTCCAGTGAACAAAAAGAATCCACAGGGGTGTCAGCTGTTGTTATATTGGTTACATTTTGCCAAGTTTGTTCCACACCTGCTGACGTTGGCGCCGTCTTCACCATACAAACAATGCCGACGCTAATATTTACACGCAATGAGTAGACAACGCCAAAACCAAGGAAACCTATGTATGCTAATATCCATCTTTGTGAACAAAGAAGAGGTACATCTACAAGAAAAAAGTTTCACAATTCAGATCAAGTTAGACATCTAAAAAGAAGTCCCTGGGGTTTTCACAATAGTTGTGATCTGTACATATTGAGAGTACGTATTTTCGGTATGATTTTTATTGCGACTTGCACGTTACTTAAACATGCAAGTGATATGAGTGTCCAAATGATCGTATGTTTTGAATAAATACATATTTCACCGCTTATTTTCAATGGAAAAAATAAATCATAAACAAAGAGAGCGCGTTTAAATAGAAAGCATTTGATACAAACCTTGTTTTCGTGTCTCTTTTTCATCCATTTTCCCCGGTATGCACTTCGTGCAGTAACAACTATATCCCAATTTTCATGTATACATGTATATGTAATTAAAGCTACATCATATAAGGACGTGCAAGAATTTATTTTTCCAAAACAACAAATTACTGACTCGAACTATTGTATAATCAAATTAGATTGGGGGGTCCTTTTTAGAAACTGATTTTTTATCCAGGGAAATAACCAATGTGTATATTGACCATCGTGATGCCACTGACAGTGTTGAAATACAATGCTAACAATTGTGGAATCGGTGCTCCTATTGTATTACAATTTACTGAAACAAAAATGTACTTTTTTCTACAAATCATTTTAACCACTTATAAACGTTAAATCCTGTTACCATACTGTATATTTTTAAATTAAAATTATTATCAAATGAGACGGACTCTTTAGATAATTTTTTAAGAAACGCCATTATATATTATAAACTTCTGTTCGCATAGTGCAGAACCCAGGAACAGAAAAATTTACCGTTACTAAAATGTGTAAAATTAATACATATCAAGTAAATAAAGTTTAGAACGAAATAGGTTACTAAATATCTTTGCTGACTGATAGTACCAGTGGCGTAGCAGAAGCAAATAAAAAAGCAAGACGGGACGTAGATGGAATCTGGCTGCATATTACCGTTTCGTTACGTTTGCTTCAAAATACAATTATAAAAACATTCCGTTCAAATAAGTCTTGCGTTATTTAGCAACCATACAAAATGTATGCACTGTACGTTTAATCATATGAAACAAGCAAATTCAGCGAATCCCCCCTCCCCCCGCTGAATGGAGCAAATCAATTAAAAAGAACAAGTGGAAAGTGTATTGGTTTGACAGTTTCACAAAAAACAACAACACATTTTTTAAAAGCTCCCATTGTGGCCTCATTTCTGAGCTTCAAGCTGCAGTCATAAGAACCTAATTGTTCCAGACAACGCGTATTCTCAAGTTTCTGTATAGAAACTGTAAGAAAAGCACTACATCCCTTTGGCGTCCTAATTTCTATAAAAAGTTCCGTTGTTAGAGAATACGAAGTTGATTACAAAATGAACTTGAGCCAAACATAGTCAAATTCTGACAATTTAAGCTTTGTTAGAAAAAGAAGCATTTTTAGACACTTTAACATCCCATTGGTACCTCATCTCCGAGGGAAAATCCGACGGCAAAAATTATATAGAACTATATAGAATATGTAAGAAAAGCGTTACATACCCTTAAGGGTCTCATTTCTAAAAAAAATCCATTTTCTAAGTTTTCAATTTTGAGAAACTACGAAGTTGATTACATGGGCCAACATAATCAAATTATAACAAGCCTTTTCAGAAAAAGAAGCATTTCCAAATATCTGGCCCCACCCGCTACGGGATGGGGTGCGGACAGAGTGTGTAGGGGGTGGATATTAGAAATAGCGACCACTAAATTATTTGAGCTAATACAAATAATTTTTGAAAGCCGGTTTCAGTGAAATTAAATTTTAAGCTTTTTGTGTTGAATATTAAGTCGGCGTTACTTTGTGTGGGCAGGGGTGCAGTTACAATTAAATTTTGACGGGACTGTAGTTTTCAAAACCGGTTTCAGAGAAATAGAATTTTAAAGATATTATATTGAATACATGTATATAGCACAAAAAATCTAAGACAATCCTAACGAAAGTGGCATTATGCAGTTGTGTACTTACTTTACGTTTCATGAAATTCTGTCCATTGGTGCCTTAATTATGACTCCAGTGCCAAACAATATCTGCCGCATTTGAACAGGTGTTTAAATCTGTCAGATTTTACATTTAATGAAAATATATGTACTACACCCTTCGGACCAGTCTTCTTCTTTCTTATTGTGTTTTGCTTCAAGTGTTTTTTCGCGTAAAACCTATGTAGGTTTTTTAAGTAAAAGTTAGTCGATAAATCTGAATCAACATCAAAACCTGTCGTTTACAAAGTGGTTAACACAAGCCTGCGACAAGCTAGGTACATTTCTGTATTTCTTGTATAAAGAATAATACCTACTACGATTGGAGAGTTTTATTCAAATTTGTTTTTTTTCTTCACGTTGTATCATGTAAAGCTCGGCGGCGCAATAGTCCAGGAAAGCAAACTATCTATCTAGCTTGTTGCAAAGAAACAATGCCTACTCATAGTTCAGCATGATTCTGCATTCTGACGAATATCTTCATTCAGCAAAAAGAGCATTACGAGTTTCTCCAAAAAATGGCTCTAAAAAGGTTTTAAAAGAAGCACTACATGAAAACTACTAGAGTGTTTTCCTATCTACAGGGTCGTGAATGTTCCAAAAATTGTTGACCAGCCAATCGTTTTTCTACGGTCTTTCGTTTTTCTACGGTCTTTCCGTTTAAAAGAAGCAGAGGTGTTTTAAAAAGTCTTGCCGCCATTATTGTCATGGTAGGGATCGGTGCGATTCTCTGTGACCCTTGCCTTTACTGTTACGTTTTTCCCGGGGAAAGAGTCGCGAATCTTCACGTGATATTATTTAGATGCTAACTTGTCACATGGGGTGTCTGAACCTAGTAAACGCAGTTACATGTATGGTCAATGAATTGGCTAAAATTAGCATATTGCGTGTCGTACATTGATGAAACCTTACAGTAATGTTGGTCAGGATGTAAAGTTGCGTATCTGTTGGTGTTTTTTGGCTGCACCAAGTAATGGCAGATATATGGCCAAACGTGAATTAACATGTACATTTCTATTTTGTAGTGGAATGTACTTGATGTTCACAAGTTTTCCTTTGATTTTACCTTGTGACCTACTTTTGACTTCACGTGCCCATGTTTCGACTTTTATCTAGACAAACATTTGACTAGTTTTCATAAGTGGTGATGTTTTATGGGCCTGGTGACCTAGTTCTGACGTGTGGCAAGCTGCATACTCTGCCTAGAAAAAATCGAGACAAATTTTCAAACCAATTTTATGGTGCTTAGGTATAGAAGGTTGCCCTAGACTGTCAAGATGTTTTGTTTTCATTTTGATATTGTTAGTTTTTGACAACATATGACACAGTTAAAAAAGACAGTAACATGCAGATCTGTGAATAGAAATACAATGTACATATCAAATTATCATATTACATTGTAACAAATGATTCATTTTTGAAATAAACATATTGATGTGGGTATTCATTTCTTAGGGCATTTTCTATACTTCTAAATTAGTATTCCGGCAGAAATTGATTAAAGTTTGATTTTTATTTTACCATCTAATCTTCCAACTCTTTTTGCGATTCAGTCAATAGATTTCAAGATGGCGACCGTTTTCTGTTACGAGAAACTAAACATCTGAAGGTATCATCCAATCAGAATCTCAGATTTCTAAACATCAAACCATTTGCCAGTAATTTTTTATTGAAAGCAGTATAAGTTATATTGGTCCTGTCTTTCAATTTTATTATTCTCTTACTATTTAAATATGCGGGGATTATTTGATGAGTATTAGAATAGGGCAACGCTTTCTATTTAATGCATTTTTGTATTATCACCTATTCGATACGGTAATATCACCACGGACCTATATACTGTATATAGGTCCGTGATATCACCGATCCAAAGTGAATACATGATATCACCTACTCGAATTAGTGATATTACTTATCTGAAATGGTGATATCACCTATTTGAATTAGAATATTTAATTCGAAAAGTTGATATCCCCTATTTAAGATGGTGATATCACTAATTCAAATAGGTGATATCACCCATACAAAGGGAATACAATATATCACCTATTCAAATTAACGATATCATCTATTTGAAATGGTTATATCAACTATTAGAATAATTGTCATTGAACAAGGGATCAGCTTGTAAATTCAAACAATAAAACTTTAAAAGATGGTATCACCTATTCAGCTAGGTGATATCGCCTATTTCCAATTTGAATAGGTGATATCAACATTTGAAATAGGTGATATCACCTATCCAAAGGAAATGGGTGGTATCACCATTTAGAACAAATAGGTGATATCACCAATTTAATAAATAGGTGATATCAACAATCTGAATAGGTGATATCACCAATTAAATAGAATGCATGATATCACCTAGTTGAAAAGGTGATATCATCACATAGAGGCAATAAATAATTGTTATTTTATAATAACTATTAATAACCATAAACCACTGCATGCAAAAGTTTATCCAAAAGTGTGAAGCTGACAACTAGGGTAATTAAAAGAGCTCAGACCATAGATGATCAACACTGAATAATAATAATAATAATAATAATAATAATAATAATTATAACAAGAGCTGTCCATAAGAAAGCACGCTCGACTATTGTGGGTGTTTGCTAATAAAACAAAACTTTTATCAGTGTAATAGCAAAACAAAATTCTGCTAACTATTAAGTATAAACTAGGAAAGTTGAATCATAAAAAAAGTCAAAATCTATAACTATAGATTTAATTTTTGGTAAATTAATTGTTTGATACAAAATTTACCCTGAACACTATTGCAAGGTTTGATATAACTACCATAAGTGGTTACTGTGATATGTGCATGATAGTACCTAGCAGGCAAAACTTTAACCAAATTTTCAAAGTCAAACAAGGGCCATAATTTGTACTAAATTTTTTCAAGAGTTATCTGCCTTGATTGTATGACACCCCTAAAGACATGAACAAAGTTTCAAGTCAATATCATAAGTGGTTACTGAGATATGTGCATGATAGTACCTAGCAGGCAAAACTTTAACCAAATTTTCAAAGTCAAACAAGGGCCATAATTTGTACTAAATTTTTTTAAGAGTTATATGCCTTGATTGTATGACACCCCTAAAGACATGAACAAAGTTTCAAGTCAATATTGTAAGTGGTTACTGAGATATGTGCATGATAGTACCTAGCAGGCAAAACTTTAACCAAATTTTCAACGTCAAACAAGGGCCATAATTTGTACTAAATTTATACAAGAGTTATCTGCCTTGATTGTATGACACCCCTAAAGACATGAACAAAGTTTCAAGTCAATATCATAAGTGGTTACTGAGATATGTGCATGATAGTACCTAGCAGGCAAAACTTTAACCAAATTTTCAAAGTCAAACAAGGGCCATAATTTGTACTAAATTTTTTCAAGAGTTATCTGCCTTGATTGTATGACACCCCTAAAGACATGAACAAAGTTTCAAGTCAATATCATAAGTGGTTACTGAGATATGTGCATGATAGTACTTAGCAGGCAAAACTTTAACCAAAGAAGCAACGCCGACGCCGACGCCGACGCCGACACACAAGTGACTGTAATAGCTCTCCATATTCTCCGAATAGTCGAGCTAATAAAAGTATCAATAATGAAAACAGTAATGATAACAATAATAATATATAGAATAGTATATGATCCAATGGTTAAATTTGATATAATTTTATCAAGACAAGACGTATACAGAGTGTCCTATAACATGGCCTATAGACTGTTCAAAACATTTTCCTTACATTTGACCGAGTCACTACCTTTAACTACACCTGATCCGGTATTGAACCTGACTTGGTTGATAAACAAGAGGGCCAAGATGGCCCTTTATCGCTCACCTGGCTAACTCAAACTAGATTTCATCAAGACAATCATACTGACCAAGTTTCAAATAGATCCAATGAAAAATGCAAACTCTATTGCCCACATGGTTTCCCTATGATTTGACTCATGACCTACTTCTTGACTTCAGATGAAGCATTTTCGAACTTGACCTACATTTCATCAAGGCAGTCATTCTGACTAAGTTTCATGTAGTTCCAGTGAAAAATAAAGACAATATTGCGTACACAAGGTTTTTCTATGATTTGACCCCGTGACCTTGCTTTTGACCACTGATGACCCATATTCAATCTCGACCTAGATTTTATCATAGGTACATTTCATGATAGAGAAACATTTTAGCATGGTAGGTAATCTTTATTTCAAAATCAACAGAAACATGCCCCTCTCCTTTGTTGTCAACAGTTTTTGCCACACCCAAATGTTGATACACCACTGAATAGTAAAAAGCAAACTCATGTAAGGCTTTGTATGGATTTATTTTCAAAATATTTTTTAAAGAAAAAGAGCTATAAATTGTAAGAATATTTCATATAATAAATACTTCATTCAAGTAACAGGAATGTACATATACACGAATGAAACTGTATCACAAAACAAATTGAAATATGGTACATAAAATATACCTAACTCTTGATAAATATGGGTGTTTGGTGTGATTGGGTTTCTGAATTTGTATAAGTAACAATGTACACCCTGTAAAATTAGTTCTGTACACCTTTATACCATGGACCTATATACACATGGATTCTCAACTCTCGTATTTTCTTACACAAATCTTCAGGTTCTTGGGTAATCAGAGATTGCGTGCGTTTCATATTGAATTGAATGGAAGAGTATGCCTAATGAATATGTAAAAAAAAAAAAAAAATGCATATAAAGAAAATAATTCAGCAGCACAACTTCGAATTAAACGATCAAATATGGAATTTTTCTCCATTTCAATAGTTTGATTTTTTTGTTCGCAGGTGCAAGACATCAAGACTGTCGTAACCTGCCAAATATTGCAAATTGGAAGACAGACGAAAGTTTTTGATAATCGTAGAGGATACAAAAGGGGTTATGAGTATACCGATTTTATCATTTTTTGAAGTTGCCATCCATGCGTATATAGGTCTGTGTTTATCCTTGATGCACATTTCATACACATACATGCTAAAATTCCTAAATGTTTCAGGCCCTCTATAAATCTGGTATCTGAAACAATGTACATGGAAGAAAGGAATTTCGCTAAAATACATGGGACTAGAAAAGGGTTTATTCCTGTATGTGTGTCTAAGTATAAAATAAAAGTTTTTTGCGGTTGCCGTCATGTATATATATATACAGTCAAACCTGTGAACAAAGACCACTGCCTGGAAGCTACAAATAAGGTCTTTGTTTGCAGATGGTCTTTATTTACAGGTGTTTGTACTATAGATGAAGAGTGTACTGTGCAGGTCATTATTGACAGGGTGGTCTTTACCACAGGTTTGACTGTACACAATAATGTTGACTGTGAAAATGCCAAGGCTGATCATGTAACCGCCAAATTTGCCTCCGTTTCTATATACACTTTGGACAATTCAGTGGTCAGCTTTCAATATGTGAAAAGTGCACATACACAATGTTTACCACCATACATATCAGCACATAAATTGTCAGCACAGAAATTGCCAACATGTGATAGAAATTTCAAGCAGATGAATTATCAGAAAATAAATTAATCAAGTCAATATCAATTATCAAACAGAGCAAATAGAATGTTTAAATTATGTTGCACAACTCAGAATGAATCTCACTTACACAAATTGAATGGTAACATTAACAATGCATAGTTTACAAGCAATACAACACAACACTGCATTTTATTCAATGATTTGACAGTTTGTTTTAGAGTACACATGTACTCTGAAAATCTATGACAACATTTATAAAACAGCTCACAAACTTAAAAAATCATTTCTGGTGTAAAATAACTTGGAACTCTTAATTTATATTACTGAAAAAGATGTCTTACAAGCAAAAGTGACAGTTATTTACACGAAAAACATTCCTTTCTAGCTTTTTAAAGTTAAAGAAATGCGTTAAGACAACATTTGCTCATGAAGAGGCAACATAAATATGAAAGATAGACATATGTCAACATCGTTTTAGAGTAAATAGAACACAGTTCTATCATTATTCTGTTGGTGAATTCATTTTTCTACATAAAAATGAGTATTTGAAATGATGATGGGACTTTCATTGATACACAACTTGGGGCACTCGGAAATAACACTAGGGGTATTCCTTTAAACTTAACTACACTATAGCTATCTCAAACAATATGTGACTGTACAAACACATCAATGGTTAGTGAATTTGAGCCCCAGTGTGTGAAAACCAGCATACGGTCGAAACCAGATCTGCTTTTACTTCCTTGCAGTCTTATACAAATCCATACTGTCTTCATAGACAAGTAACAGTATAGCATTTATACTTATACCAGAGCATAGATATCACTAACCTGAATCAACAGAGACACTAAATCGAATTCCGCACAATATATTTACCTTTTATTTGACATTGTGACCCAGTTTTCTGACCATCTTGTAAAGTTTTGAACACATACATAAAACCATCAGAACAATCTGGCCAATTTACTGGGCATACCATGGTACTTCTGTAGCGTTAAAAAGGTTTTTCTTCAATTTACTTGGTGACTCATTCCTACGTGACCAGTTTCTAACTTGACCTAGAAATGGTTGAGAACAAACACTCTGACCAACTTTCATGATAACTGGCGACCTCTAAAGAATGTTGACAAGGTAACTACGGGAAGACTGCTTCATGATGCAGCAGAAATTGGAAAATACAGGTTTGATGTACTCAATATTAACCCAAAGTAAGCATTCAGTCAGTTTTAATGGTTGATCACCTGTGAAAATTTGATAGGAAATATGACCAAAATATTGCACTTTATTGCTCAAACATTTAACTGGTCAATTTCATGTCATGTGCGATTTGCACATCAAAAGAATACTTTTTTTTTATTGAACTTCCACAAGGAATGCATGTGACACTTACAATGCTTAAAACTGTATAATGGATGGACAAGGTAAAGAAAGTAAAAAACAAGTGTGTGAAAACACTGAATCTTTGTAAACTCCGGTAATTTAAAACTAAAAAGCACTACAGAAAATGGTAATGTTTAATTCTTGGGCATGAAGTGTTACAGATGACAACCCACATTTAAATGGAACAAAACAACTATCAAATATGCCTCTCCTTTGACCATTGATATAAAACAGTGACATAAATAAATAATATATATTACATAGCATATTTCTTTCATCCCATATATATTATATATGACTACTGTACAGAGCTCCAGATATTTGGTTTTGTTATAGTTGGTTAATTAATTTTTATTTTCAGGCATAGTTGAATTAGCTGGGTTTTGACCTACTTTTTGGACAAATCAAATGTTTCAAATGGAAGCATGGTGGATGGAATTAGTAGACGACCCTCTTGATCACCTGATAGCTTCATTGATAAACGATGTAGCTGCCAATCTAACTATGGACTTCATATTCAACCGCCTCCATTGATAACCTTCCTAGGAACGCTGTTTATATATATACTAAAATGCACCTCGGCTTAACTCAATTTATCTTTTTTTAAAGATATTTCTTCTTTAATGTCTAAACTGGGTTTAATAAATTTGAATTGGATAATACTAATATTGTTACCTATCCTTTCTGTCAGTAATTAGGTATTAACTTAGATCAATGGAGTTTCTCAAATTTCACACAAATAGTAGGTCTCTTTTCTCCTGATTTTCAGGTACACCGTATAAGGAGAAAACATAATTAACCATGGTTAAAGTTGTATGTGTTTTCATATGTCAAATTACACACTATGTAAGTGACATAATAGTCGCTTTACATTTATTGGAAAAATAGATCATTAGTTAGTTTTGATATTTGTTACTTTGGCGCACTATGTCAAAATGGTGTTTTCCAACAATTTCAACAAAAAAGTGCAACCAAACCAGAAAAAGGCAACACCTGAAAACAACAAGATTGTTTATTCTTTGTCAAGTGGGGTTGACCATGCTGCCGTAACAGTATTTTCTGTCTTAAATATGCAGTTAATTTTTGTATTTTGTATCTGGAATATGGAAAATCAATAGGTAAATTGATTGCATTTTCCACAAATTTACTGTTATTTCCGGTAAAAACTCCACACTGTGAGATAACCCACATACTGTTGATAACCAGCAAAAAATAATAAAACGGAATATTCAGCAATAACTGGCACTAGTAGATTCCCCGCAAGTGTAGCTTGCCAATTACTTGTCATATTATCCCCCCAATTACCTTAAAAGTGTGCATCGTATACAAATCCCTGCTAACGATTTTTTTAAGGATTATAAAAAAATCAATAATCCATATTGTATCATCTTTGTAAATTCTATGACTGTGTGATCTTCATGGTTACAGTGTTTCACAGCTGGCAGGCAATAGTAAAAAGATTAGTCTTAAACCTTACCTCGGTACATAACCCACAGACGACTTCAAGATGCAAAAAAATCAGAAAACCAGCAGGGTTATTTCTGGAATTTAGGGTAAAGCATAACTATGCAAATATACAGCTTATATAGAGCTCTAGACTACAAATATTCAGATGCAGTGCATTTTTCTCATTAATTGAAGTACTGCTTGAAGTTCCTGCTGTTTGCCCATCTAAACTTGCCTCCAAATGTTTTATGTCATCAGATTTTTCCTTGTAAGTTTCAATATTAAAACTGAGCACCAGTTGAACACTGAGGTGACTCCTTGATGTATTGGACCTCTGCCTTTCTGATCCAGTTTTCTATCACTAAAAATCACAGCTAATTTACAGTTCATATACATGTGTTTGTGATTAAAATTTCCATAATTTTATGATCATTTGAAAGCCTGCTTTCAAACAGATTTACCGGGCTACATGTCTTCCTCGTCCCTGGTCTTAGGACAGAAACTGGTCAACAATTTCTTTGTATCCATTTCTCATTGGTCAAGACACTGTCGTGCACCGCAGTGATTGGTCAAAACACTGTCGTGCACCGCAGTGATTGGTCAAGAGCTATGTTCGTCACTGAACACATCATTGTTGCTGATACTAGAGTCACTAGTATTGCGAGAAGTGTCTAACACTTTCTGAGGTTTTCTCACATTCCAATGGAGACACTCGGCTAGCCGGTCAAACCAATCCTCTATCTGGTCCTTGGCACACACAGCTGGTAACGGGTACTGGGCAGTTGTTATACGAACACTGAAACCAACAAAAAGTTTAATATCTTTTTACAAGAAAATACTGACATTATGCTACTACAAACTCTGGATACTGCTATTTTAAAATTAATGCAAGGTGTTGTTTTTACTAGAGCTATTACAGTCCTGAAAAAGACTCAGATTTTATTACCTGGAGTTAGAGAGAGAGAGAGAGCAATTCTTTTTCTATTTTTAATAACAGTGACCTTGACCTAGGAGACTCCAAGTGCAACCAAGCCTTCCATCACATAGGGGCTTCCTATTTATCAAGTTTGGTTACAATTTAGTTCATTCCAACATGAAGTTTCTACTACCTAATATTACACAGAGTAAGAAGATGTGACATAAGACATGTGATGCAACATGACAACATGGATCCTAATACAGCCCCTTACTTGCTGGACACCAAAGATGATAAACAAGAAAAATGGTAAAAATTAACTTCTTTGATTCTGCAACCATTTTGAGATTTCAAAGCTGGTAGGGGGCCTGACTACTGTAAAGTGCTCTGTGTTCCTATTTTATACCTTATTTTTGTGGTTGGTTACACTGCGACAATACAATCTTTTCAATATAATTATACTTTGGCACTCTCCTTACTAGGGATAAAAAATGATATTTTACTGTCCATAAATAAACTTATATTATCCTTCAAAATTTCAATATTGAGCTATGGTCAAGAACGAAGCCAAAAACTCAGTAAATGCTTTGAAAACATATAAAAAGTGAATTATGCGAAGTTACTTCTCTAAATGAATGATGTATCTAAAAAAAAAAAAGGTAATAGAAAGAATTGAAGCTCTATTTTTGACTAGGATAGTCAAAAACAGATTTTAAATGATTTTATCTATATTTAATGAGAATAAAACTGATACAGATTCATATATTTCTGTTATAACTTTTGTAATGTTCATTATTCCAGTAGTATTATATGAGTGACTAATGCCTTTTTAAAAGTTATGATGGTCATTTTGAAGGGTAATCTCACCTTAATTCAACCTTGTCGAGTCCTAATAAAGCAGGGTACTATGATCAGTCGCAGTCTTTCAAGTTCATATTCTCACTTCCATTTTATTGATGGGAACATTTAGAACACTATTTTATACTCATTTTAATAAATGATTTTATAAGTAACCACCTCTTATCTCTGTTAGACCTGTTATAAACACTAAAGGTTATCCAGTATATTCGTCTGCAAACAGTAAAATGGATAGCAACCTTTTATGGATAGCAACTATTATGTTCAGCACACTGTTACATTTATCATGCTATTGTAACATACCTATCTCCCTGTCGAATCTCCTGCCTGTTCCTCCCATCAAATGATACCATTGCATTATTACGTGCATCTGGGGACAGCATTATCTGTAATGTTAAAGTCCCACTTTAAATACTCACAACAGACTAATAAAATGCACAGAATAATGATAGAACTCCATTCTTTTTAGTCTTAAATGCTGTTGATTTAAAAAAACAAGAGGGCCAAGATGGCCCTATATCGCTCACCTTGGTACAAGTCCACTTGCCTGGTGGAAGATCACTAGATAATGTTATATACCAAATAAGTTTTCCTATATACGCCTTTGTAAAACAAATGATCCCCCCCTGGGCAAGGTCAATTTTGACCCAAGGGGCATAATTTGAACAAACTTTGAAAAGGTCTACTAGGCAATGCTAAATATCTAAGCTCTAGGCATTGTGGTTTCAGAGAAAAAGATTTTTAAAGTTTTCCCTATATAAGCCTATGTAAAACTAAGTGACCCCCGGTGCGGGGTCAATTTTGACCAGGGGGTCATAATTTGAACAATCTTGGTAGAGGTCCACTAGCCAATGCTACCTGCCAAATATCTAAGCTCTAGGCCTTGTGGTTTCAAAGAAGAAGATTTTTAAAGTTTTTACTATATAAGCCTATGTAAAACTAAGTGACCCCCCGTGCGGGGTCAATTTTGATCCAAGGGTCATAATTTGAACAATCTTGGTAGAGATCCACTAGCCAATGCTACCTGCCAAATATCTAAGCTCTAGGCCTTGTGAGAAGAAGATTTTAAAGTTTTTCCTATATATTCCTATGCAAAACTAAGTGACCACCCCCGCGGGGTCAATTTTGACCCGGGGCTCATAATTTGAACAATCTTTGTAGAGGTCCACTAGACAATGCTACATGCCAAATATCTAAGCTCTAGGCCTTGTGGTTTCAGAGAAGAAGATTTTTAAAGTTTTTCCTATTTGTTGCCATAGCAACCAGAGTTCTGCTTTACAAATTTGATATGCCACTGTATCGAAGAAGACGGGCTAGATTTCTTCAATTTTCCAACTAGACCTATCACTAAATGTGATTAATACCCCTGAAAGACTGCTTTATAAACTGAGGAAGTTCGTAGTAACAGAATACCTTGCAGAAAAAAGTAAAATAAAGATATTGCCCTTGGCAATAACTCTGTAATTAGTCAAGATAGAGTTATGGTTCTTGTGCACTGCACTTCCTCCCATTGTGTTTGACCATTGTATGAAGTTGTATTGAATGCCAACCAGTGGTTTTCAAATTATGCTCCGGACAAGGAACAGTAACAAAGGGCAATAACTCTGTAATGAGTCAAGATAGAGTTATGGTTCCTCTGTACTGCACTTCCTCTCAATGTACTTGACCATTGCATAAAGTTGTATTGAATTCCAACCAGTAGTTTTCAATTTATGCTCCGGACAAGGAAAAGTAACAAAGGGCAATTACTCTGTTATTAGTCAAGATGGAGTTATGGTTCTTGCGCACTGCACTTCCTCTCAATGTGCTTGACCATTGTGTGAAGTTGTATTGAATTCCAACAAGTAGTTTTCAAGTTGTGCTCCGGACAAGGAAAATGCAACGGACTGACCGCCGAACCGAATGACCGACCGCATGACCACCGGGTGACTCCTATATAACCCCCTAAACATATCTTTATTTGGAATTATTATAAGCAGTACAAAATGGATGGCTTTCAATCTGATAATCTCTTAATTATTTTTTTAATAATCTTAAGTTAGCTATTCAAAAATTATAGAACCCTGTCTTAAGAAAGATTTGTGTAACTGTCTTGTAAAGACGCTGTTTCTTTAAAGTTGACCCAACTCACCTTTAGTTCAACACCAGCGGGAACAACTATTGGTCGGAATGATAAAGAATGGGGACAGATGGGTGTGATCATGATTGCGGGGACGTTTGGATGGATCATTGAAGCACCAGCTGCCACTGCGTAGGCTGTACTACCAGTCGGAGTCGAGATAATTATACCTGCAAAGTAGTGAACAACTTGATTACTATATCATTGAGTTTTTTCTTATTTATCAGGTTTTAAATACACTACCAGCAATGTACTTCGTGCATTATATTCTAATATTTGTGGACGTCTCATGCATTTTGCCTGATGACATCTTGTTTAGTTTGAGTGTATGTATGTATTTATTTCAGTACGAAGTACCAAGGATAACACAATAAAGAGCAAGCTCTTATTTCCATTGTGGTCCTTTATTTTAGAGACAGAAGCAGATACAAGGGAATCCAGGTACCAGACCCTAGCTCTTTTACGAATAGACCCCTTGGTTCTTTTCTACGTGCCCGGCATATAGCACCGATACACCTGAGACTACCTCTGGGTTTCTAACCAGTTCATCTCAGATAGGTGGGAAACACTGAAAAGCGTTTCTGAAATATCCAGTGCCCCAGCTGAGAATCGAACCGGGGACCTCCGGATTGGTAGTCCAGAGCGTTAACCACTCGGCCACCACACCACCTATAAAATTGGTATCTTCCCAACATTCACTACATGGATTAACAGAATATATAGAATATGAGAAAAATCAGGCATAACCCCTTGGAGTCTGATTTTTGATGGGTCATCAGTTTAGTTACATGTTGTTCTTTCAACTAAAATAAAGTTTAACAACTGGTTTTGAAGAAGAATATTACTTAAGTTTCTACATAGATTATAAATGGGGAAAAACACAATCCGATAGGAGCTCCTAATTTTACTCAAATTTTCCAACCCATGTCCTGCTAAATTTATTGTTCCGCATGGATAACATCGTCATATTAATTTTGCAGCTGCACTTTGATCACGTTAAACAGGAAGTAAAGAAATCTTACCATCTCCTTGCACAGAGGTGACGAGACGACCTTCAACATACACATCTATGTTACATATAAAGGATGATGAACCACGGTCCACAACTACCTCATTCAAAACCTGCAATAATAAACTGATGAGTAACACTATATAATACATGTACTAAATAAGCTAGCAAATATTTTCAATTTATAAATCTTGGCCATAAAAAGCAACCAGTCAGCTGCACCTTTTAAAATCCGATATAAGAAACTTTGACCCAACTATTTATTTTTCTAGAGGTTTAATGCCCATTTCACCAGTATTTCATTTATTTGCAGGCAGACAGTTTACTTTAATGTGCCTGTTCTTGGAAAGACCAGAACTAAACGCCTATCCTGACTAAGAAACTGCTAACTTTCTCACATTAAGAGATATGGGTGGTAGTGGGGCTCAAACCCACGACCCTCAAATCAGTGGAGATGCTAGAGGCGGTGCAAATTCATGTGCTTGACCAATTGCACAAAGTCTGAAGCAAAACACTAAATACAAAATCCTGATCATTTCTACCACATAGATTTTGTTCTTTTTGTGCAATACACATCTGCTCTAGTTTCTCCAATTTCATTCTGCATGATGAAAAATAATGATATATTGAACAGAAGTACAAAATCTAAACTTAGCAACGTAATGACAACATCTGATGCAGCTAACTGATAAAACAAGACACAAATGTCTCACAACTGACAAAACAGGAAATATCAAAGGAATTGCTGAAACACCTGTTCAGCTGTAAACAATAAGGAAAATGAGTTTAAAGAAACATTCCAAAGGTAACATATTGACCAGAAGTTGACACTGTGTTACATTTCATTCTAACATGACCCGCGAATTTGTCTCTATATACAAAGAGTAGAGAATTTGTGTTATATTATGCCATAAACAACACGGGAACCGATATGCCGTCAAAAATGACGTCATATTGTGTCGCATGAAGTTAAATTAATATCCACGTACAAAATTACGCTTTGCATTTATTCACCTTTTGTAATATCTGGTCATGTTAGAATCAAATAACATCCTTTTCAGCAGTGTTATCTTCTCATAAACAATTCTTTGTTGTTTTGATGTGCAGTCATAAACAACTCGGGCTTCCAACCTTCGTGGTTTATTTCTGCGCATCATAACTCCGAACCATTGTTTATTTGACAATGAACACCGCGGGAATGGATATCATTTCATAAATCTACAGTCAAGCCTGTGATGAAGACTTCTACTTTGATGAAGTGATAACAGTCTATTGTTGAAAGGTGGTCTTTATGTACAGGTGTTTCTATCACAAAGAAACAATTCAGCTGATCTTTAAATGAAAGCTGGTCTTTATTTAGAGGAGGTCTTTAACACCAGTTTGATTCTATCTGCAACTCATTTCTGCTGATCATATTGTCTGCAAACAATTAACCAATGTTTCTATCATGAGATCACTTCATGACATCATGTTCTCTATAAAGTTATCGGATACAATGTAAATTACTTAGTTCTGGCTTCCAAAACTTAAAATGCCGCTATTTTTTAATTTAATTTTTGTAAGCTGTCAAGCATACAAACTGGGTACACGGAGTTGTTTAGCTTTAAATTGGCTTACCAGTATCTGGGACTTTCCACAGGGTGATGAACTGTCAATGTTTTTTATTCTTGACACTCTACCAAGCTCTGAATCTTCCTTGCAAATAACACATTTTAATCTGTATCTAAGCAACAGGGATGCATTTCCTGAAATAGGAAATAATAGTTTTTTTTCTACAATACGTTTATTCACCTACAAACCGAAGACCCTCAGTGCAAGTGTACTATGTTTGTTATCAATAACTAGTTGTCTAAATTGGTTATCAACAATAGGTTATCAAAAATTGGTCATTAGCAATCATGTTCAATGTCACTTTATTTTGATAAAATCTGTGGCTATCCAACCTAACTGAATTCAACCTAATGGACTGCATAAATTAACTCAGTTACATAACATAATATTACATAATCTGTAACATAACAAAAGGATGCAGTCAAACTTATGAACAAAGAACACTGACTTGAAAAACTATTGCAGTCTTCATTGACAAGTGCCATGTATATACAGTTTTTTCTACTATAGAGGACATCTATTATGTTTAATCAATTTTGCTATATATATATACAAGCTGAGAAAATCAGCATGACTTCCTTATCAAGACAGATGTTGTTCTTCAATTGAACATTTAAGTGGTTACAAGTTGAATTACAGTCCAACCTCCAGAACAACACCACCCTAAAAAAACATTTTCTTTCCTGTTTGTTCAATTATTTAAGAAATCAACCTCTCCAGAACAACAGCTCTATGTAACAAATTACACTTCCCTAGAGAAACAACCCATCTAAAAAGACACACATTTTATTTCTCTGTTGCGTAAACTATTTACGGAATCAACCCCTCCAGAGCAACACCTCTATGTAACAAACAAATTTCTGTGTTCCCAAGAGTGTTCACTCCTGAGAGGTTGCACTGTAGTATTATCTAACACTAATCCTTCAGTCAATGTGTCTGACTGTTCTGCAGCATACCATTGGCTACTCTCTAACTTTAATGGAGGACAATCATTTATACTTACATGTACAAACATAACTCCAGGCCTGGATAAGCTCAACTGTACTTCTAAACATATTTAACAAGCATGATTGCTTTTTCTTGAGGCTTGTATCAAATCTCTGGCAACTGATTGGTCAAATTTGAACCTCAGCTCACAAATATACCTTCTTTAACATGAAAATAATCTTACCGTCTAAAACTTGTTCAACCTGAGAATCAAAGTTTTCAAAACTGAAGGGCGTCAGAAATCCTAGAGAACCTTGATGAAAGGCCATCACAGGTGGGCAACTTTGCTGTAAATTAAAAGATATACGTTGTGACATAACAATGTACTAACAAGACATTCTAATTTCTAGAAACAAAACAGTACTGATGAAAACTAATATGTATCTAGCTGGCAATTACATAAATTATCTGTCATTCAATGAATAGAATGTGCATGTATTATTTATTTCTTTATTTATTCCAATTTTTTTTTTCTCGATTGCGAAACAAGTTCTTACAACTTATATTAAGCACTCTTGAGACTCATTCCAGATAGAATCAACCTTGAAGAGAGAAAGAGGCTATGTGGAATTATCATGTCTTGCCTAAGGACACTTTCCACTATTTTGTGCTACAGGGGATCAAACTCAGAACCCTCTGATCCAGAGGCGAACATGCTACCACTGTACCAAGTTAGCTCAAAATGTGTTATTAATCACACACTAGTACAAACATGGTAACCTACTACATGTATGTAATGATTTTACCATAGCAACTGTTTTCAGGGTTTTATGGAAATTATCAAAGAAAAGCAATGGAGAAATACATCTTTTTCATTTGATGAGAATGGCAAATTGAGTTGCCCATTAAACAGAAACACAATCAACGAAACATTTCCCATATGGGATTATTTTCAAACTACAAGTGAAGAATTTATTCAAATGAAAAGTCCTTCAAAAAGGTAATGTGCAATTTGCCACTTTGAAAGTTTTGCTAAGCAGCACTGGCACTGGCAGAAAGTTGCAGTTGCTAGGCAACAATGCAAGCTGAGAATAGGTGTTTCAGTGACGTTACCTGGAACAATGTTGAAGCGTGAAGTAACGTACCATCTCCACCTAGGCAAATAATAAAATCTATCTTGTCCGTGAGATCATCTTTTGCTAAAAGAAAATTAAAAAGAAAATTTTCAATTGAGTCGAGGATTATCCATATTGTAAACAAGCTTATACAACATAAACACGGTGGGGAATCACGTGATCAAAATAATCTCTAAACAAAAGTAAATCTATGAAAATGTTAAAAAATAATGAAAGTTGTTTAGCTTTAAATATGAAATGTAGCCTATCTTATGGCGACATTATCGTATTCTAGAACTACATAGGTCTCAATCATAGTCTCCTTCCGATTGTAATAAACACTTCTGTACACTGAACTAATTTACTTTTGAAGTGTTCAGCACATTCAGAAGGTGATTATTATTGAGACCTAGGTATTTCTAGAATACGTTAATGTTGTTATAAGATAGGCTACTTTTTATTATCACAGCTGAAGAGCTTTCATTATTTTATAACATTTTTCATTATATTTACTTTTGTTTAGAGATTATTTTGATCATGTGATTCCCCACCGTGATAAATCCAGGTAAAAATACTGTTTTTTGTTATATCTATAGTACTGGATAATCTACAGTAAATCTACTGTACCACTCTGACACCTACATTAATTTTAAGAAGCAATTTATGGTCTCTCTCCTTTTTGTTCTATGCTAAGTGTGTGTGTGTGTCACCTTCGGACTACTGACACACAAAGAATTAAGTTCAATATTTTATTTACAGTCTATATTCTCCTTCACTTTCTGTATGTTCTTTTTTTCCTGGTCTACATGTATTTTTCCATGTCTACCAGTAAATATATTTTTCCTGATGTATAAAAGTTAAACCTCAGTCCATACAATTCTCATGGTCTATGTTCAAGTCTACATCTTTTTTTGTTGTCTAAATAATGAATTAAGGAGAGTACACTTATGGCAGCACACTTTTAAAACTTTTACTTTCCATTGACAATGCTCAACATTTAACCGCACTATATCACATCATGTTTGTCTGATATCAACATGAACGTTATATATACTTAACATTTTCAACTGAATTATTTGACCCAGGAAGTGTTAAATTTCACAGATCAATTTAGTTCATTTTTCAAATGAACTGTAGCTATAAAAAGCAAATGCACCTAAACTATAAGTCTCTTTATAGTGAAAAGTTGTTCACAGCTGAAGCTGTGTAAATTTTAGGCCATCTCCATTAAATAGCAGCCAATACAACATATTCGAAACATATTCAAATTGTCATTTTTTGTATCTAAACCATCTGTATAACATAACCATCTCGATGAAGCGGCCTGTTTTAATGGACACCTTGGCTGACAGCTTCAGACAGGTTTGACTGTACTACAGAAAGCAGATACAAGAAACAGTCAATACAGTAAACTCCGTATATAACGACTCGGGATAAAGCGAAATTCTGGATATAAGGAACATATTTTCTCTGCCATAGTTTTTTTATTCTTGAAAATGTAATATGGATATAACAAACTTTGGATGTAAGGAACACATTTAAATGGTCCCAACGAGTTTCTTATAACCAGAGTTCACTGTACAGCAGACTGGTCCAGAAGACAACTAACTTATTCTATGCCTAACTGTTTATAGATATGTGCTTTACAGAAATCCTTTTACATGCAATTTGCATTTTAAGCTTCTCTGTAGTATAGATATCCTGTTTTCTCGTATTCTCAGGGGGCTAAGCATGTAAATTTGTTACCTATAAAAAAGTTCACATTTTAGCAACATTGTAAACAGGATATTTGATAGAAAAAATACTCATCTTTCAGTTAGTGTCATCATAAATTGCAAGATATTTCTCCTATGTAAATTTTGCTACAGCATCTGAGGTCACCCTCATACTCAGAAATGAGAAGAAAGTTTCTCGTATTCTCAGGGATTTATGTTCGAGTCTCTGGCATTGCCACATTGTATAATCAAAAAAACTTATAAATGCCAAGGTGCATAGCTTAGCATAATATGTTACAAATAACACAAAAATAATAATGATAGTCAGCAGAATAAAACAATTTGGGCCCTTTTACTAACCCCACCACAAAAAAATAAGGAAATTTCAGCAATTTCAGTAAAAAGACAATATTTTCATTAATTTTCCGTCAAATCACTTGAAACTTTTTTTGTGCCAGTTTTGTATCATATCTCTGTAAATGATAACAAAGAGTTGCCAATTTGACACCTTTAAAGTAAAAAACGAGAATATGAGAAACCCCGAGAATACGAGAAACAGGGATATGCCATAACTGCCATTACATTCCCTCTTCTCAAATTACTAGAACAGTTGGTACAGGATACATTTTTTGGGTTTAATAGTGGTATAAAACTATTGTAACTGCTTCTTTGTATTCACATATGATTATTTCACCATCAACCATCTATTTCTACATGTCTGTCTACTAGGATATCATTCTGTGCTGCTTGATTTTAACCTGTTTCATGATGTTATATAATGTACTGGCATATACTGTCAAACCTGTCCTAAGCAACCTGTCCTGGGATATACACAACATGGCCACTTAAAGTCACACGATCACTTTGAATTAATTTACTGATAGGGTAATGATAGAACCATGTTCAATTAACTCTCAAATGAAGATAATACAATTATGCCTTTTTTTTCATATTCAAGTCATTTCTTCCAAAAAAGCCTTTATTTATTTTGCAATATCATTGAAAAAAAAAGCACTATATTTGTAACATGTACATATCAAAAGTAATAAACATTTTTAAGGTAAGACATCTTGGTTGGTAAAGTAAGAGCCACTTGTAATTGTGCTCCTGGGACTTTAAAGGATATGACAAAATTTTGATACATAAGTATCAGCTGCAGTAAGGTAGGTGGCTGTTTAACTAAGAACAGGTTTAGCTGCCTTGTACAGAACTGAATACAGTCAACCCTAAGCTAAAGTTTACTGTTCGTTGAAAAATTTGAAAAAGTAGTGTGATCATTTATCAGTGTAGCCTTACCTTCCCTGAATGTCTGAAGTTTGCCTTTATACTTCAAGAAGTCCGAATCTGTTGCCAGTTTGCCATCTTCCAGAACGTTACTCTCCACGTATACAATCATCTTCCGAACCTGAAATACGGGGAATCATTAATCCCTTTCGAGACTTGGCGTGTGCTGGAAACAATTGCTTATCAGAAAGAATTTAGAGAGAGAGAGAGGGTGAGAAATTTTCATTTAATACTGGCAGTCTCATTACAGCTGGGTAGACTGGGGCACATGAAATATCAGCAGTTTTAACCCCAGCAGAAATTAAAGTCTGAACAAATCTGGTAAAAGACCACTAAGTTTAGACACTGTGTCACACTAAATACCTAAGATATAATATTCAAGCTTTCAGATTTGGAATTTTTTCAATACCTTTGGTAGAAGACCCAACCAAGGAAGAAAATTGCTGTACACCTTTGATTGAGATTTGCCTCGCGGTTGTGAGGAGATGCATCTGAAGCAAAATGTTGATGACAAAAACGCTGTTAAGAAATGGTGCTCAGGAAAACTAAAAATCCAGAAACGCATGATTCAGTACAAAAATGACTGAGGCCGTGTTTCAAAGGTAATTACCTCTATGAGCCATGTGATGAGATTTTTAAAAGGTGGTAGCACGGCTTCATCGTAGATCTTCTTCACAACCAGCACCGTAAGTGGTGGCTTATGCCAGTTCAGCTTCTGGCTTCCTGGGTCTGGTATGGTCCTGCAAATAAATATGCACACCAATCAGTCTTCAACACATATTAAAGGCATACTATATCATGAGGGTTAGCCACAAAACTGTTGTAACTTAAATGAAATAAAGAAGGACGTACAACAGTTTTGTGGTCAACCCTCGTAATAAAATAAATAAAGATTTTAAGAAAGATATTTGAGAAAATTCTCTCGACTTGCATGGTACAGACTTGACCTTGCAACTAACATTATTCAACTAAACTTTAGCCATCTTGCGTGTTATCTTAACTGTCATCAACTAAATACATTTATTGCTAAGTGGCCCACTATTTAACTCTGGTATGGATCTGCATTGTTATTCAAAACGTACTTTACCCCAGACATGTACAGGCACACATAAATTAGATGATTTTTGCAAAACATGTGACCAGCAGTTCTTACATGAAGTGGCTAAACACTTCATATTTATCAATAAATAATCAAATCACTTCAAACCAGTCACTGATAAAACACAATAACCTGACATGTTACATACTTCCCATAAAAGCCCCTTCTTAACATTTCACCAATAAGAAATGAATTTACATACAAAGGTCATAACTTCCTTGAATCTCCTCTGGTTCATAAAACAATTTGGTTTACAAACTTTCAGTACATATTATTATAGTATTAAACTGAAAACACTAAAGGCACCGCAAATAACTAGATAGGTGCCGTAAATACATTGTAATAACTCATAAAAGTGACCAAATCGTAATCATCCGAATTTGTGCCATACGTAAGGATTCGTAAGACAATCCGTGTGTGTTACTTTTATTCTCATATTTAATCTGTAAAATTAATCAAAATTAATGCTTCTCAATTTTTATACGTTCTCAAGTAATGTACATGTGTGGCGTCAAATAGCTAAAATTAGCTTTTTGATAAGCATTCATTATTAGTTTGATTTGAATGAAAAATCTTATGAATTTTTGCAGAAAACATTTAAATCATGGTGGTTTTAAAGCTGAAAAAAAAAACGGAAGAATTTTTTTTTTTACAAAAATTGGGTTTGACGGAGATTTGAACTCCACTCGTAAAATTAGGCAATCATCAGCTTACCCACTACACCACGGAGACTGACTTTAAAGCACGTGGTGAAAAATAAGCTGATATTATAATTTTGCAAAACCGATAAGGGAGAAGTTGTTTTACATTTCTGTATTTTTTCTAAAAGATATGAAAAGGAACATTACAATTAAACAATTACGTTTTAATGAAGGAAATGTGTATAATCAATATTTTAATGTCTATTTCGTATTATTTTAGCATACAGTTAAAACCATTTTTCTTCGCATTCTAATAACCGCTCCTACCATGTACTTCCGGAAAAACTATTCCATAATAGGCCGCCACTGTCATCGGCGGCACTAATAAATAAAAGAATGGCATCCAGTACACCACCAAAAAAAGTGATTAGAATAAACCTGACACCCAGCACAAAGCAAACGTTATGCTTAGTATGTGGAGAGAGTAAAATTTATTGATACATAGTTATTTTAATTATTATTACATGTACTGTGACATAGCCTCTGATAATCTATCTTATCAAACTCAAAGCAAAATACTTTCAGCCTTTTATTCTAACAGGGATCAATCATCTAGCCTGTAGTAGTGTTGCCATGATTTTGCTGACTGACTTTCATAAGGATTGCATACACTCCTGAACATTTTTTTTTAAATCTTAACTCAAATAAACCAGTTATTGTACAGTGGAATTATGGACTATTCCTTAGTTTAGTTTCAAGTCAATACCTTTGATAGTATTCAAGATATTTGAATTTATAAAAAACTTTAACCAAAAATTCTAAGTTAAAAAGGGGCATAAATCTGTCAAAAATCAAAACAGAGTTATGGGAATTGTTTCCTCATGTGTAGATATTGATGGTAAACATATAGTTTGAGTTTCAAGTCAATACCTTTGATAGTATTCAAGATATTTGACTTTATGAAAAACTTTAACCAACGCAGACGCCGACGCTGGGACGAGTGCAATAGCCTCCTTATTCTTCGAATAGTCAAGCTAAAAATGTAACAGAAACATAGTTTAGATAATTGAAAGAATGACCTTTTCTATTTCATCAAGTTAATCTGATCTTTGAACAATAATATGAATAATATGCGTTTAGGTCTAGGCTAATACACAATTAGCCGTCCGCACTATCTCGGACCACTTTTATAGAATTCCTATCGTGCAACGTTCATCACATGGAACGAATGATACGTTACACGATACACGATCTGAATGATGCACAATGAATGCACGAACGATAAACGCACTTTGAATGCAAACAGAATGCACGATACAAGAAATTTTAGCAAAGTTACACGTGAGCACCACTGTATTTCGTACCCAAAATACGATGGTTTATCCTAAACTGAAACCACTTTAATATAGTATGCTTAATTAGTACACTGAAATGGCAATTATTAATATAATGTACCTTTTCAATTGAAATTTCTTAAATTCAACTCTTGTGACCACTTCTGTAAAGAAACCGGCTGACATTTTTTATTGTTTAAAGAGTCATAAATTTTCCTGTATCCTTTTCCACCTAAATAGCTAAGTGTTGCAACGGGTTAGTTTCCTTTATAGCCTTATGCACTATAATGAAGGCTATCAAAATATGATCACAGTGCAAATATTATATTAGATATATTAATATACGATATATAATTAAAACATGCAATAAAAAAAATATAAAAACATGTATGAATAATTATGGCCATATATCCATTAACATTAATATGCATAGGATTTTCAAATGTATAGACATTTCCATTAGGGCTCATGAAGTCATTGACTAGGAAAGCCCCCTTAAATTTTGTATTGTTCCACACCTGTTCAGTTAAAAACTCATGCCAACTAGAATTGTGTGCCTTTCAATAAGAGTTAGGACTCCTTTCCAAATCAGTTTGGATTAAATTTGGTTTGTTTTATAAATTCATTACCATTGCTACCAAACTTTGTAATATAAAGACAATATATTACTTCTACAAGTTCAAAATAATTTGGTCTTTTGCTTATAAAATCTTCTTAACCAAGTCAACTTTAAGGCTATTATCAATCACCCTAAGACACCAACTAATAAAATCTTGCATGATTACCTCCCTTTTAATCTTACCGGGGTTCCTCATTCAATAGAAAACTAAAAAACAAGTTTCTGTATACCTTTCACTATTTCACTTTTTGGACTGGGAAGACGAATTATCAAATGACTTATTTTTGACAACGCTACAGTTTTTAAGACTGTATACAGTCAAACCTGTGTTAAAGACCACCTCCAAATAGAGACCATCCTGCAAATAAAGACCAGTAGGGCAGATCACAGTGCACTATTAATGTATAGTAGACACACCTGTGAATAAAGACCACCTTCAAACAAAGACCACATTTGTAGCTTCCAAACAGTGGTCTCTGTTCACAGGTTTGACTGTATTTGCAAACAAGAGTTATAATTCTTCTTGACCAACTGGAGAGAAGAAACAGAATTTCTCTTATTTTCGGGTTTATTGTTGATGTCAGTAATATCTTCCATTTTAACTCCTAAAAGTTTAAATTGTAACCATTTTCCCAATTCAGACCAAGATGCCGACATATTATCTCATTACTATTTTCTTTTTACCCAATCCATACAACCTTAGTTTTTTCAACAAGTGACCTCCTGGGCAGAGCTAATATTGACCCCATGGGCATCATTTGAACAAACTCAGCAGAGATTTGCTAGACAATGTTATATACCATATATCTTAGCTCTAGGCCTTGTGGTTTTGAAACCTATGTAAAATTGAGTGACTCCCCGGGCGGTGTCAATTTTGACCCGGGGGTCATGATGTGAACAATTTTAGTAGAGGTCCACTAGGCAATGCTACATGCCAAATATCTAAGCTATAGGCCTTGTGGTATCAGAGAAGAAGATTTTAAAGTTTTTTTTCTATATGTCTTGCCATAGCAACCAGAGTTCTTGGAATTCTTTGAAAAAATTTGGTAGAGCTTTATGCAAGGAACATTCCTGTCAAGTTTCATCAACAATGGCCCAGTGGTTTCAGAAGAGATGTCTTTTGAAGCAAAATGTTGACCATCCATCCTAAAAGCTCACCCTGGCATACAGTGCCATGTGAGCTAAAAATCAACATGAAATTAACAAAGTTTAAGACATGCATAGAAAAAAATACAGGAGGTTTCTTTTTTGGCTGAGTACATATTTATATTACTCCCACAACATATTTTTACCTTTGTATAGATATATAAACACAAAGTGATTAATAATATGGAATTTACACTTTGTTGACCCTGTTAAAGGCAGTGGTGCGATACGTAACCTGGTTTGTCTTATATTTTCACAAAACCTTTCTTTACAAGAATGTCAAAACAAGCATTTTGGGAATAAGACCAATTAAAGTCTTAAATACTGTGGGCAAGTTAAACTTGTATGTATAATTAAGAATAGTGTATCTTCAGTATTTCTATTTTATCGTTGGTACCTGATAATCTATATGACCAACGCCCCCAGAAGAGTTTAGTTATTTTAGGTTTCGGGGGATAGTGCAAAATACAGAACGCGTCCTGTTCCAGAGACTCTTACTGCCTAGCAACAGCCTTGATAGCCTATAGTGGTTAGAGCGTCCTCTTCATGTGCAGGAGGTCGTTGGTTCGATCCCAGGCCGTACCATACCAAAGATGAGAAAATATGGTACTGACAGCTCCCTTGCTTGGCATTAAAAAGGGTTAATAAGTGTCAGAAAGATAAAGAGAAGCTTCCTGCTTCTGATTAAAGGTAAGAGGTAAGTACTTGTTACTGGATACCCTGTTTGTTGCACAATAACTTTGTAGCTAATGTTATCTGTTGATTATAATTATGCAATGCTAAATAAGGCTTCTTTATCTTTATCGACACTGTCTGGTTCTTTATAGTCCCATGTATACTTTGAATTTACTGATATAGTCACATTAATTTTTTTTATAGGATAATGATATAATAATTATGTTGTTCTATTCACTCTAAAACAATGTTGACATGTGCCTTTCTTTTGTATTCAAGTTGTTCCTTCAAGAAAAAGAGTTACTTGAGAAAGACATTCTAATGACTTATTATTTTTTGCAATATCATTGAAAAAAATACAGTGCTATGTTTCTTATATGTACTTATCAATTTTAAAAGCAAAGTAAGGAATGTTTTTGAGTACAAATAAAAGTGATTTCTGTCAGTAAGACATCTTTCTTGATAAAACGAAAGTGATTTGTAAATGTGATCCTGGGACTCGAACATGCCTGGTGTACAGCACCGATACATCATACCTCGGTTTTAGGTCTCATCCGAAAGACCATTAGTTATGTTAGTTGAAGAGCGGGGGATTAAACCTGCGATCCCAGGATTGCAAGTCCAGCGCATTAACTACTGGACCACTGATCCGCTCCTATGTTCAGTATGTTAACAGTGTCACTTTATGTGCAGTTCAGCAAACAGTTCTTTCAAAATGTCCTACCTTGTTGGTCTTTGAAAATATCAAACACGGACAAAGGCTGTTGCTTCAATGGAAGATCAAGATTGTCTTTTTTATTTTTTATGAAAGGTGAGAAAAACAAACAATGTTTGTAACAATAGACTACCACGATAATGGATATAATAAAAGATAGTCAGTCAACTTCCTCTTGTACTAATTTTAGCCCATTTTTTTTCTTTATAGTTTGACTCAAATTCATTAATGACTCTATTCTGAAGAACTATAATTCACAGTTCCATTATTTACAAGTCATATGGAATGAAATTTTAATGATTTTACTTAACATACTCTTACATTGTTTTAGGGAAAAAGACAAGAGAAAGACGTTTTAGTAATAAAATAATATAAAAAGTATGACCGAGCATCAGCAACCAGACAAACACCGTTGGAATTTTACAGCTTTTGCAGATTGTCAAGGTATACATGCTGCCAAGAATTTAAAACCCTAACAAGAAATGAAAAACAGGGAAAGTAATTTACAGTATACCACATAGGTATTCTTTTTGTGATTTTGCTGAAACAGTCAAACGTTTTAATGTTTATATCTCTGCAGTCTTGCGAAAATGGCACTTCATTCTTCACCATGATTTAACTGTTTTGATGTTCAAACTGATCATGATCTGCACTGGGGATAAAGACAAAAACACTTGCTGCTAGTAGGGTATAAAATATTGTATTCTACCGAACATCTGTCTGCAAATTCTCAACATGAGGAGAATGAACTATTTCATGAATAAATAAAGGTACACACGACCATTCTAGAACATTATAGAACATGTTCCACATTCTATTAGTCACATTAATACAGTTTTATTAGAGTAGAACATGAAAAAACTCTTGTTTTACTGCACGCTAGTGATACATTACAGTTTGGAACAACTTCCATGTCAAATTGAAATGGGTTTAACTATTGGCAGCAGCAGTGATTCAAAAACAGAATCTGATGATAATTTTGGTTTTTCTTGTTATAAACTATTGCATGAAATATCTTCACCTTCAATCTACTAAATTTTTTTGGCTTATCGTTATTATAACTTAATAAATATTTCATTGTCACCCCTTGTAGAGCAAAAAAAACGCCCCCTCCAATTCTACATCTTACGGAAATTTTGTAAAATCAATCTTTTACCTAAAGTGAAAAATCCAAAAAGGGTGTTAGAGATGGAGCAGAAAAAGATGGACAGATGGATGGACAAGGTCCTAAAATGGCAGTTGTGTGGCTATTTTTCTGTTCTCTCTTATAATTGTTCTTTTTAGCCACATAAGCCATAAAATAGTCACATAACCGTAACAGAATGCATGAGATCAAAGAGAATTTACTGTTACCTAGCTATTGTTGCCATAGCCACTTACACCGCACTATTTAGGCACGGACAGACAAGGGGAAAAACAATGTCTCTCTCTGAAGGGGAGCAAAAATTATTAAATTACTATCAAGCTATGGTGAGGGAGGGAGACATATGTTTTTGTGTCAAAAACAACCATTTAGTTTGACCCATATGTGGGAATAAAGGTTTTTCTGCTTTATATCTTTACCGTATTTGCAGAGTCTTTGATGCCCACGCACCAACATGTGACATGTAACTGCTTTTACTGATGACATTTCTTGAACATGGAAGGTTGGTATTGTCTATATAACATGAAAAATGGAATGCTTGATTTTACTTCACCTTTCTTATGTAATAACTACCTGTTAAAATCAATACATATAGAATGTTATGAAGGAAACTCTATATTGACTGAACAAAACATCAGAGTTGGAACCTATATCAAATTTCATAATAATCCACCTTTTGGTTTTTCAGCTATTTTAGATTTATCTTGTTTTTGAATCACTTAAACTGCCTTATATATATACCACTATGAGTATAACATAAGATTTATCAAAAATAAAAATACTCAATAAAGCTATTCAATAATTAAGAAATTGTTTTTTTTCTATTTTCAAAGTGTCAGTAAAAACTAATTTTAATCACTATAAACTGACTACCCGGTAGTGAACTATTGACTAGTTCACCTCACATATTCAAATCAAAACGTGCAAATGGAATATCAATTTTATTCTTTATCTCCGTAACTTTCAAATTCAAAGCTTCAGATGAATTTTGCCCCCACTCGAGATAATCTTGTAATTAAAAAAACATTTTATTATCTTATAATTAGAAACACTCAACCTCATTTCCCTCAAGCATTATCTACTAAAACACATAATTTATCCAATCTTAAGTTAAGCAATTAAACTCCTTAATATGAAAACAGCAGCACAAGTTCTGAATTTCACTTAAATACTTCAAAAACTTATTTGTTCAAATATCCAATTTAAACATAACAGACCATTTCTAGGGTTGTATGTCACACTAGTGTTAAATGCATGTGAAATAAGAAGCACTTGCACTAGTATAACATTCAACCCTCGAATTTGCTCAAGTATAATATAGAACATTACAGTTTACTTATTTAATGAAGATAAATAATTAATTCAGAATTGTTGGTACTTACATGAATTATATTACTAAAGCCATTATACAGTTTCCTTAATTTGCTATTTTCAAGTCACTCAATATTTGCTTTACTGACACCGCAAGTTTGCCTTTTCAAAACGAATCAAACAAAACCATGAAACAAACTGAAGTAAATCCATAAAAACCATCTGGCCATTATTAGATGTTTGTACATTTACGATAACTACTTTGTATATTAAACTTCTACACACGTATACAGATATACTAAATATATATATAAATCTCTATGTCAACTTTCTACAATGTTTTTTTCGTACAATCAATATGTAGAGAATAGAACATGACGATATATTTAGTGAACCGTGCAGCAAGGTTAATAATATACATCTATGAAACTGTCATGCAATGGAAATTACTGGTATGCAATATCAGTGTTATCACAATGACCTTTTGCTGGGGTCGTGATGGGGCACGAACTAGTAACCTAGTCAGATACGTTATTACATGCATTAGAGCAATTTGCTACGATTATTTACTATATATACAATGTACTAACATACAATTCATTATCATTACATTTTTCATTAAATTTCTTTGACTTTGTCCGAGTAGCAAGAAATATTATAAGGAAAAAGATCAGAACAATTTTATTTTTTAATGACATCACATTGCTACATACAGCAGAAAATAGTATGATAAGTTGATCTGTAATATTTTTTGGTGAAACTGATTACCCGAGTCTGAACAAAAGTGTTAGGTAAATTTGACAAATTATGCGTTACCAGGCATGACTGAATGTAAACTGTTGACATTTTATATTTACGCAGTGCTTACAGAAGAAACTTAAAATGTAGAAGGATAATGTCCAACATATTCGTACAGAAATTGCCAGCTGACTTAGTATTCCAGTGCATGCATGACATATATAAAATTACCACAAAAAAATGGATAGAGCACTATTTTCAAGAATAATTACGCGTATTTTCCGACAAGTTACGTAAATTTTCGAGTCAACAGTACTCTATCTATTTTGCATTGTGGCACATGTGCTCTGTTGCGCTGTTGGAACTGTACTGTTTTGTAGATAGATCACAGTTGAGTGCAACATACAGTGCAAGTTATCAGAAATACAGTACACTGTTTTCCTATAGATATTATGCAGTAGCCATTATACAAACAAGCTACATTTAGACTGTGATGGCAGAAGTTTTTGACATGCTAAATAGTAAAATTCAGAGTTAAGGTACTCTTACACGAGGTGAATTACAGATGTGGTGACCTACCAGAGGAAGTGGTGAGATTTCGGTCTTGCTTCTACAATTTGTGCAGACTTCTCAACTTTGACTTTCGGAACCATAATATCTTGCTTTCCTAGTTTGCATATCAAGGTATTAGAACTCTGTGACTTCTCTTGAAACGACTGCCTCTTCTTTACTATAACGTCATGTATAAATGGTCCATCTACACCATTTTTACAGTCCCGTACACTGGATTTGAAAGAATTAGATTTTCCTCTTTTATCTTCAGGAGTACCGTTAATGTCAGTAATTTGCGTCTGCAACGCCTCCCTGCCATTTGATGCAGTATTTATCCAGTCGTCTTGCTCTGCTTGGTCAGCCAGATCTATCATATGCTCCACAAAGCTGTCTTTCACATTTTCATTACCTCCAAGCATTTTCAGCACACGCTGCTTCTTTGTTGATTTCTTGGTTCTAGTTTCTGCTCCATGCACTATGTATGTTGTAATGTCATGATCTCTTGTCATACCAAAGTCCACTACATCCTCTACCTGCTGGGCAGACTTCTGCAGTGTTGCCTCATGCACAGCTTTTGGATCAGACACCTCTTCCAACTTTAAATTCACTTCAGAATCATCAATATCTTCTTTAACACTAAAAAAGTCAGTTGATTTCAATCTCTCAAACTTTGTCACTCTTCCAGCCTCTAATCCATGCACATTACAAGGACCATCCGACACAGTACGGCATGTTTGCGTCTCGTCATCTTTCATGTAAATAAATGACCCATGTTCACAACGCTTGACAGGTGAACACACTTTATCAGCAGAATTACATCCCGTACAGTAGTTCCCCTTTTTGCCACTATTTGTGACCTCGTAATCTGATCTTCCACGGTGATTATTATTCTTATCCATATTTCTACTTGAAATATCTCTCAGTTAAAATGTCATTTTCAGATTGTAAAATTCAAACAACTGAAGCTGATAGTTTGGTTTATGCACTACTTGCTTTCATAACTTAGGTAGTTAGTTTTGTAACGTTTTATGCCTGAGTTAGGTACTGACGAACTTACAGAACAAACCATGAGCAAACACATCAAAACATGAAATGAAGTGTATCATAACACACTAAAGAAAACCCCCACACATCACATAACGACAAGCATCCTTACAGTGACATGAATTTATAAAAAATTCAATTATGTTCAATTTGTTACGATGTTAATGTAAGGTTACAGCTTAGATCGCTGATTCATGTAACCCATTTAAAATTAAAATCAAAAAGGCTAAGTATTCTATGAACCAAATCTTGTTTATAATAAAATTTAATTTTACACTTCATTGGTTTTCAACATCTATTTACCACAAAAATATTTCAAACATATATCATCCAGTCATTTTAACCAGTGATCAGTAAAGGATATGGTATTAACAAATTAAATGGAGTTAAATATTTATTATATCCTACTGACTACATGACTAAAAGTAAACTTTCCAGTGGGCTGTAGTTCCTGCTTTAAATTTCTTGTAAAAAAAAAACCAACTTAAAAATAAGCCAAGATATAATATAAGCCTTGATCACTCATCTGAGATAAAAAAGTAATTAGGTTTTTAACCCGGAGACTTGCATGATTTCTCGCATCTCATTGGCTAGAAATATGCAAACAATTTAAATTGGCCAATCAGAATCCAATTATTGCTATCACTATGGTATATATGCCCACATGACAACATGAAACAATGACAACACAATATTGCTGGGGCAAAACAACCTTACTGACAGGGCACCGATGTGGCACTACAGGGCATGTTGCCGTGTGGCGACCTTTCATTTTTTTATTTTTTTTTGTCATCTTGCGATGGCAGGGCACAAACACAATAGCAATACAACAAAACAAAGTGCATGAAACAAAGACAAACATGGCAAATAACGACAAAACACTAAATTGTTGTGTTCTCATGTTTCATGTTGGTGCCCGCCAATACAACATAATAAGAACACAACAATCTGAAGTGTCATTATTGCAAATTTAAATTTAAATTTTAGCTACTGGATTGAAAGAAAAACTTTTTGAAAATTCTTTGTAGATTACACGTATAATTGTGTATATCTACCCCATGAGGGTGCATTACTTCAATAGGAATGAGCAATGCAAAGCCTCCACAATTGGTGTAGGATAACAAGTATAAAGTGAAACCCTGTAACGTAGTATAGTAGAGCTTAACTGTCAGTAATTTGTTCTGGGCTTGTACAGTCTATCGTATGTCCTGTTCAGTAAATAAAAAAAAAGTGTAGATAATACAAATGTACACATAATCAATGCTTTTAACCAATCAGAGGACAGCAGATAAACTACAAGTTGAGAAGAATGACATTTCAATTTTAATACAAGAGAAACAGCTGCATATCTCCTGGTGAACTAGCATGTTTCTAGAAGATCCTGGAGGAAATGTTTCACATGAAATAACACCATGTTGTTGTATGAAACATGTATGAAAACATATCTGAAAGCTGTATACTGACAATTAAAATACTTCCTACAAAGGTGTTTAGCTTGACTTCTGCAATAAATACTTAAAACTTACTGAAAGAACTTACACTGCAAAGCACATGCCATATACGACCTGCATGTGACAGAAATCATTTCTAGCAATGCTAGTATAGTCTTTTGAAGTCATATATACAATTGAGAATTTTCTGTATTTCATAGTGTGAAACTCCATCACTGTATTGCTGGAGTTGTGAGGTCATTTGTAATTGTGAGGTCATTTGTATTTGTGTGGTCATTCATGATTGTGAGGTCATTTATATTAATTAGGTCATTCGTTTTCATGAGATATATTGGTATATCACTTTACGAAACTTAAGTCTGATAATACAACCAATCAGAATACTGTAAATTGGGTACTATTCGTGACTATTTAATTTTTGCCATTTTTGCAATTTTCTCCATTTTGCTAATTTAAAAATCTTGCTAAAAGATTCATTCCACATAATTAACAATAAAAGAATTCTCCTTTTTCGTGAATTTAAAATTAAAAATTAAGTCACCGGAAAATGACCCAATTTACAGTACCTTATTACCTCACTATAATATTGTTCATATTAGTGTTCAAAATACTTACAATACACAATTAGAGCTGTCTAGGAGACTTCCTTTTGGTCCAAACTTGCAATTTGGGCTTACACCATACAATGACCTTGCACGCCTGAAAATTGAAACATACAACAATCGTTAAATATTTACATACAATAAATACATACTGTAAATAAATGCAAGGTCATTTTGCATTCATTATCAGTCTGACAATTACACTTTTTTTTCTTCTATTTTCACATTCACATCATATTTTAAGAAAACTAGATTTTTCACTCCCAAACAAGCAATACTGTAACACCTGTCAGTTCTCAAACATTTTCAGTGGGTTTGTAACACTGTAGCCTTGCCATGTAACGAAATATCCTGCCATTTGCCACCATTGCGAACCTTACTAAAGGATACTGTAGCACTTGTATATTATGAAATTACTAACTAATGATCCAGGCATGTGTCACTTTATGACCCCTTATAGATCGAAAAGATGATGCAAACAAGGTTGGACAGATTTTCAACACAATGGCAAATTTGAAACATTTTAACAAATGCAAACCCTTCTGTACACCCAAAATAGACCATCCCTACTAAATTACACTTGGACAAATTCCTCTAGGATGGATTCCAGTGAGGTTGTGTATAGGTCAACAAGCTGATCCAGTTTGCAGCGCTACCTACGTGTTGTGAAATAGATAATTCTACATTCAATTTGTTGAATATAATACTGGTTCCCTGCTGTAAAACCTATATTGTAGGTTTCTAAGCTAGTCCCTCGTCCAATATCATATTATAGGTTAGGTTGTGTAATCGTCAAATAGAATCCGGTAATGTAATAACCTTAAATATAAAATGTATGCATATTTTTTTTGGTATTTTTTATGTATCTTTATTAAGCAATGTGCACTGGCTGTAGTGGTAACATGTCGACTTCTTCTAAAAAGTTTTAATGCATGGCAGTTGTAGGTTCGAACCAGGGCTGTGAAGTATTTGCTGTTACTGTTTTATTTATTTTTTCATTCATTTACTTATTATTTGTTTATTTGTTTATTTATTTATTGCTCCAGCTTTAGACACTTTTAAATTACGATCATACCTATTGTGTTCCTAACTATCTTACTCAACCTTGTTTAAATTATTACATCTATTAAACCTTTTTTGCAAAGTTTTCAGTTTGAAAAGGTATTTTCTGATTTTAAGTGTCGGAACACTCAATAACTGCATGCCCAGCCTTTATTGAAAGTAAATGTATTACCTCAATTTACGGTAATATGCCAAACTAGGAAGTCTTTACCCATGTACATTCAGTTGTATTTTTTTCCTTAACACATTCCAGGCTGTGTAACCTTTTCAATTTTTTTATAGAGACTCATGTGTTATGAGACCCATCTGTTTTAGTAAAGGAAAAACTTCCATGTCACTTTAATATTTCTAAAGAGATCAACAAGTTTTTATGTTTAAAGTGACAGTGGTGTTGTAAACAGATTTAATGTACTGGTATACACACATGTTTACAACAAGTGCGCAGAAAGGTAGATCATTCTTAAGAAAAGATTTTAATCCTGAAAATTATCTCCTGTTTTCATACAAAAATTGTGGACTTTTCACCGAAGTGTGTCACTGTCACAATATCTTAAATGTACTGTAACAGCCTACGCAAACAAATCCTACGTCTCGTAACAAGGGAATGCAGAGTGGGCAAAGGCACAAATATCACTACCTGGAAGACATGACTCACATGAAAAAAAAAGAAGTTCTTGAAATTGCATTAAAATATATCAAACAGCATGTAAACTTAACAATTTTTAACAAGAGGGCCAAGATGGCCCTATATCGCTCACCTTGGTACAAGTCCACTTGCCTGGTGGAAGATCACTAGATAATGTTATATACCAAATAGTTTTCCTATATACGCCTTTTTAAAACAAATGACCCCCCCCCGGGCAAGGTCAATTTTGACCCCAGGGGCATAATTTGAACAAACTTTAAAGAGGTCTACTAGGCAATGCTACATGCCAAATATCTAAGCTCTAGGCCTTGTGGTTTCAGAGAAGAAGATTTTTAAAGATTTTACTATATATTCATATGCAAAACTAAGTGACCCCCAGTGCGGGGTCAATTTTGACCCGGGGAACATAATTTGAACAATCTTGGTAGAGGTCCACTAGCCAATGCTACATGCCAAATATCTAAGCTCTAGGCCTTGTGGTTTCAGAGAAGAAGATTTTTAAAGTTTTTACTATATAAGCCTAAGTAAAACTAAGTGACCCCGGTGCGGGGTCAATTTTGATCCGGGGCTCATAATTTGAACAATCTTGGTAGAGGTCCACTAGCCAATGCTACATGCCAAATATCTAAGCTCTAGGCCTTGTGGTTTCAGAGAAGAAGATTTTTAAAGTTTTTCCTATATATTCCTATGCAAAACTAAGTGACCCCGGGGCAGGGTCAATTTTGACCCGGGGCTCTAATTTGAACAATCTTGGTAGAGGTCCATAGCCAATGCTACATGCCAAATATCTAAGCTCTAGGCCTTGTGGTTTCAGAGAAGAAGATTTTTTAAGTTTTTCCTATATATTCCTATGCAAAACTAAGTGACCCCGGGCGGGTCAATTTTGACCCGGGGTCATAATTTGAACAATCTTGGTAGAGGTCTACTAGACAATGCTACATGCCAAATATCTTAGCTCTAGGCCTTGTGGTTTCAGAGAAGAAGATTTTTAAAGTTTTCCCTATATATTCCTATGCAAAAACTAAGGGCCCACTCCCACGGGGTCAATTTTGACCTGGGGGTCATAATTTGAACAATCTTGGTAGAGGTCCACTAGGCAATGCTACATGCCAAATATCTAAGCTCTAGGCCTTGTGGTTTCTGTGAAGAAGATTTTTAAAGTTTTTCCTATTTGTTGCCATAGCAAACAGAGTTCTGCATGGAATGGAATTCTTTGAACAATTTTGGTAGAGCTTCATGCAAGGAACATTCCTGCATAGTTTTATCAACATTGGCCTAGAGGTTTCAGAGGAGATGTCATTTGAATCAAAATGTTGACGGAAGATGGACGACAGACAATCATCGATCAGAAAAGCTCACCCTGGCGTAGCCAGGTGAGCTAAAAAGCAAGAGTTACTTTGGACCAGATTTTCAATGACAGAATTTCAAATACTCTAACAAATTTCAGTGAGCAACTTCATAGTTGTGTGGGAGAGACAACAATAATTTACTGTCTCACTTGCTGACTTAGAAATATGAGTGAAATAATACCCAAAAAGTAAAAGTATAGAATTTCTGATATGTACAAGTTGTCAGTGTATACATGACATAATATTGGTAAGTACTTAGATACATACAAAACTAGATTAAATTACAACTTTTCAAGATACATTTTTTTAATGTTCATGAACCGATTGTTTCCATGCAAGACAATCAAATAAAAGAGGACAAGAGAGCCAAGATGGCCCTATATTGCTCACCTTGGTACAAGTCCACTTGCCTGGTGAAAGATCACTAGATAATGTTATAAACCAAATAGATTTTCCTATATATGTCTTTGTAAAAAAAGTGACCCCCCCCCCCCCGGGCAAGGTCAATTTTGATCCCAGGGGCATAATGTGAACGTACTTTGAAGAGGTCTACTAGACAATGCTACATGCCAAATATCTAAGCTCTAGGCCTTGTGGTTTCAGAGAAGAAGATTTTTTAAAGTCTTTCCTATATAAGCCTATGCAAAACTAAGTGACCACCTGTGTGGGGTCAATTTTGACCCAGGGGTCATAATTTGAACAATCTTGGTAGAAGTCCACTAGACAATGCTACATGCCAAATATCTCAGCTCTAGGCCTTGTGGTTCCAGAGAAGAAGATTGTTAAAGTTTTTCCTATTTGTTGCCATAGCAACCAGAGTTCTGCATGGAATGGAATTCTTTGAATACTTTTGGTAGAGCTTCATGCAAGGAACATTCCTGCATAGTTTTATCAACATTGGCCAAGTGGTTACAGAGGAGATGTTATTTGAATCAAAATGTTGACGGACGACGGACAATCATCAATTAGAAAAGCTCACCCTGGCATAGCCAGGTGAGCTAAAAATAGTTCATGTTTCATTCATGTACCCAGAAGTTTATTAACAGTCCAAGAATTGAAATTAAAATTGTTCTTGCAGTTCACAAGTGGTTAAAATAGAATGAGAAATCTTCAAAAATTTAACTGCTGTTCATTAATGTCAATGTTATGAACTGATAAATGATTTTTTTCTCCTCCTAGACATTTGAAGAACAGTTCATGAATTGTGCCTATGAGCAGTTAGTGTTTCTTTGATGAATAATTCAAGAACAGTATCTGTTAATTTCACAGCAGAGCTACACAAGTACCTTACTGTTGTGAGGATGGACAAAGGGATGTAACTGAACAAAGGTGCTGGAGTGTTGCCAAAGTTTATCTTTGATTTGAAGTACCGTATTTTATTTGATTCCAAAGTTTATCTCATTTCTGGCCCTGTTTATAGGCAGGTTTCCATAGCAACACAGATGCAATCAAGACCAACACCCTCCCAATATCAAGTGATCATTACAAGAACTGCTACAACATCTCTTAATATAACTTATTTTTCTCTACTCTGACCCCATATTTCTGCCGTCAGTTCCAATTTTAACCCAAATGAGACCACCGTTTTACAAGACACAATTGAAATAGGTCCTGCTAGAAATGTATTGAAGTTCTCCCTCCTTTTTGAATGACCCCAGAATGTAGAGCTTTTGAACGGACTGCAAAAGGCATATCTAAATATGCATATCTAACAGCATTCAAATAAATTATTTTAAGACAGTAAACTAAAAGAAGAGCTGTGTATAATTATATGGGAGGTAAACAATAACAGAAAATATTTAGATAATTTTGCAAGAGTGAGCTCCCTTACTGTACATATATAATTAAAGTATATGAACAGTCTCATCCACAAAGAAACAGCTGATACATTAATTTTGCTCTCATGGACAGACCTTTATAAAATTCAATCCAAATCAAAATTTTCACACTGTTCTCAAAATTAAACAAAACTTAGACATATATGAAAAAGAACAAGAGGGCCAAGATGGCCCTATATCGCTCACCTTGGTACAAGTCCACTTGCCTGGTGGAAGATCACTAGATAATGTTATATACCAAATAGGTTTTCCTATATACGTCTTTGTAAAACAAGTGACCCCACCCCCCGGGCAAGGTCAATTTTGACCCCAGGGGCATAATTTGAACAAACTTTGAAGAGGTCTACTAGACAATGCTACATGCCAAATATCTAAGCTCTAGGCCTTGTGGTTTCAGAGAAGAAGATTTTTAAAGTTTTTCCTATATAAGCCTATGTTAAACTAAGTGACCACCAGTGTGGGGTCAATTTTGACCCGGGGGTTATAGCTTGAACAATCTTGGTAGAGGTCCACTAGCCAATGCTACATGCCAAATATCTAAGCTCTAGGCCTTGTGGTTTCAGAGAAGAAGATTTTTAAAGTTTTTCCTATATAAGCCTATGTAAAACCAAGTGACCCCCATGCGGGGTCAATTTTGATCCGAGGGTCATAATTTGAACAATCATGGTAGAGGTCCACTAGCCAATGCTACATGCCAAATATCTAAGCTCTAGGCCTTGTGGTTTCAGAGAAGAAGATTTTTAAAGGTTTTCCTATATAAGCCTATGCAAAACTAAGTGACCACCCGTGCGGGGTCAATTTTGACCCGGGGGTCATAATTTGAACAATCTTGGTAGAGGTCCACTAGACAATGCTACATGCCAAATATCTAAGCTCTAGGCCTTGTGGTTTCAGAGAAGAAGATTTTTAAAGTTTTTCCTATATATGCCTATGCAAAAACTAAGTGCCCACCCGCGCGGGGTCAATTTTGACCTGGGGGTCATAATTTGAACAATCTTGATAGAGGTCCACTAGCCAATGCTACATGCCAAATATCTAAGCGCTAGACCTTGTGGTTTCAGAGAAGAAGATTTTTAAAGTTTTTCCTATTTTTTGCCATAGCAACCAGAGTTCTGCATGGAATGGAATTCTTTGAAAAACTTTGGTAAAGCTTCATGCAAGGAACATTCCTGCATAGTTTTATCAAAATTGGCCTACAGGTTTCAGAGGAGATGTCATTTGAATCAAAATGTTGACGGACGACGGACAATCATCAATCAGAAAAGCTAACCCTGGCGTAGCCAGGTGAGCTAATAATACAAATGTACCTATTGATGAATAAAATAAAACAACAATAATAGTGACTGACTGAACTGCTGCACCTGTGGTAAGAAACCAGTTGCAAGCTTTCACCTGTCAAAGTGGACACTAACTGCCTAAATTGATTCATCTTGATAATGTAAGAGCAGTATTCCCAGTAATAAAGTACAAGTAGCAATTCTCATTTAATATATACTACAATAGTTTTGAAATTGATCACGCTATGTCAGTCGTATCAAGGTGGTCAGTTAATGCACCTTTTCTGGGCAAGCTTAGACCATCGAAGCAGTTCGCCAGTTCCGTTCCGACAACTTGCTTTGTTTTCAGTTGTATAAACGGGTTCGTCAAGGAGGCATTGTATGATATAACAATAGGATTTCACACAATAACTAAAGGTAATTACTCAAAGTACAAACAGTTAAGAAAGAATTTTGCATAATGATATGACACAAGAGAAAAAAAAAAATCAAACATCTATGAGTGTTTATTAAGAAAAAAAGGATATGACCGTTATATGCTTGTTTGTGTCACTTAGGACAAATTAACAATCAATTTTATGCAATTATACAGGGTTCTCGGAAACGCTTAAATCCGCGTATTTGTATGCATACTTTTCCCAAAAGAAAAGAAATCCGACAATGATTAAGGGACGCATACAATTTCTGTGAAACGCGTGCCTCCAATTCATGACAATATACAAGACACAATTTGACAGCTGATGAAAGGTAAATCTGTGTACCTGTTTCGCGCGTCAAACCAATAAACACACGTGGTGTTTTCCAATACTTGATTGACAGGTGTTAAGTCGTGTGTAATTGTATATGTTTTTTTATAAAAACAACAAAATATAAAAAATTAAAATAAATTATTTTTTTTTTTTTTTTAAAAAAAAAAAAAAAAAAAAAAATTTAAAAAAAAAAAAAAAAAAAAAATTTTTTTTTTTTTTTTTTTTTTTTAAAAAAAAAAAAAAAAAAAAAATTTTTTATACCTAAATTTTTTTTTTTTCCCGTTACAAATTAAAGAGACATAATCTTTGCTCAATTTTTAATATTGTTTCAACGATGGAAACATTTTGCGATATATACGATCAACGTTTGAGCATTTTACACAGTTTCAAAAAAAACGCTTACACTAGACTAAAAAAAATATTGTGTGCATTAGGAATAACTATGCCGCAAATAACTTTGGACAAAGTGGGCGTAAAAGGAAATGCCCGACCAACGATTCTGAAAGTGAAAGTTCGGTGAAAAAAGAAATGTACGGAATGATTCTTGGTATGGGACATTTCCTTGGATTGAAAAAGTGACTCATAATGATAGTATAACAGCAATCTGTTTGTGGTTAGGAATACTCTATAAAAAAAAGTTATAGACGGTTCCTGGTGGTGTAGAGTCAAAACGCACGAGTGCTTATTAAGCATACATGTAAGAGTAATGAATCAGATTACGAAATAAGCGCTTTCATTTTGCTATAAAAATTATCAATATTTCCACTCTCGATACAGTTGCATTACTTAAAGCTTGTTTTGTACATAATTTGCATATTTTCATATTTGAAAACAATACAGTTGAAAAAAAACACACTTTTGTTTCCTTGTGTTATCCCAGGTAATCTATTTATATCAAACCCTTGCAATACTGTAATACATTCATGTAGAAGCCAATCTTCGGTTTGGGTCAGCGTGCTGTACTTAAAAACATGGGACTCCTACTTTCAAAATCCTACAGAGAACCCTGATTATATCAGCTTGACGAAATCATTCCCTACACTTAATACAGAGTTGGGTTTGACAAAAGGGTATTTTGACAAAACCACTACCAGAATAAAGAACCGCAACAATGTAAAAGTGCATTGTAAATTGTAAGATAAATGTTCCACTCAATGAATCTATATTCAATGCAATAAACTACTTCTTTCTTATTTTTAAAGATGAAATCTTATATGTACAAAGAAATTTACTTCCAGACAACCAGCCTATCATACGAGTATAGGCTGCTCGTCTGGTTGCCAGAGGACTAGCTAAATTACAGCTGTCAAACAGTTTGGATCTGCAAACAATTTCAACACTGATTGATTGAGTATCGTATATTAGGGCTTTATCGTTGGTACTGGTTGTCCATATGACCAACGCCCCCAGAAGAGGTTAGTTATTTTAGGTTTCGGAGGATAGTGCAAGATACAGAAAGCGTCCCGATTCCAGAGACACCCCTGGTTCTTATACATGCCAGGTGTATAGCACCCATACATGGGACCTCAGTTTTAGTCTCATCCTGAGAAGACTGTTAGTATTTTTAGTTGGTCAGCCCTGGGAATCGAACCTGCTACCCTAAGATTACAAGTCTCGTGCTCTACCGATTGAGCTAACTGAGCTGACTATTGCTTGATTGAGTTAATTGTGTCATCCTTTATGACATGCCCTACAATTCACTCCTGCTACAAGTAACAAATGCCAAGTTGAGAAAACATTTAACAGACACAGAAAATTCTTTTTAGGGGATAACTGTTTTAGATTTTGATAAAAAATATTAAGTAAATACAGAATAAAAGGATTACACTGAAAAAGAATAAATAAAACTTGAACTCAAGAAAAAATATTAATGCCGGACCACCAATCTGATTAAAATCATCTCCTTAGAAACGCTACACTATTAGGATCTGAGGACGGCCGATGGATGGTCACATTCACGTGACTGAAGTGACTGGTGAACTGAAATTAGTTTTCTTGATAATATCAGAATTTTTGTCCTGTACATGTTATTGCTTATTTACATCTTTTAACCTGTTATAACTGTGTCTCGAACTTTTAGCACCACCTTTAAAACGACCAACTGGGGTTACAGGTGCTACAAAATAAGACTGAGGCACTATAATCATGACAACCACAGGTAAATAGTCAAAATATTTAAGTGACCTCTTGAGCAAATTCCGAGATATTTTCGTTTTGGGTCAGAATCTCGCTATAACAGAGGAGAGATATTGCCCATACAAAAAATAACACAGTATCTCGATGCGCGTACAATTAGTTGGACTACACAGGTAAATAAATGTGCAAATCAATGTCTGACTTTTGGATTTGAGTTAATAAGTTAAGAAATATTAAATACACACTTTTGCACCATTGGCATCTATATAATATATTTATGAGATGAAATTCCAGTTCACTAACCACTGCCAATTAGTTTTACTAGCATTGGGTCTTTTCGGTTGTGGGTCTTTTTGGTTGTGGGTCTTTCTGGACAGTCATAGCTGATTTAAGTTAAAACAATTTGGACTATTTTAATTTTACCTATTTCGGCTAATTCTCCCCTTTTTTGACTGTGCTTCAAGTGAACAATTTCGTCCCGTCTCCTGAAAGTTGACTCGCTTTGGCGACTCAGTTGGGGACGATATGGTCAAACTCGGTGCACTTGATACTTGTTGACACTGACTTAAAGTTTTCCCATTATCGTGACGGCAATTTTCCTCCATATTTAAATTTTTAAAAGTTATACCCTTGCAACATTTCAGAGTCAAAGTTTAAAAATAAGAATGAAATAAAAAGTGCATGTTGGAATTTGTTGTTTACTAATTTCCTACAATACCGTGTACATAGACGCTTTATCAAAGAAATAGACGAAGTACTTTAAACGAAAATATTATAAGTTAAAACAGTATAGTAACAAACTGTAGCATCCGATGGATGTCACAGGTGTTTGGCACAGACCTAGGATTAGAACGAAGCCTCCAATTCATTATGATTTTTTTATCCTAGGTCTGTGCCAAACACCTGTTATGGATGTTGCGATGTGTTTTGACAGCGAACAGTATATAACGGGAAGAAATAGGAAGACACATTTTAAGAGATTCTGATATCTTGGGTCAAAACTGATTCCAGAACATCAAAATTTACTATTGATTTCATATGAAAACCATTATATTGTTTAAAAATCTCCTAAATTGGTTTCAAATGTATTATCATTATCAAATTTTAAAAATGAATTACAATATTGTCAAAAAATTATTTTGTATTCTCAGAATAGTGTTATGTTTTTAATTATAAAAGCTGTCATTATTTACACATGGAGTGGTAAATTTGATGGCAAGATAGTGAATTTGGACTTCAACTATTAAATGATAAATTGGTGAAACATACAAATAAACAAAAGTTTGAAATAACAATCTGAAGAAAACTTTATTTATTCTGGTTGATTGGTAAAAGTTTCAGCAAAATACCAAAGGAATTATCATCTACGGTACCAAAGACGTATACTAACATATAGTTTAATATAGTTTATAGGTCTTTGACTGTACAGATGATTTGGAAAGTTTATGTTTTTATATAAAGTGTAGATAGTAAATTGTTGACATTGTATAACAAAGTTATTTAAATGAGCAAAGATAGCCACTATAGTATTTTGTGTCTGTAGTTTATTGCTTAACTTGATTTCAAAAAATACTTTCATCAATAATTGCTTGAATTGTGTTTGATCACCTCCAAGAGAAACATATATATCCTAATTATTTTTGCATCAATTTTATGCACGGACATAAGGTTGTGCACGTAAGTAAATTGTATGGGACGTCAGTGATGCCCTGCATATGACCTTTCGCTGGGTATTTAACAAAACTTTGAACTTGTGTACTGTTCATACTTTATGACATCATGTCAAACATCATTAAATCGTATGTATCTTTATAATGATGGATTTGTATAATTTCTTTGGAATTCTAGTGTTTGATTTTATAAGGTAGTCAGTAGAGAAAAAGAACTAGATGGGTGTTCAGTAGAACACTTGTGTCGCCGTCTCACATTTTGTCATAAAACACAATAATTTCACAACAACATCTAAGTGCAACAACTTGCCAGCAAGAGTGCTAAAAGTCACAAAATACGCCCGTCAAGAGGGCATAACTCAGTATCTGGCAGTTCAATTGTTTTGTAAAACCTGCTATTACTATATAGCAGACGCTAATTCACCTGTTTGAACAACAGAGCTGAGAAAGCTAATTTAATAATTTTTCGATAATTCAAGGGCAATAATCTAGGAGTGTCTAGGTCGATTTTGGCTGGTTATCGAACATGGACGAGATATTACACCGACAAACATTTAGACTATGTTTGGTGAACATCAGATGAAAACTGTTCAACTTAAAGAGTGGACAGAGTGAATTTGGTCAATTTTGCATAAATCAAGGGCCATAATCCAAAAATGCCTGGGTTGATTTGGCTGGTTATAGAACTTTGACGAAATGTTAGGCTGGTTTGGTGAAGATCCAATGAAAACTGTTTGACTTAGAGAGCGGACAAAGTGTGGACGCCGCCCGCCCGCCAAGGGTAATATTATAAAACGTCCCTTCGGGCGTATAAAAAGGGGCATAACTCTGTTAAATATGACCTTGGTCTACAACATTTGACGGCATCACGACCCTTTTGTCATAAGCAATGCAATTTGAAAAGTTAATGAAGGAATCTTAGAAATAGCAAAGTTATAGCCAACGTTAAGTTTTCGTGACAAGAACTAAGTACAAAAAGGGGCATAACTCTGTCATATATAACCTTGGCCTACAAAATGTGGAGGCATCACGACCCTTTTGTCATAAGCAGTACAATTTAAAGTTTGATGAAGAAATCTGAAGCAATGAAAAAGCCAACGTTACAGGTCCCATTGATTGAAAATTTCACCTGTTAATATTTTGTAAGCCATTTGTTAATTAAGTGCACTGAACCCAGTTGGGCGGAAATTTTCGACAAGAAACGTGTTTATTGGGACATAAATCACCAATACAAATTGGCCGGTATTTCACCGAAACGCAAATATTACGATCCTCGGCGACTTCCGTAAAATATCGGAAAAGTTTCCGTGTGACGTCACTCGCAGTACTCGAGAAAAATCTGTTACATTGATTATAGTAAACCAGAACAACAAACTCACATTAACTTACTATTTATATTATTTTGGTAAATGGGAGGCGCTTGGTGTGTTCTGGGTGGATGCAGCAAAAAATGGAGTGAGATAATAAGCCTACATTAGTAACCTTGGGACCCTAATATAAAAAGTCAGTAACTAAGACAATAGGGACGAAACGCAGTCGCTTGAAGTTTGGGCCCTGGAAAGTCATTCTTATAAAACACCCCGGCCCGACTATCAAGCATATATAATACGAATTATATATGTTTTATGGTCGGCCCGGGTTGTTTTATAAAAATAACTTTTCGGGTCCGAACTTCATGTGACTGTATGACGAACGTTTCAAAATTCTAGAGTAGCAACTGCGTGAAACGGTCCAAGCGTTGAAAGTCCGCTCAGTCGCTCATGCACGACAAGAAAAGACAGAAAATGTATTTTAAATTCTGCCTTTGTAGAATGATCTCGATCTATTCAATTTAATTATTTTCTTTAGGAATAAGTTTCTTATAACAAGATTATTACAAACTTTTCCAATCTAGATTTTCCCAAGTGCAACTTTACTTCTATAACTTAAATCATGCCGAATTACATCAAATACGAGGATGTTAGGTTGAAACTTTTGTTACAAAATGTATTTTATTACAGAATATTATGATATTATTTAAGACACATGTTTTTAAGATCTAGTCTTTATAAAAAAGCTGGCATTTATATTCAAAATCATTTTAAAAACATAATGTAGAACACAGGCCCTATATAGAATATAACAGTTACTCTACTAGAAGTTTAACTTACATGGTGCGGAACACTCCAGTAATCCATAAAAGTTATAAATCCTTAAACAATATCTCGTTTTAACAACGTTGCCATGGTAAATAATTAGCGGAGATCTAACCATTGAAGGAATTACAGTTAATCTATCCCAAGGGCATAAGTCACAACAAATGATGCGAGCTCCCTGCCCCACCCCGCCCCCCTCCCCCACCCCCAGCAATCTAACTGGTCACACATTATTGCATATTGCACACTGGTCAATTGCATTCGATAATTACACAACAAAATACAACAACAAAAACAATATAGTTTATTAACATGCAAAGTGCCCAATTAAAATTATGAAACCATTATTTATGTTTTCAAGTTTCAATCTTGAAAAACATAAATATATACAACTTGGTAAAAAGAAATTCAGCAAAAGAAAGTTTCCAGCAACCCTATAAATGTTCAGAAAGTATATCTTTTTGGTTGCCGATGACACATTTTATGTACTCGAATGAAATATTTTTCTTAAAGTGAAATCTGACACGTATTTAGGTAGATATCGTGATTTTTATATATAATTATAATGAGTTTTCAAATAGATTTGCGTCAGAATTGTTTTTAACCAACAAAATCGTGAAAACTATTTTGATTTACATTCTTAATTCAATTGTAAATCTAATTCTTTAAATTAACCACAAGAAAACGTGTCATGAAAAATCAAGCTCATCATTTTAGATATTGTAATTAGATCGAGCATTTGTGTTCTCATTTTCATCATCAATGGAAATAATATCGTCCATATTTGTATAGTTTGTAAGTCACGTGCATGCGTACATTTAGATCGTTTCGATACATTTACATGGTACTTTTCTTACACATTTAAGAATGACACATATTTTTCATTTTGATAGGAACAAACAGAAACAGAAGTTGGTGTCAATTGTATATAAAAAACTCGATATAACTGCTGTATTTTTATACTTTAATCAAATAATTGTATAACATTACACGGACTTCGTTCTATACGTTACGGGCTCAAAATATCCTCATCTCTACTCTCTGAAGATGCCTAATAAGATGAAATTATCGCTTTCGTTGTTGTTAGAGTACCTGTTATCGGCCACTATTGTACTGCGTATGAGGTCACTTCAGGCTAGCGATTCCGAAACTGCCGCTCGTAGGTTTCCGGAAATACTATGGTAACTTTCCGTACTGGTGTGTTTTTTTGAGAACTTTATGTGCTTACGGACAGGTAACCACTCGGTATTTTTCGTTAAAAATTATCAAATTTGCATTTGCTGACGAATAATATTCAAATTGTAAATTTTTTTTTTCAATCAATGGGACCTTTAAGTTATTGTGACGGACTGACCAACGGACAAAAGATGGCTGACACTTTTAAGTAATCATATACAGAAAAAGTATAAAGTTCTCTCCACTAGAATATTTTTACAAGAAGAAATATTCATTTTAGTGATTGTTTGTGAATTTACACGTTTTGTTACATCTACTGTCTGAACTTGTTTTATTGATTAATTGCTAAAGTTATTAAAACATTTGTTTAGACAGTCGATTGCATTTCAATACAAAGACACAAACTTAGATACATATCTATTAATTTAATTTTTACTTTGTATGAATTTTGAAGTGTCCTTGGTGCAGCTCTAGATTGATCTTTTCTGTCTTTTATTCAAGATGTGGTCACTTTCAGAAGCTGGTATCTCAAAAACATGCTTGGTGACCAATGTTTTGTTTTTGTTTAATGAATGTTTGTTTTGTGCGGCACTGTAACTATGTAAAATATAAGGAAATTCTCCGCGCAAGATAAAGCTAAAGGGTATATCTTCAAGGGTCTCATTTAAAAATCCATTTATAACTTTTCAGTTGTTAGAGACCTAAAAGTTGATTACTTAATTGTTACAAACACAATCAAATTCTGTCAAGTCTTTTCAGAAAAAAAAGAAACATTTCCTTTGTGCGTGCGTGCGTGCGTGCGTGCGTGCGCGCGCGCGCGTGTGTGGTGGTGGGGGAGGGGTTGACAACCAGTTTCAGAGGTAAATTTTTTTAAAAGTTTTTATAAAGAATATATAAGAAACAAGAGTGCAAAACGCTCACAAAATACTAAATATCTGGCAGTTCGTAGGTTTTGTAAAACCTGTTTGAACTATAGAGCGGACATGGCTAATTCACCTGTTTGAATGTAAAGCGAACAAGGGTAATTTCATCATTTTACTGTAATTCAAGTGCGATTATCCAGAAGTGTTTTGGGCGAACTTGGCGAAGACATTATGCTCAAAAATGTTTTCACCTAGTTTGAAGATCGGATGAAAACTGCTCAACGTTGAGAGCAGACAAGGCAAAATTGGCCAATTTTGGATAATTCAATGGCCATAATCCAAAAGTGCCTTGGGTGATTTGGCTGGTTATCGAACTTAGCCCAGACATTATGCCCACAAACGTGTTCAGTAAGTTTGGTGAAGATGGATGAAAACTGTTTGACGTAGAAAGCCGACAAGGTTAATTTTGCAAATTTTGGATAATTGGGCGATTTAGCTGGTTATCGTACTTAGCCAAGACATTATGCCCACAAGCATGTTCAGCAAGTTTACTGAAGACCAGATGAAAAATGTTGACTAAGAGAGCGGACGGACAATGTGTGAAATGAGTTCGACAGCCGACAGTGCTTAACTTTCGATTATCATTGCAACTTTATTTCATTCATAAATGAAAGGTCGATCAATAAAGAATAACTTTGAAAATGCTTTCATACCGGACGTTTTTGTGTCTAGATTAGGCACAAGACAAAATGCTATTATGGACATTGACTTGCCAAAATGAAACCAAATGAGACAGCCACAGGACTTTACTTCCATGGATTTAAAGAAAATGTATACTATTAGAAATGATGACCATTGAGTGACACTGTGTTTTTTTTATAGATACTGTTATCAAAATACAACTGTTATTTCTGTTTGAAACAACTCTTTAATTCAAATTTTCGGCATTACTGCCATTTTCACGAAATTTGTCTGCACTATTAGAAATAACAGTTATACTTTTTATTTAAAAATATTTGTCTATCAAAACAGGAACTTAGAATCAACGTATATTCTACGTTCCTGATCAAAATAATAATGAACTATCGAGCTCCCCAGATAGCAGACATGAATAGGGCCAACGTTGGCCCAATGCTTTTTACGCTGTTGGCCCAACGACTGATGCCAACATTGGTCCAGTGTTGGGCGTGCTAATCGGTGCAACGTTGGCCCAACCGTTGGGGTATTGTTGGCCCAACACCATTATTTTATATATGTATAGTCGGGCCAACATTGATCCAACAGCGTTATTTGATGCAAACTGTTGGGCCAACATCAAACCAACATCGACGTCTAGAAGAAAGGTACCAACAATATATTACTAGACCAACACTGACCCAACCATTGGGCTAAATTTCTTACTTCTGTTAACACACACTGCTACCTCATACGGTCAATGTTTTTGCAGGCTGTGAGTTATTTCTATAGCAATTTTTCTCCTACCTCGAGAAAAGTAGGACAGTTTTCACTTTCAAAAGCATGTGCAACAATTGCCCGTGTACTGCTTAATTAGACTGGTTATAGGCTTTTCGAGAATTTGCGTAAGATTAAAGAACGGCAATCAAACTAAATTACAGTTGAAAAAAAAGCAAAACATACAACAGGTGATCACAATTTACAGTCAGTCTAGGTAAATTTTATCCAAGGGGAAAAGAAAACATAGAAAAATACCTTCAATCATTTATTTGTTTAACATTTTGACAGAAATCAAATCAAAGTCAAATCCTCCTGCCACCGTCTTTGTCTTTAGCATAATGAAACCAAGCCTTTATAACCTTTTCAATATCATCATTTGTTGCTGTTGGTTTCCAAACTCTGACTGCATCTGAAATAATAAGTTTGGTCTTCAATTTGTGTTTATTTTAAATTTTTATGGTCCTTAATTAAGGTCCAGAAACAGTTTGATTTATTTTTTATGAATAAGCATAAACAAGAGCACAAAATGCAGAGCTAACATTCAACTGTTAGCATGTAAATATTAGAAATAATTTAAAACCTGTTTAAGCTATTCCATTCTTCTGTTCCTGTTTAAGTAACCACACAGACAGCTCATTATCATGGAATTGGAAGTTTGAATGTCGGCCATCTTAACATCATGTGATCAACCACGTGGTATTTCTTGCAGTTATTAATATTTACTTTTAAGTACCCAGTAGCAGTGATACATATAAGTATTATTTCACTGCCATTATTTGTACATTTTTCCATCGTATGATTTTTACTATTTACACATTCATTATGAAAAAGGGTACTTACATGTTTTTAATGTAACCTTTCTGCACACTTCTGAGGTCTGACTCCTCCCTGTTCGATAAGATCCTTTACAAATCTTGAGAGATTTCAAGAAAAATGATATAACCTCTGGTCAAGCAAAGGGTTAAGTATTTATCATGCAACTAGCATTAAATCTGACCGATAACACCCGTCCGATATTTTAAAATGATATCACGTCACTGACGTGATAACACTTTGTAACCACGCCCACATGCCGCACTACTTCAAGTTCAACAAGCAAGACTCCTCAAGTACAATCACAGAGAAAAAGTAATCAAAACATTTCATTTATCCTATCATTTTTGTATTTTTGTTTACAAATCATTGTTAATGATGTAGTTATTGCATAAAAATACAGCCCAAATAGTTAAATTGAATGATTTAAAACGAACAGCAAGGCACCATAAAAATTGAATTTTTGAAATAAACATAGGGCTGTTGGTATTCATTTTCTTAGTTAGATCATTTGCTATCCATCTACAGCAATTTTGAGGCAAAATTTGAGAAAAAGTTGATTTTCATTTTTTTTATCACTATCCAATTTTTACAGTAAGTAACTTCTAATGCGTGGTTGAAATGGCCTGAAACCTATCAGCTACCTATCAAAAGTTGAAAACTGTCTTTAAACCGCTCACTTTTCACTCATCAACTCTCAAGTTCCTCGTTTGTTTACAATTAGAATACCCCAGTGGTGTTGAGCCCACACCTTCATTTTTGAAATGTCAGTGTTTTACTTGGAAATTCTTGCGTGTGTCTTTGCAAATATTTTGTTTGCAAAACAATATCATTACATTAGGACAGAAAAACATTTATAAATAGTCTCATGAAGGTAATTATAAAGCTATATTTATGTCGTTTTTATATTTTTTGTCCTTTGAAATGTAGAACTATTTTTCGAGGTACATGTAGTAATTTGAAATCATTTTCTTTTATAAATACCGTATTTATTCTATTTTAGGCCCCTAAAAGTGTCAAAAATATACAATATGAAGATTTGCATGATAAATAGAATATTAGTCAACTGCCTTTTGACAACATGTGATATCAGGTTCGGCAGATACGGTCGGAAAAGGCTCGGCAGAGCCTCGCCTTTTCCGGCCGCATCTACCTCACCTGATATCACATGTTATCAAAAGACAGTAGCCTAATATTCTCTATAGGTCAGTCACTGATTTTATCTAAGATTTTAGAGAAAATGCAGAAATGTTTAGGTTTTAGGCAGAAGTTATGTCCGAGTGTTTTACAAATGTATAGAGATTCTTCTAGACTTTTGTTGTTGTTTTTTTTACAATATTTTTTTCCACTTTCGGGACCTCTCTGGCATGACACTTGATATTAAATCATCGCTGCTCTGGTTCAAGACCCCATTTTCTGGTTCAGTACCGCCTAAAATTTATGCTTTCTAATGTTTAAAAGATGAAGTTGTTGATGGTGATGATGATCATCAGGAAGAGTTCATGTTGTTGTTTGGTCTTTTACAACGTATTTTGCGGATCATTTGTAATTACTTTTGTTCTCTAACTATAAACTGTATTTGTATTTTTTCGTATAACTGCGGCACAGAAACAATAATAACAATAATGACTGATCTAATAATTATCAATATAGCGCTAGTAAATTATGTTTCATGAAAAATTTGCTTTGAAATATGAAAGTTAATATCAATCCATATTCAAGTGCATTTAACTAAAAGCACGCAGTTCTGGGCCTCTGTTGGCCCAATACCTTATTTATTCCCGTAAAAAGTTTAAGTTGGACCAATATTGGGATGACGCTGATTATTAAGAGGTAATATGACTTAGTTGGGCCACAGTTGGGCCAAAATCTAGATATCATTATAGATATATAACAGTTGGGTCAACATTGGCCCGATACCGATATATCTTTTACAATTTATTGACATTGGTCCAACAACCCTCTGCTATCTGGGTCGCTTCTTTGCCACTGGATAACGTAATTTTTATTCTTGAGTGTGTGACGGTGGGCGTTAGTATACTTATAAATTGGATAAAATACTGAATGTTGTCATTTTCTTAGTATGTTTTAAACTCGCTTTTCACTCCAGAAACGTAAATATTTTGCGTTACTAAAATACATCTATATATTTTAAAATTTCGTTTATTATTGATTAGTATAACAAATAAAGTCCTGCAAGCGTTTGAAAGACTTGGAAAGATCGCAGTCCGCATGGGGGCGCTGTAAATTTTGTAAACAAATCGATAGGTGGTGGCGATATAAACGCCCAAAATTTAGAAAAGATAATGAAAATAGTAACAGAGGAAGTCCTAGAAGCAGCAGTGGATGGTAATATAGAGAACCTTAAACAGTATGACAAAAAGTCATTGACTGATAGTGTCTGTGATGGTTTTGGGTGCAACTGTCTACATTATGCTGCTAGACAGGGTGGGGCTGACATGTTACAGTTTTTGGTGAAGGAGAGAGACTTTGTTGGATATAAAAGATCCAATGTTGGTGAGAGATATTTCCATGTTACATACCTTTGGTTGATGATTTATAGTTTTCATACTTGTTATTTGTAAGTATCGGGTGGGCTTTCGAAAGTTCTCACATTTTGACACAGGGTGACAGTCACTTAACTTAAGTTAAGGATCTGTACTACATTTTGTACGTGAGCATATCAGCTAGATTTAAAAATCTCTTGTTCACAAAAGTTAGCCCAAAGTCAAAGTTTTGCAGGACAGATGTCTTACATCAGCAATTGAGTAACCATACAACACACAAAGATTGTTTTCAAAAGAAGATGTTTGCATTTGAGGGAAAAGATAAATTATTTTGTTTACAAATGTACATAACTCAGTAGCACCTTTTGGCTGAATTTCATCTCATTTCTAAGCATAAACACCACAACAAGTTTTGATCACTTGGAGCATTTTTTCCTCAATACATCAATACTGGTGACTTAACCTGCTCTACCAGAAATAAAAACAAGGTAGTGGCAACCGCAGCGATAAGACTGACATATTGGCTAAAAGTGATCAATATCAAAGCTAGTGTAGTAAAGAAAGAATTCGGCTTTCAGACAACCAGCCTAACATACGAGTATAGGCTGCTCGTCCAGTTATTGGACAACTAGAAAAAAATCTAGTCATCCAGTTACTGGACAAGCAGTCTTTAAAAAAAAATTAAAAAAAAAAAAAAAAAAAAAAAAAAAAAAAAAAAAAAAACCCCACAAAAAAAAAAAAAAAAAAAAAAAAAAAAAAAAAAAAAAAAAAAAAAAAAAAAAAAAAAAACCCCCAAAAAAAAAAAAAAAAAAAACCCCCCCCCCCCCCCCCCCCCCCCCCCCCCCCAAAAAAAAAAAAAAAAAAAAAAAAAAAAAAAAAAAAAAAAAAAAAAAAAAAAAAAAAAAAAAAAAAAAAAAAAAAAAAAAAAAAAAAAAAAAAAAAAAAAAAAAAAAAAAAAAAAAAAAAAAAAAAAAAAAAAAAAAAAAAAAAAAAAAAAAAAAAAAAAAAAAAAAAAAAAAAAAAAAAAAAAAAAAAAAAAAAAAAAAAAAAAAAAAAAAAAAAAAAAAAAAAAAAAAAAAAAAAAAAAAAAAAAAAAAAAAAAAAAAAAAAAAAAAAAAAAAAAAAAAAAAAAAAAAAAAAAAAAAAAAAAAAAAAAAAAAAAAAAAAAAAAAAAAAAAAAAAAAAAAAAAAAAAAAAAAAAAACCAAAAACCCCCAACACCCCACCCCCCCCCCAAAAAAAAAAAAAAAAAAAAAAAAAAAAAAAAAAAAAAAAAAAAAAAAAAAAAAAAAAAAAAAAAAAAAAAAAAAAAAAAAAAAAAAAAAAAAAAAAAAAAAAAAAAAAAAAAAACCCACTTTCTAAAAACAAACCAAGATAATATTCTTCAATTCTGGCAAGTTCTGACTCTTCACTCTGAGGTTCAAGAAATCCATCTATATATTCCTGATCCCACATTGAATACTGTGTTCCCGTAAATTGCAACCAGTATACCTAAATCATTTTATAAGCAACACTGCACTCTTGTTTCACAGAAATTTAAACTGTAATTTTTAGCGCTCTTTTGAAATAATGCTTAAGTGTGACTCAAAGTTTGTTCTTTACACGGTATACGATGCAGGATTTTTCTAACGTTAGTGTATGTAGAGACTGAGTTAGAATTTGTTAGTGTTTAACTTTTGAAGAATATTTTCAGAAATAGTGAAGAGACAGGTTAAGTCATTGGCATTGATGTTGAGATGAATGCATGGCCTTAATATCAAGAAGTATATAAATTTCTCAGAGCAAAATGAAAAAATCTAACTTTTGTTTTAAAGTTGCTTCAAACCTCTTGTAAACATGTTGTACACATTTCTAGGTGCAACTGCAGCTCATGATGCTGCGGCAGCAGGTAACCTTGAAGCTTTACAGTGGCTGATACAGAATGGTGGATGTAATGTTGATGATCAAGATGGGACAGGAGCTACAGTGTTACATCTAGCTGCAAGGTTAATCTTTTCTACCGTTATCTGTATCGTGACGTTGTACACATACACTGTTTTTTTCAGACAAATACAATTCATAAGTTTGTTATGAACCTTGTTAGGTTGTTGAAAATGGATGTGTGTAACATTTCTGAAACATCATAAATTGTTCCTCACAGGTCTTTTTGGAATACCTCATCCTTGAAGAAGCTGTCTGCTGGTGTATTCCTGGTACAAAAATGATATTTAATCATTGTTTAGATATGGACTTATGGTGTCTTTTAAAGATTTATAATGGTTTAAGTTTGCATTAATTTTTAATACCCGGCCCTTGGTGTGTGTTACTCCCTGCAGGGAAAATCCCCCCTGTACACATGCTTCCCTTACACAATGTACATCTTGCTTAAAGACAGTATGACCCCACCTCAGTATGTTAAAGTGCCAGAGTATATACATGTATAAATATGTTGAACTATGTGAGGTGGTATTTTACTAGATGTGAACCACCTTGTAGGGTGGTATGATTGTGCTAGCATGTTAGAAACAACCAGTCGTCAGGCTAACAGTAAAATGAAAATTAATTTCTTGATTTTTAGTGGCCAGATTTAATTGTCTGTAGTCTATGAAAATACTGCTACACCAGTCAAGCCCAAGGGTGAATACAATAGAAGTATAATTAAAGTAAACTAGCCACAAACAGGGTACCTTTTGTGACCAGTATAGATCCAGATCAGCTCAACAAACATGAAATAGGAAATACAACAAACATTTTTAGAGCAATAGGTAAAACAATTGAATCTGAACTACATATATTATAGTTTGGTAATAGCCACCACATAGGCGAATATTGACAATGTAATTTTATCCAAAAATTGATAGTGATGTACAAACTTTGTATCATTTGAACAGATTTCAGCACACACGTATAACAGAGTGGTTATTAGACGTAGCACATTCGGATGTATCTAAGCGAACAGCAAGTAACGGGCTCGCGCTACATTTTGCGGTTGTTGGAGGCGATTACGATGCAGTGAAACTCCTTCTTGATGAAGATCCAAGGTATGTTCAGTACTTTTCATGCAAAAAGAAATAATCTGTGTTTCAGGCAACCCCACCCTACCTGGCGAAACCTGCCGAGAGTTTTTTTTTCAATTTAAAAAAAACAAACTGTCCTAGCATTTTTGGGGACCGTTGCCCTAAACACAGATTTTTGGGGGGGGGCCTTGTGAGAAAAAATTGCCTACTGGGGTATTTGATTTACATGTATGCAGACTTGGCATGCACTATAATTGTTCCTATTTTTACTGTCTCGATCCACATCCTTTAATATATAATAAAGTTCAATTTTTCTCAGCTAAACTTTCTAAGAATGTGAGTGAAATGTATTAAATTTACATGTTGCATTAAAACAAAATTTTCTAATCATTGCATATAGGTAGTTTAACCCTCACTCTGCTAGAGGAAAGTGATTAAGCCTTTGTGACCATGGCAGATCATGATCTGCACTGTTTGCTATTAAATGATTGAATTGTCGCACAAAATTCCTTCGATCAAGTAATGGTTCTATTTGAAGAGAAAAATGGACGAGTTCATTTTTTTGAAATTTAGAAAGAGGAGGATTTTAAACTTTGTTTGCAAAGTCAACAATATTATGTAGGTTTAAACTCTTACAGGCGATTTTTACACAACTGCATGATTCCACATAAAGTGCAGTTCTGATTTTATTCATCAGCGAAATAAAATTAATAAATATAAATTGTCTTGCAGTTTTGTTTTTCATTTTACAATATTTAGTTCAGTGAGTCTACAGTTGAGTAGTGGTGCTTCAGTAACATACCTAGCTGCACAGGAAGGACACATTGAGATTTTACGACTGTTGATACAAGATTACCGTGGCAACGTGAAAGTGAAAGCGTATGATGGAATGTCATGTGTACATGCTGCAGCACAGTCTGGCCACCTGGACTGTGTCAGATATTCAGAAGCCCCCCTCTGAAGCCCCAATATACACTACCTTTAACTCGGTGTATGATGCGGCATAATGTTCTAACAATGGCGCTCTGTGTCATCTAAGCCCACGGCTGTTTGAGAATACCAAATTCTTTTATAACAGTCTAACCAACTAGAGCGTGTCAGATCGTGTGTTTGTTGTAGGTATTCAGTGTGAAATTAGTCCTAATTAGCTCATAATGTACCAATCACATTCTAAATATCAATGTCCTTGTTTATCAACAAAAAATAGTTCCATGGGTATTTCAGTAATAATCCAGAGATTGGGTAATTGAAAAAAAAGTAATTGTAATTGAATGTAATTAATTACCGAAAGTGTAGTAATTTTATGTAATGTATAACTGGGTTGTTTTCAGTTACACATGTACGTGTAACTGTAATTTAATTTATAACATTCTAAAAAAATTGGTGTAATTACCAATTACATTTCATTTATTATTGTCTCAATTACATCCCGGAAGTTGCAGGTTCGAGCCCCACTGGGGTCACGACCGTACCCCATATGACACCAGTACTGGTTTTTCCAGGAAGCGAACTTGAGAGTGACTTGATAAGCTACAAGCTTTTTTCACAATCGAGCTACAATAAATAAGTACAAACTAAACTAATTACATTTAAAAAAAATGTATCTGGACTATAGCCAGAAATGTGTTTGTTTAAAAGCTTGAAAGTAAAGTAGATATTGCTTGTGTAAAAAATAATGAGTGCATGAAAGAATAAAATTTCATAATTATTATAGTATTAACATTTGAAAGAGAAAGGTGTGAATTGTATTCTTCCATTGTAAGGGTCACCAAATTTGCTTGAAACATCAGACATTTAAGTGTAGTTTTGTGACTAGTCACACACCATAGGGCTGTCACTTTACAGAATTTTGTAAACATGCACGTGAATGCTAATAAAATGAAACAGATCTGTGTACAGACTATTAACTTTCATCAAATATTTCAGAAAAAATTTTAACACTGGAAATGTACATAAGGGGAAGTAATAGTTGACACAATGTGTAACTTACACACTCTGCAGTTACAGAAACTGTATGACAATCCCAAGAAGGAAACAATTGCAACGACCAATGTGTACCTAATAAGTCTTAAAACATTTTAACCTCTAAAGAAATAGAAAGAAGCACTTATTTACTTTTCAGTGTGTAGATAGTTTACACAGAACCTCGAATTTTAAATGCGACAACTCAAATGATATATTGAATAAAGTTTAAAACAGAAATTGTAATTTAGTAATGTAATCAATTACATCTGCAATGTAATTGTAATTTAATTAATTACATTTGAAGAAAGTATGTAATTGCTGTTGTAATTTAATTTGAAGATTTTGACAATGTTATTGTAATTTAAGAATTACATTTGAATGTAATTGACCCCATCCCTGTTATCAGTATAGATTACATAATCAAAAGTCATTGGCACAATGACAGTTATTGGTTTATTTAGTATTGCACAGTATTCAGTTTTTTGCTTATTGGTCATGTGACTGTTGTAAACCAGACATATTTGATGTTTATTGTGTCATGTGATCCTGCCTTTTACAACCACTGCACATGGTGATTAGACTGCACAATGTGTCTTTGCTTTTTAGTCAGTAAATTTTCAAATAAATCATACTTTCACGGTAGAAAGTTGGACCAATCCAAATTTGCTACAGTCATGGTTAGAGAATCCATATTACAGACATTTTCTCCAATGCAGGTTGATGAAGAAAAGTGCAATGCGAATGACCGTGACTTTGATGGAGCAACGCCACTCCACTACGCAGCAAGTCAAGGTCATGCCCTTGTCATTGATTGGTTGATGAAATTGGGCGGAGCCAGAGTAACACTAGATAACCTTGGAGGCAGTCCACTCCATAATGCAGCTGAGAGTAACCAAGAAGAGGTAAGGGTTTTAACCTTCTTTCAGAGAAGCTTAACAGTTTTGGTTCATGAAGAAATTTATTAATGTGCTCCTTCCACCAAGATTTACGTCAGACCATTTCTGTGCTTTAAGTCTAGCCCATTCCCCACAACCAAGTCCTAAATGTGGAGCTACTCTTATGTTGTACTGGTTTATTTTCTATTCAGGATATATCTTATAGTTATTATACCCGTGGCATTCAGGAGGGGATATAGGAATGGTATTTGACCATCTGTCTGTTAGTCCACGTCCAAAAAGTGGGGTTTAAGTGGCTATGGCAACAATAGGCAACAGTAAATTCTCTTTGATATCATTCATTCCGTTTTGGTTATATGGCTATTTTATGGCTTATGTGGCTAAAAAGAACAATGGAGAGAACAAAAGAATAGCCATACAACTGCCAATTTCTAGTATGTCTGCCCGTAACATTTCGTATCCAGTCTATATCTCCCAATCCCCTTGAAGGGTTTTCATAAAACTTTTATCAAATGTTCATATCATTAAGATGACGTGCAGAACCCATGTTCCTACCCCACGGCCATATTTAGAGGTCATTGGTGATTGTGTCTTCTCCGTTTCTGCTATACCCTAGAGGATTTTCAGTCTTTTAACCTTCAATCCTTACGTGTGTCTGAGATGATGTAGTTGAGGCATGGGTTCCGAATAATGACACAAGTTACTTGCAAATCGTTCATGGGATTTAGGGGATAAAGTCTGAAGAACTTTGACCTCTAAGTTTGACCTGGACCTTCAGCCCAAATGCAGTTGAACCAGGAGTATTAAGAAGATGAACATTTTTCAAATTTCAAAAAACCAGTCAAGGTGTATAAGAGACATGGACGGAGAGGAAAAACCAACAGGCAGACTGACTAATATACTGACTGGCTTATACCCACATAAACTTTGTGGGTGTGTACTATATGTATTGCAGAAACAAGGATTGAACATTTTCCTGACAAATACATAGAAAATGACACTTTAAAACACCTTTTTACAAAAAGCATGGTTAATCTCAACTGTTAATGTAAATAGCACCGCATTGATGACAATATAACAGCTGTGTTTAGATTGTTCGTTATCAAGGAAGAATAGCTTGTACAGCAACATCAAGCAAGTTTGCTAATTGGTGATAAAATTGGCAAACATATCTTAAATGTTACCCTCTCTAACTGTTAAGTAACAACAAACATCCCAGAGGGTTGTTACGCTCACTCGTCTAACAAACGTGCGCATTTACAATAGTAAATAATGGTGAATGTGTAATGCTTAAAATCAAACCAAATAAGAGTTGATCGCTGGATGTGGTGGGTGTTATTGGAATGTTGTAACTGTGGGTGTTGTTGATTCTATTGTTGTAGCTTCATTTTAACATTACAGTAACAAAACTTTGAAAGGGTTTGAGAAATAGTATATACGCAACATTAGACCACAATTTGACAGATGCTGCAGTGTATAAAGGACTGTTACAGTTGTGGATAACTTGAATTTGTAGTAAAATCTTACCAAAGATACAAACTAACATCAGTTATCTATAGCTGTGACACTTCCTGTCTGACAAAAGCTACAGGTTAACTACAACTGTGTCACTTCCTGTCTGACAAAAGCTACAGGTTAACTACAGCTGCATCACTTCCTGTCTGACAAAAGTTACAGGTTAACTACAGCTGCATCACTTCCTGCCTGACAAAAGCTACAGGTTAACTACAGCTGCATCACTTCCTGTCTGACAAAAGCTACAGGTCTCAGCGTCTGCCTGACAAAAGCTACAGGTTAACTACAGCTGCATCACTTCCTGTCTGACAAAAGCTACAGGTTAACTACAGCTGTCTCACTTCCTGCCTGACAAAAGCTACAGGTTAACTACAGCTGTCTCACTTCCTGCCTGACAAAAGCTACAGGTTAACTACAGCTGTCTCACTTCCTGTCTGACAAAAGCTACAGGTTAACTACACTGTCTGACAAGCTACAGTTCACTGTGTCTCCTGTCTGACAAAAGCTACAGGTTAACTACAGCTGTGTCACTTCCTGTCTGACAAAAGCTACAGGTTAACTACAGCTGCGTCACTACCTGTCTGACAAAAGCTACAGGTTAACAACAGCTGTCTTACTTCCTGTCTGACAAAAGCTACAGGTTAACTACAGCTGTGTCACTTCCTGTCTGACAAAAGCTACAGGTTAACTTCAGCTGTCTCACTTCCTGTCTGACAAAAGCTACAGGTTAACTTCAGCTGCATCACTTCCTGTCTGACAAAAGCTACAGGTTAACTACAGCTGCGTCACTTCCTGTCTGACAAAAGCTACAGGTTAACTACAGCTGTGTCACTTCCTGTCTGACAAAAGCTACAGGTTAACTACAGCTGTGTCACTACCTGCCTACACATAGATACAGGTTACCTTATAGTTGTGACACTATTGCCTGTCTATTATCAAATTTCTCCGATTGTCCAGCACTTCTTTGTGTATGCAATAGAGGTTGCATTTTTCATTGGATCTTCATGAAACTTTGTAAGTATGATTGTCTTGATGAAAATTAGGTTGAGGTTAAATATGTGTCATCCGAGGTCAAAAACTAGGTCATCCAGTCAAATCATACAAAAACTTTGTGTATGCAATATACTAGGTTGTTTTTTGTATTAGATCTTCATGAAACTTGGTCGGAATGGTTGTCTTGATAAAAATCTAGGTTGAGTTTGAATATGGGTTATCTGAGGAAAAAAAATAGGTCACCAGGTCAAATAATAGAAATATGTTGTGTATATGCAATGGAGACTTCATTTTTCACTGGAATTTCATGAAATTTCAGAATGGCTGTTTTGATCAAATCTAGGTGGAGTGCAAAATTTATATGAGTTATCTTGGGTTAAAAACTAGTTCACCAGGTCAAATGATAGAAAAACATTGTGTATGCCATACAGGTGACATTTAAAACCCAATCATAAAGTGTTGAAATTTGGTCGCATTGGGTCATAAGTAGGTCTCAGGATGTGCGATATAGGACCATCTTGGCCCTCTTGTTACAGGTCAAGCTTGCAAATCCAGCTTGAAGGGACTTTAAGAAGTGTACTGACAGATGACTGGCAATATACCATACTAACAGTATATAAAAAATGTACACACCGTGATAGCCACTATCAAATAGCATGGTCATACAGTGAAGCACTGGGCATTGCATTACAACTAAGAAACTTTTATCAATATTAAACTGATAAAATGCGTTACGTTGAAAAAGTACATGATTAGAAGATGTGCATTTGATAATCACGTCTTTTTTTCTTGCTGCAAAGTTTTTTGGTTGCTGGGTGTAGAACTATTTGAAGCACTGATGAGTATTGATTGGACGGTCAAGTGTAAAATATCTTGTCGGGAATTCATGTTCCCGTGATAAGCACGGATCGCAAACGATTACACGCATGTTATCACATCAGTAACTGCATGTCTTTGGATTCATTAAGTCAACCAAGCTGTACAGCTGAAAATTTCTCATTTACTGCGGAGTGTGGAAATTGAATAGATTATACTCGCACTGTAAGTTGACATTTGTAAATATGAAATACCACTTTGATTCACCTTTTCTGAAATCTGTTGTTTTTTTTTTCAAATAGATCATTGTTTTAGTGCTAGAAAGTTGTGAGTTATCTCGAGCGATGGACTTCTTGAAATTTGAAGAGTATAGTCTAACAGTATACGGCTTAAGTTACTGCAATAAAATATTTCCAGCGGTATTGGTTTTATAGGTCAATTTCAACAGCTGAAATGTTTGGCTAGGTGTTGTTTGCATGTCTGTTTGACAAACCGCAGTTTGATGTTTTGTGGGTGTGTGTTAGTTTTTCTGCCTAGACTCAATACATTGGCTTTGAGGGTAACTTTGGGGGTGAGGTGTAGGCCACTAGCAGAGAGTTAGAAGTTGATGCCCAGCTCAAAAGGAGTGTGTTAAGTTGAATATAGGTTACTTTCTCCATGTGTTTGTTGTCTTGTTGATAAAATTTTGTTCATAGAAACTCAGTACCTTACATATATTAAGACGGTTATTTGAATGGCAGTAGTTAAGTTAAGATAGGTCAAAATTGCAATACAGTCTACGGCATAAATACACGCGGGGTGATCCAGAATTACATGGACTTTTACTTTAGCTCGGAAACTTTTCAACAGAAAACTACTTCTGGATCACCCCTCGTACTTAAACTCTTAAACTGTAACTACATGTTTTGTTAAATGTAATTATGAAGTATGTACTGCTTTTGTGGTGTAAAAAAACAATTTCTTTATGTGAATGTTTCAATATATGATTTTGTAGAAATTGGAGAATTAAGAGATTGAATTATTTTAGTTCCATTGAATATGGCTTGATAATTTCCATTGAGTGAAGTGACACAGAAAACAAAAACTTGGTAATTAAAATGTCTTTAAAGATCTCTTGTGAATATATATTAATGTTTATATTTTACTTCCTGAATGGGCAAACAAATGTTGGTTATTGCCATGAAAATTGGTGTGTAGGTAGCTTATATGGAGATGTAGCTTGGGATTGCATATGGGTCCATGGGATTAAGGTTAAGGTTTCTGATACTAAAATTAGAAAAAGATAATCCAGTTATTAACTTAAGTTAGGAATTAGGTATTGCCTTGAAACTTGGTATGTAGGTTGCTTATAATAGGGATGTAGCTTTGGATTGCATTTTGGGCCCCGTGGGTCAAGACCAAGGTTACTGCTGCCAAAATATAAAAACAGTTTTTAGGCAATAACTTGTGTTGGAATAAGTTATTGCCATGAAAATTGATATGTAGGTAGCTCATATTGAGAAGTGGCTATGGATTGCATTTCGGGTCCCAGGTATTAGTGGTGCCTCTAAAGCAGGTGAAGTTGTGTGTCTTGCACTATCCCCTGAAACCTAAAGTAACGGACTTCTTCAGGGGGTTCTTCACTTCTGGTTCGCCATGATAAAACGCTAAATTACATACAAACAACAGAATTTGTACCTATAAACTTAAATTAATTGTAACTTATTTCCCATAGAAGAAAGCTCAGGTTAGCATTTTCAGACATTTATGTTCTCTTGCCTCATAATATTTCCAGTGAATGAAGTCATAACCCACAGCAGTATTTAATGTAAACAGTTCAATTAACAAATGTGATCGTTAATATGCATCATGGCGGAAAGCTTTTTACTGGTATGATTTACCTGAATGGAGGTCTCTTGACATTTCTCTTATGATCAGCTGATACTGTTTCTGAAACTGTTTCCATGGCAACAATAGATGTCATTTTGAGACCTTCAGAGATCTACAATGCAAGTGATATTTGATATTCTATTGATTCAGCAAAATTCACAAAATATAAATACATTTTCACATCAAGAATTTAATACAATGTATTCACAGTAAATTAAGATATGTGGACGTAAAAAGCTGGAATATGAATCGTGTATCCGCAAGGGAGACATTTTGATAAGGTTTTGTAACAGTTTGTCATATGTTATGTCGGTTGTAACAGTTTGTCATATGTTATGTCGGTTGTAACAGTTTGTCATATGTTATGTCGGTTGTAACAGTTTGTCATATGTTATGTCGGTTGTAACAGTTTGTCATATGTTATGTCGGTGATTTAAATGCTGTGAAGTTAGTGTAAGATATTAAATTCAGACTGACATTAATTTTACAGTGTAAGGTGTGTACATATTGACGGTTGTACACCTCACAATTTATACTATAATTCGCGCGCGGTATGTTAGAGTTTCGTCTTATTCCAAAAAAATGCTTGTTTTGACCAAAATACATTCTTGTAAAGAAAGATGTTGTGGTAAATAAGACTGGTCATGTTTACGCCATAACACCAGTGTCTTTTCTGCGGTCAACAAAGCATAAAATTCATAACGTTGATTACTTTGTGTTTATATAATAAGGTTAAATACCATACAGCAGTAAAACCAGTTGTATATACTACAAAACATTTATTGCTTAAGGCAAAATTGTATGAGGCGTTATATATATAGATATAGACATGATAAATGTAGCGATGGTTGTAAGTTCGATTCTTGACAAGGTCATTACCACTTTTACAAGAAAAGACTATGGTGTTTGGCACTTTCTGTCTGATGTATGAGACATTCGAGTGAATTGCCAAATTTTAGCATTTATTATAACGAAGTTACAATGAAGATCAGCGTTCCATAAACTTAAAAAAAAATTATTGAATGTTTTATAATAATGTCAGATTCAGTTAAAAATACCTTTGAAACAAAAATATATGTAAACTTACATAATATAGGTGTTGTCCTTACAGGATGTGATCAGTAAATGTTTATCATTAGAAGGTAGTGAATAATAAAAAATGAAAACTTAATGTACTTGATCTGTTAATATCTACAAATATTTTCAAGTGTACATGACAAGGTCAGGGTTGGTTTGTTTGCATTTATACATCCTGGTGCTCAGTCTGCTGTAAAACCTCACACAGGGATATGACTTGGCAATAACTTTCCAACAGACTTAAAATTATTAATTGCAGTATATATACAATGCAATTTACATGTTTGCAATGGCCAGCTGTCTTATTTCTGACACTACAAGGAGATTGTAACTTCCACAATCCATTGTTTTGGTCAAAATGCGGACTAGAACTCTTTATGAAAGCCAGGGTAAAGGACATAATTATGAACGTGTAGGTAGCCAGGTAGCTCAGTTGGTAGAGCAGTGACATTGTAAGGAAAAAGTCCTAGGTTCAAATCTCGATCAGGCTTTGCAGATTTTTCACCCTGTGACATAAACTGTCATTCAGCATATCTATTTTAAGTTGCAAAAAATATCTGAATCTAAATTTGCTGGATATAGTTTGGCAACTTACTTTGTTAACCGAATCTTCAGGTATAACATCCATGTTTCACACCAACTTCACAAACACAAAACTCTTGTAAAAATGTAGATTGTTCTGTAAGATGATATATTTTATCAACACAAGTAAGTACAAAATATACACCGTTTATTACTTTATAGCCTGTAAGTTAAGACAAGCTGACTATAAAGTCCTTACGACACTTATGGTTTTAAATTTTACCAAATATGCAGAAAAGAAGTGTGTTACTCCATCCAAAACTTTTAGGACATTTTACACTGACAAACACATACCGGGGTTGTCATTTATTTAGAATAAAGGTTTATCTTTCAATGTGGTTTGATATGAGAGATTTAAATTAAATATTCCTGTAAGATTATAAGATCAGTGATCTGGCTTACACATGGGGTATTCATGAAATAGTAGCATACTCAAGTAGATAAAATTGAAGATCTGACTATAATTATGACAGTGAAAATTTGGGTTTTGTAGGTTTGCAAGCATTTTGGCACACCCCATCAGGTGCCTCACTAAACTATATACAGTTTGACCTGTGAACAAAGACCAGTGATCTAGATTAGTAGCACCCTGATTTCTGGTAGCTGGTTTTTAATTACAGGTTTGTCTGTAGTCAGAGGTGGTCAAAATAGTTATGGTGATCCAGCTAGCTTTTGATAATCATTCATTTTGGCTATATTTGACCTAGTTTACACGCCTCTTTGTTTGTACATAATGTCTATACATGTATACTGTCGATTTTAAAATCTTAATGAGTGACCAGTCACAATTCTTAACACTGGGTTATGGTTAATTGTTAGATTTTCCAATGGATAATGGAGAAAACTGCTTTGACATACACCAAATAACCTGAATCCCCTAAAACAAATCCAATATTTACAACTTTGAAAGACCAATATATAGACATATTTGGCAATATTGACTTAGCTTAATCCATGTTATAAATGGATAGAGTTCAGATTAAAGACAAATGATTGATTTATAAGTTTCATCCGTTTTTCTGTGATACCAGATACTTGACAGTTCATTAAGTACATAAAACAGCACAAACTTGCCAAATATAGTTAAACCTGTGAACAAAGACCACTCTCAGGAAGAAGCTAAAGCAGTCTTTGTTGACAGGTGGTCTTTATTTACAGGTGTATCTATAAACAATATTTGAATAATGCATGTTTTTCTCCCTACTGGTCTTCATTGGCAGGGTCGTCTTTATTTGTAGGGTGGTCTTCATTTGTAGGGTGGGCTAAACCACAGGTTTTACTGTGTAAGCCTGTGTAGTCTTAGACTTCAGTGTCTTGGAATTGCAGCATTTTGATGGATATGCATCATAAACCGCTGGTGAACATACTAAGCACCTGGCTAAAACAACCAACACTGATATATCACAATGTGCAAGGTTTATAGCTATTTTGTGGTCACCTTTAGCTAGCAACTTTTGGTACATTTTACCTTGGCTGAGTGGCTTAGGTCAGGACTGATGGGTAAACCAGTGACAATAACTAAACAGTAGAATCACTCTCTTAAATCCCTCACACTAATATCATGTATATTTTTATTTTCAGTGCATAAAGGTACTCATAAACAACGGCTGCAGTGTAGAAATAACAGACAACAACGGACTCACAGCGTCAGAATTAGCGCGTAAATGTTACAACAACAACTGCGCAAATCTCATTGAAACATTCAAACCTCAAAGTCAGGTAACTCTGTCATAATTTTTTTTTTGTGTTACATTGATTTACCTCCCTTCAAACCCTCTTAATTGTTACATCGTTCCTACAAACATGTTATTTCATTACATTGGGAAAGGCCTACCATCATTATAACATTTCAAATTAATTTAACAAGAATACAGTAAACTCTGTGTATAACGAGTCTGGATATAGCGAAATTCTGGATATAAGGAACAAAGTTTCTCTGCCCGAGTTTTTTTCTTTCTTAACTATTTGATATGAAAATGATATATGGATATATTAAAAAACTCAGCTAGGATATAGGGAACACTTTTAAATGGTCCCAAGGGGTTCGTTATTATCAAGGTTTACTGTAGTTAGAACTTGTCATCACCAAAATTGCATTAAATTTTAAACCCAGCTGTCGAGCTGAGGAAATTAACAGTCAGAAACTTCAATTCAGAAACACATACAGGACCTGTAATATTGTCAGAAAGTCTGAAAGTTGGTCATCCTGCAGGTCCTGAAGGGCTGTCTAGATGCTGGCAGCAACTACATTCTATGGGCTGGTGGAATTACACTGCTTATCATATGCTTGTAGAAACTGATATTTTTAATTTGTGTAAACTTTATTTTACTGATTGAACACATTAGGCAAGTCATTGTAAAGGGCACAAGACGTCAAACTTGCCCTCTTGAGCAGTTTACTGGGGAAAAAAACATTTTATGGCCTCCACAAAGTGTACGGATGTGTAGGTCCGAGACAGAAGTTTGTTCTGTGAAATTTTTTTGTTTCTTTTTGCAGTATTCAATTTTGCAGAATTATATTAAGAAAAAAAGTACCATTTCTGTACAGTTAATTGAAAGAAACCAGTAGTGTTTATTTGAATAGAGACAGTTACTTAAAATAGATACAAAGCTGGAAATTTCAAGTTCTTGTTTAAGTGCTAAAATCCCTTAAATGAACCCATTATGATAATCATTTAACACATGATACACACAGTTTTGTAGTTGGTGGCAAAAACGTAGTGATTGCTGTAAATCACTGTGCATTGAAAGAGTTTTGTGCCCTTGTTTCGTGTGGCTGATTATAAACCATACACTGCAATTATTTTTTAGACAGCTTCAGAATTTTTTTATGGATAATAGCTGCCTTACAAGTTTTTTTAAGCCACGCTTTTAGAGCTTTCACGTTGAAAGTCCAACTATATTTTTTCCTGCTTTAAATTTGGCTTCCAGATTGAAAAAAGGACAAATTCATGCTTTCCCACCCCCCCCCCCCCCCCCCCCCCCCCCCCCCCCCCCCCCCCCCCCCCCCCCCCCCCCAACCCCCCCCCCCCCCCCCCCCCCCCCCCCCCCCCCCCCCCCCCCCCCCCCCCCCCCCCCCCCCCCCCCCCCCCCCCAACCCCCCCCCCCCCCCCCCCCCCCCCCCCCCCCCCCCCCCCCCCCCCCCCCCCCCCCCCCCCCCCCCCCCCCCCCCCCCCCCCCCCCCCCCCCCCCCCCCCCCCCCCCCCCCCCCCCCCCCCCCCCCCCCCCCCCCCCCCCCCCCCCCCCCCCCCCCCCCCCCCCCCCCCCCCCCCCCCCCCCCTCATTTTTTGTTTTTGCTGTAAAATATTTCTTGAAAATTGTAATAATTTTTATAAATGCAGATAAAGAAAACTGCTGTCCAACAATCAGGAATGCATTCATATATACATAATTATCATAAAATTTAATGTACTTTGTAGAATGGTGCATCATTTCTCTGTCGTTGAAGACATTACCTTTTTCATTCCAATTAAAGATTTACACCCACAGTCAAACCAGTGAACAAAGACCACTGACTGGAAGAATGGTGTTCTTTGTTGACAGGTGGTCTTTATTCACAGGTATTTTCAGAATAGTTGAATACTGGTATAGAGCTCTGAATAACAAATCTGCAGGTACCGGCATATATCAATCAGACATTTTTCTAAGACTTTACATGTGGGATCATTCTCTTTCACATTGAATTTGTATACAAAAAAAGTGTTGTTGTTTGATTTTAAAGAAAAGCTTATTTTGGATTGTTAGATGAGATTGTGTTAACTGAGCATTCTGTCACAAAAACACCAACTGGATCCCATAGTATTGAACCTTCGAGTATTTCGTAAACATTAGCGGACTGATGCACCATCAAAACCCACATACTATAGTTAAATAGAATCTGATATAAGGTGTTTGTTTTGTCATAGCTTTACATGGTGTAACTTCCATTCTGATGTAAATTTTATGTCTCCATGGGTTTTAGTTTTCCAAAGGATTTTGGGGCTTATTATCAAATGACATCTTTTTCACTGACGTCGAATATTTTAAGGTTCATTGACGACTGTTACAGGAGTCAAGTGTATTTTGCATCAGTATTTTTAATGAAAAAGTTTTATTAAAACTCATTGAAAATTAGATAATTTTATGTACCGGGAATGGAAGTTAGACTGTGTGTGTAGATTACACTATAGAAATTGCTTAATTCACTTGTGCGTCTCCCTTTTCACAGTTACCATATAGCTGACGGCGGAGGTAAAACCAGTGTAATCGTGCATGTATTTTACTGGGATCGGGATTTATATTAACACATGTTACACCTATAGACAAGACCGCATTCACTGGGCATATTATATAATATTTGTGTAATACAGATTATGCAACTTTTGTAATGCATGATCATGATTGTATATAATTCACATTTTCTTTGATTAGTGTAAAATCACATTCTTCAGCATAGATTCTGAAGATGAAATATTAATGTAGTTTTTCAAGAAAAGAACAGAATTTCAGAAAGGTATCCAAGGTGACAAGGTATGAAACAGATGAGTCTTGTATTCCAGTAAAAGAAGAAATTTTGGTATGTGAAATCTGTAGTTTAAATTCCATATTTGTATGACTGTGATAATTAAAAAAAAGATGGAATTCAAATAGTTGTATAGGTGTAAATTAAATGATGCAAAGACTTGATGATTTGGTGACGTGCAGTGTGAACTTTTGAAGAAATTGTGACAAACTGAAAATTTTGCAAAAGTACATGATTATATTGAGAACCAAAATATACTTAGTAAAGTTTTGATCCATACGGTGCAGAATTGAGTGGGTGTGGATTTTGTCAGGATGGGGTTGTGTTTTGTACAGATGTCACTGGGGCTATACGTCTCATCCACACAGGCGTATATATCTGGCGAATGCTGGTGTATCGAGACCTCTTTGCCGATAATGCGCCAGATTCTGACTGGCTGTATGAAACATGCTGGTATACGCCTGCGTAGATGAAACGTATAGCCCCATAGTGGCATAATACAGTGATAAGATTTGGAGTGTTGCCATGGTGATACTTCTACACTGATTGTCAGTGAAGAGCTGGACAAATGGAGCATGTGTGAATAAACGGAATATATGTTACTGGTTTTAAAAATAACATGTTTAATTGTTTGCAAAAACTAAAATTGTTGCTATATTAATTTATTGGAATGCATTGTGTGAATTTTGATATACTTCAGTCAGTTTTTGTGTTGATTGTTGAAAGCTTATTAATTCAATGTCTGCATCAATAAAAAGAAAAAATGATAGTTAATAAAGATTTAATTGAAACATATATATTAGATATACTGAGAAAGCTTTCAGTTTTAGCTGATTTAGGAATCTTAGCATGCATTCTTTCTAAAAGTGTGCTAAACAGAATAAACTGCTGTTTCAAATACAAGTTCATAGCAAGACCTCGTCACTGTAACAATTTAAATACATTATTTTGTCTTATAGACGGGCTTGCCATAATTGACACTCCCCAATGTTTTTCATGAAAAAAAATTCTGGTTCTAAGGAAGTGTCTATCATTCTCAGCAAATTCAATAAATGAATATTTGATATTCAACCTATATTTTGCATCTAAATATTCATTTTTCCTATGACGCTACCGGAAATAAATTTGTATTTAGCCACAGTGTTTGTACGACCATAGAGAGATATGGGGTAACAATATGAAGTGTACAGCCAACTTAACTGACTTAAAAAGCTTACAAGTTCTCTGTATTTGTGAATAACAGGAATTTTATTTTCCAAGTTTTTGCTTGTTTCAAACATATTTTATCTTAAATATTTACCTTGAAAACAATTTAAAAGAAATTTGGTTGTGGGGTCTATCAATCTTTGCATATATTTGTTGTTATTGAAATTCATATAATTAATGCGGCCTCCCTGAAAAGTGAAAAACAAACTGTTTTGCATCTAAAATTGTCGCACCTCCCTGGTGATTTGCATCACGCCAGGGAGCATCTAAAAGGGACTATTCAGTAAGCCATTTTATGTATGGTACAAATGGTAGGTCTCTGTGGTGTATAATTATATAATGCCAGTAAAATACTTAGATTATAAGACTCTTCATAGTAGACTAGTATCTGTTCCTATCTATTATGTCTATTGCAAGAACTCGTAGTTCTAACATAAAGTAGTAAATGTGCCGTAACACCCGTTTTTCTTGCTTCCATGCCAATAGAAACTTTGCAGTTTCAAGTTCAAGGTCACACTCTGCATTTCTGTTGAATGCTTTCCTCACTTTTAAATCTGCAGTATATCCAAATATTTTCAGAACTTTTTTTAACAGTTTGCAAAATGGAATAACCTGACTAAAAGAGTTCTTTCTATATCATTTCCCTGGTGAGTTCAACATGTGTTCATAGCCAGTCTCCGTGTATTGCCGCCTGCCTACCTACTACAGTGTAACCTGTTTTGCACAGCCAGGTCACTGACATCAGTGTCCACTGTAAGCAGGTGACTACTAAAAAATAGTAACTTACGAGGAATTTGCAAGACTCGTTTGTCGTAAGTGCAATGATAAGAGGGGCCCAATGACTGCATACTTGTCAGAAATTACATTTTGGGGTTTTAACAAAAGAAACAGGCTTATTTAAGGAGATGGCTTCTTAAATTAGGTTACCACTTATCCAGGTTGATCTGTATGTGTACATGAAGTTTGCGTGATTACCTTTATACAGTCAAACTTCTTTCTCTCAAGCTTAAAGGCCAACAGTTTTCATTAAATAATTATTAAACAGGTTGTTTTAAACAAACACTGTTTCACTGTTGGACACTGGGTAAGTCAAAGTGCAAATTTCTGTTTTATAATTGCACCAGGGTACTTGACAAAGTCACAGGAAGTATTATATAATGAAATAGGGCCACTGTCAGGGTCAAGAAGTCAGGGTTTGAGGTTTATATGATGCTAAATGTGAAAAATACTTTTATTATGAAACTTTGAAAAGATATTATGTAGAATCTATTTTTTATTTTCAAGTACAGATTATACACAATATAGTTTGAAGATGATGTAGCATAAAGTGTATTCATGATTCGTATTTGACAAAATATCATTTCAAAAATACGTGTTATGCATAATATGATTCAGAAAGTGTATAATTTCTGTTTAATGTATTTCTGTATTAGGAAAGAGTTATCATTATGTATCTACGCAACACATTAATTACTTACCTCTTAATTGGCGTGTTATTTGCGAAGAGACTGTCAATATATCAATTAATTGACAGCATACATTGTCAGATCATTAAGTATGTGTATAAATATATGAGTAATAAACAAGATGACGGGGTTGTCCACTTATTACTTTCATACTGAATTGGTTTATAATAGTGGAAGTGTAAAATAAAACAGGCAAGATTTTTTCACTCATTATTTTGTACAGCTTATTTTGCTTATATTAACTGCAAATTAATATTATATTTTGCTTATTAAACGTCATTTCTGATCAGTGATCTTGTATTTGTATAAGAATTTTAGAAAATAGATTTTTATACCCCCCGAACACAAAGTGTTAGGGGGGTATACTGGATTCAGCTTGTCTGTCCGTCCGTCTGTCCGTCTGTAGACGGAATCTTGTGGACACTAGATCTCAAATACCCGTGGTCAGAATTTAATGATACTTCACACAAGTGATAAGTACAATGCTTAGTTGTGCATGGTCCATGTTTCGGGTCTCTAGGTCAAAGGTCAAGGTCACAGGGGCTCAGGATAGTAAAATCTTTTGGACGCTAAATCTCCAAAACCCCTGGTCAGAATTTGATGATACTTCACAGAAGTGATAAGTACAATGCCTAGTTGTGCATGGTCCAGGTTTCGGGTCTCTAGGTCAAAGGTCAAGGTCACAGGGACTCGAGATGGTAAAATCTTGTGGACGCTAAATCTTCAAAACCCCTGGTCAGAATTTAATGATACTTCATAGAAGTGATAAGTACAATAACTAGTTGTGCATGGTCCATGTTTCGGGTCACTAGATCAAAGGTCACAGGGGCTTGAGATAGTAAAATCTTGTGTGCTTTTAATCTCCAAACCCACTGGTCAAAATTTAATTATATTTCACAGATGTGCAGGTCCAATAATTAAAGCATCAAATACTACATAAATTTTAAATACTGTGTCAGTGGGATGTTCGGGGGGTATTCATCACCTTCAGTGATAGTTCTAGTTGATATCATTTTATGCTTTAAAAAATAAATGTAAATTTTATATTATGTTATTAAATGTCTTTTTATGGTGGTAACATTACATGTTATTCTGCATGCACTAAGGGATATCACTTGTTTAATTTAGGCATTAATATAACAGTCCTCAATTTAATAAACAGATCTGTGATATTTCTCTTGCAGTATTATTTTATTAAAATCTGGCTTCCAACAAAGTACTCATGCTGGATATATTTGCAGAGAAATAAGGAGGGCTATTGTAGTTGCTCTCACTTATTTCAGTGTCACCTCAGCATATTAATAAAGCATTATAAATCAATAAAAATAGAAAATTAATCATTTCATTAAAAGATGTTACCATTGTATAAAAAAAATTTGAATAAAAAGTTTTCACCGACCCAATAGTTCCCAAATTAAGTAATTTTTAGTTAATTTCTCTTTGGTTTGCATCACTGCTGATCTTGAAACAATGGCACACCAACTGTGCTGGATTTTACCGAAGCAATGAAATGAATGCTCAAGAAACTTCCTGTGGTGTGGTGGCCAAATGGTTAACGCTCTGGACTATCAATCCGGAGGTCCCCGGTTCAATTCTCGGCCAGGGCACTGGAAATTTCAGGAACGCTTTTCAGTGTTTCCAACCTATCTGAGATGAACTGGTTAGAAACCCAGAGGTAGTCTCGCATGTATCGGTGCTATACACTGGACATGTAAAAGAACCAAGGGGTCTATTCGTAAAAGAGCTAGGGTCTGGTACCCGGATTCCCTTGTATCTGCTTCTGTCTCTAAAATAAAGGACCACAATGGAAATAAGAGCTTGCTCTTTATTGTGTTATCCTTGGTACTTGGTACTGAAAAAATACATATATACATATATACATACATACACCTGCCTCAACATAATATCACCTTCACATAATGGCTAGGGTAATATAAATCTATGCAGGAAAGACGTGGTTAAGCAGCATACATGTAGGCCAAATAAATTAAACACAATTGGTTTGATTTACAACTTCAAATGAAAAGATGACAAATTTAAAGGGGCATTTATTTAGGAAAATTTAATCCTTTTCAAACCATTTTAGAGTGGGGGTACAGTGACGGGGTTTGCCAAGTGTGTGTTACCGTCTTGCCCGTTAATATCAATTTCTATTTACTGATCATTGGCCAATCAAATGGCTGGAAACTTCCTGGAAGGGTAATAATATATGTTATTTGGTTTTCTAAAAAAAAATTTCCCCCCCCCCCCTTTTTTTTTTTTTTTTTTTTTTTTTTTTTTTTTTCCTTTTTTTTTTTTTTTTTTTTTTTTTTTTTTTTTTTTTTTTTTTTTTTTTTTTTTTTTTTTTTTCTTTTTTTTTTTTTTTTTTTTTTTTTTTTTTTTTTTTTTTTTTTCCCTTTTTTTTTTTTTTTTTTTTTTTTTTTTTTTCCCCCCCCTCTTTTTTTTTTTTTTTTTTTTTTTTTTTTTTTTTTTTTTTTTTTTTTTTTTTTTTTTTTTTTTTTTTTTTTTTTTTTTTCTTTTTTTTTTTTTTTTTTTTTTTCTTTTTTTTTTTTTTTTTCCTCCCCCCCCCCCTCTCCCCCCCCCCCCCCCCCCCCCCCCCCCCCCCCCCCCCCCCCCCCCCCCCCCCCCCCCCCCCCCCCCCCCCCCCCCCCCCCCCCCCCCCCCCCCCCCCCCCCCCCCCCCCCCCCTTTGAAGTGGTATAGGGGATATATTACCCCGCATAGATTTATATCACCCTAAAGCCGTTATGTGAAGGTGATATTATGTTGAGGCAGGTAATCCCCATATAGCACATAAAATAAAATAACAATTTTATTACCCTCCCCTTTCTTAAATTTTGAAGGATTCAGTTCATTTTAAATTCATTTAACAGCTGAATGTAAGCACACCTTCAAATGCCTTTATGATACCTCAATGTCACTTTGTGACATCAGAAAACAACGTCAAAAATACTGCAGGTTATTGAACTTGCCATCCGCCATCTTGTTTTGAGAAATGCAAAACTTTTCCTACAAAATGCAGGTTTGTAATTTTCATTATACGTTACTAAAAAAATTTTTCTCTTTCTTATGACTCGAAACGAAACCTCTTTCTTCGTAGTCAATGCTCCATTGATATACGTAATTTTTGTTACCAGAGCCGTAGTTGCGTACCCTTAAATTTTGAACCATTTTCCCTTGGGGTATAATGATGGGGTATGCTAAGACTTGGTGTATATCACCGGCTTGCACGTTAATATCATTTCTTATTTATGGATCATAAGCCAATCCAAAGGCTGGAAATTTCCTGGAAGAGTAATTAACTGTTTATGTAGACAATTAGAAAGGGCAGGGTGCTTTCAAAAAGGACAAGGCACTTTTTGCATGTTGATTGAGGATTTCAACAGTTGAAAAGCTCTGAGTTAGAACAGGAAGCCAGGGCACCCTTATATTATGTAGGTTGCAATTTAAAGCCCCAGGATCACATTTACAAGTAGCTCTCATTTGATCACAAAAGATGTCTTTCTGACAGAAATCACCTTTATTTGTTCCAAAAACATTCCTAATTTTGCTTTTTATAAATCGATAAGTACATATTAAAAACATAGCCCAGTACTTTTTTCAATGATATTGCAAAAAAATAAGACAGACTTTCTGACAACTCTTTTACTTGAACAAAAGACTTGAATATGAAAGAAAAGCATAATTATCTCAACATCGTTTTAGAGTGAATAGACACTGGTTCTATCATAATATACTATCAATAAATTTGTTTTTCTACATCAGTTATTTCAAAGTGATCCTTGAGAGAATTTATATAAAAGCTATAAGCTTTCTACTCTATCCTGTATGTTCCATTTATTTTATGTTATATCTTGTAAATGTTTTGAGTTAATAAAATATTGATCAAACTAAAGTGATCCTGGGACTTTAAACGTGTAGCGACTTTTAGACTGCGTCAGTAAGTTGCATATATCATGTAGTAGGCAAATAGGAATTTTGCAGAGCTCAAACAAATACAACATAGTGTTTTAAGCATAGACATAATAAAGCATAGAGTAGGAGTTTCTGTCATAAGCATGCATACAGTTCCATCACCGAGGGACAGTTCCGTCACCGAGGGACAGTTCCGTCACCAAGGGACAGTTCCGTCACCGAGGGACAGTTCCATCACCAAGGGTAACTGTTTTGGAGGGAACATAGCTCTCTGTACCAAATGTTTTTCATGATAGAAACTTTTTCTTGCATACGGTCTTGCACTTTGAAAAAATAGATTTCTAAATGCAAAAGTTAACAAAATGATTCATGTCATAAAACAAAAAATGTTCAGATGCTGTGTTTGGGAAAGTGATATGCCACAATGTTTACAACATTACCTATTAACAAGTTATTCATGAGAGTTGTCTGGCATAGGGCGGCCCTAGAAAAAAGTTTCTGGCATTGGTAAAGTCACCAGAGGTGTTGATCTGAAATGCAAGAAATAGATTTTCTAGGTAATTTTTTGGTCTCGCACAATACAGTACAACCACAGTACACATTGATGTGTAGCTACTGTCACATTGTAATTTTGGCCATGGATGGTTTTCTGTTTACGGGAGAAACAAAATTATTGTACATGTAAGTAGAATGTAATGCGAGCTTATTAGTGCCATTATTTCTTTGACATCAGACAAATACTGGAAGAAGTATTGAAGGTCTGCATGCACTTTTCATATAGAAGAGACTACGTGCATGTTATTCATGCATTGCATGCAGCATTATCAAGTGGATGAAATTAATTTGATGAGTCCAGTATCTCAAAAAATGAAAAACGACATTAAACTTTAACATACAAAATTTACTTTTAAAGAAAAGATTTTAATATGTAGACTAATCGAACAAATATGTCCAATTAAAAGGTTGCTACAGCAAGTTCACTATATAATATGCCTGTCTTTGTTGTTTTCATCAATTTGAGATGTTTTTTCTGCTTTCATGTTACCTTCTTTTAGGTACTCAAATAGGAAAACTTAAGTTTATCTGTGTGAGTCATTGCGGAAAATTCAAAAACTAGTTGAGAAAATTAAAGGTTAAAATGCTCGAGAAAAACTAAATATATTTAAGTAAAGTAGGTATTAAGTGATTTATCTGTACACTACTTACAGTTTGTGATTGATGAAGACATAGCTTACCTTCACTCTGTGCAGAGTCCTCGGCCGGCCGTTCAGACCAGACTCCCTGCCGTTCAGACCAGACTCCCTGCCGTTCAGACCAGACTCCCTGCTGTATCGAATGGTTATGTGTCACACATATCTCGACTCCATCCAGAACCCGCTAGGAATGGTATCGTTGTAAATGGTACACATAATCATCAGACTGTTACACGTGCCCCTGTGGAAACTGTGATTAATGTGCATTCTGTACCACAAGGAAGACAGAGTCCTGTGAGAGTTGCGTCCCATGTCAGCCACAGACAAAGACAACAACCTGCTGTGAATGGTACTGTTAAAACAGGTGAGTAAAATTCACCACGAAAATAATCACAAACTATTACTTTAGGGCAATGTTTCTCAAACTCAAAATGATTATTTATAGCTATATAGCTTCTGTATTAACCCAGACTGTACTAAATTTCTTGAGTCACCGGGACATGTCAATCTTTCTTTCAATTTGGACAGATGCATTTATTGCTTATGGCGGATATACCATTTCAGTAGCACTGAAGAGATTGACCATTCTCCTGGTAGCTAGAATACAGCTAAACTAAGGAGAACATAATTATTCAGAAGTTTTGCAAATTGTCAACTGAGTTAAATAGTTTACAATTCCTTTCATGATTGTGATCTGTTCTATTTATGCAAGTAAATGATAAAGAATATAAAGAAAAATGTCTGACACCTGCTTATTGTAGAGAGATGATAAGTTACGGAAATGATAAGTCATTACAGTATTATCATTATCATAACTACGCTATAAACAGCTGCACAGATAAAATATAAACTGTCCGAATTTCTGTACAAATTTATATAGAAAGGAGACAGCGTTTTTAACTATAGATATTTAAAGTGAAAAATGGACAAAGGAAAACGTATGATGTGGGGTGAGTAAATACCACTCAGTTCTGCTTCTGAATCAATTGTACATTATAATCACAAAGTTGTGGATTCTAGTTCATAGTAGAGGTAGAGAATGAATCTGTAAAAATAATACAAGAGTGGAATTTCACTAAACTTATCAAAACTTTGTGTGCCATTTAAAACCTATTAGGGAACTAGTAACAATACATTTCATTTCAAGTAAGCATACATGTATTATAATAACGGCTCAGTATATAGCGAAGTTCCGGATAGTAGGAACAAATTTTCTGGTACGATAGTTTCCCTTGTTTATTTGATTTGAAAATGCTATACTGGATTCCTACCAGTTGTCGGGCGCTACCAGATCTTCGGGCGATTTTATGTTTCGTACCGTACAGGCTTTATACCGTACTAAAGGTCCTAGATTACGGAACCATGTCACTTGGACGATTGTTCTTTCGGTTTAAGTAACTAAATTGGTAACTCAAACTTCTCATATTTTTAAAACATCCCGCTTTAATCACCTCTCTATTGTGTTACTATTTATAATCTAAGCTGTCAGCAGTTGGGGGTTTTCTGATTTTATTGGACATGCCCTGAAATAAAAGCAGGGGTTTAGTTTGTAAAGGTACACTGAATATCGATATTGCAGACAATGTGAACGAAACTGTGTCAGATATATAATTATTTGAATTAAAAATGTGTAAAAGTAAGTATATACAAGAAATACAATTTAAACATAAAAAAGACCGTGTAACAGATGAGGCGTAATATGAAATCGAGTAGTTTCAAATACAATGGTAAAAAGGAGATATCAGAAATGGTCGAGTGGTTACGTTCGCAGTTTTGCCACCCATGCGGAAAGGGTTCACGGCTCACACTACGCTTAAAATATTTTTTTGGCATCCCCCTTTTTAGCTCACCTGAGCTATTAGGATCGCTTTCCGTCCGGGGTCCATCAAACGTCGTACGTCCGTCCACCACTTCCTTCAAACGACATCTCCTCTAAACCACTGGGCCAATGTTGATGAAACTTTGCAGGGATGTTCCTCCTGGCATGAAACTCTATCAAAATTCCTCAAAGAATTCCATTCCATGCAGAACTCTGGTTGCTATGGCAGCAAACAGGAAACACTTTAAAAATCTTCTTCTCTGAAACCACAAGGCCTGGAGCTTAGATATTTGGCATGTGGCATTGTCTAGTGGACCTTTACCAAGATTAATTATGACCCCACGGGTCAAACTTGACCCCGTGCGGGTGGTTACTTAGTTTTGCATAGGCTTATATAGGAAAATCTTCTTCTCTGAAACCACAAGGCCTAGAGCTTAGATATTTAGCATGTGGGATTGTCTAGTGGAATTGTACCAAGATTGTCCAAATAATGAGCCCTGGGTCAAAATTGACCCCACCCAGGGGGTCACTTGGTTGTACATAGGCTCATATAGGAAAAACTTTTAAAATCTTCTTCTCTGAAACCACAAGGCCTAGAGCTGAGATATTTAGCATGTAGCATTGTCTAGTGGACCTTTACCAGGATTGCTCAAATCATGACCCCCTGGTCAAAATTAAACCTTCCCAGGAGAGGGGAAAACACTTGATTTCACATAGGCTTATGTAGGGAAAACCTTTAAAAGAACCAGAAGGCCGACAGGCAGATAATAGATCTTTGAAATATTACTTAGCATTGTGTAGTACACTTCTACGAATTATGTTAGAATCATGACCCCTTTTATTATAGCAAATGGTAGTCAGGTGAGCGATATAGGGCCATCATGGCCCTCTTGTTTTTAAGGATCAGCATGAGCAAGAAACATTATTACTGTTCATATTTTATCCTTGTGAACATGTAAACTATAAATGTAAATAATGCGAGTTAAATGATGTGTATCTTGATTGGAATATACTTATATTTATTGTTTTTTTTTCGTTCATGTATTTAAAATAGTAAAACTTTGTTGGGAAAAGTGCTTTGCACAAAGTTGAGTGCCCGATGATTGGTTGCCCGATGAGTCTTTAAAGAGAGAAATTGCACCCCTTTTCTGGCCTCATTTATACACAAGCTGTGGACGCAGTCGATAAACTGACAAGTTTATAATGTCATCAGAGAACCTGAGTTAATCTAACTAGTATTTGTTGCTACACTAAATACAAAAATGTTCATTTTCCGCCCAAGAACTGGTAGGAATCCAGTATGGATTGAACATATGCTGTGTATATAAAAAAAATTAAATGGTCCATTAGTTACAGTGTTCTTTAAAACTTAAATCAATGAGGCTATATGAATAATAAAACAAAGATTCAACTGGTATCTTACTGGTGGCGCTACTGGCATCTTTGGGATCAGAGGGTCACTGGTTTGATCCCTATCAGAGCCATGGCGGTCTATCCGTAGGCAAGACATAGATAATTCCATGTGGCCTTTCTCTGCGGGGTTGATTTTATCTGCTGTGAGTCTTAAGAGCAATTAATCTAAGACAATCTGGAGAATAAATAAGTTAGTATTAATTAAATTAGTAAGTTCATTTTCAGTGAGCACACGTAACAGCTATTAATGGTACTGTCGAAATTGAAAGATAGATAAATTAATTTTAGAAATTTAGTTGGGTTAGAGTTTGAATCCTTGTGATTTGATCAAACAACACAGATTGTTAACACATGGATGAGCTCATGTGGAAATAGAAAACATTTGGAAGGTTTCCTTTTCGTAGTATTGGTAATATATTGAAATCGGTTCAAAAGTCCTCGTAACCTGCATCACCTTTGTAGCAAACATTAGTGCTTGGCTAGTGAGCTGTAGATATGGCATTCCATGAATCTGACTTGTTGCTCATGCATGCATTAATATCTGATTTCTAAAGTTATTATTTCGAGACTTTTTATATGGTATCAAGGTATAGTTGGTTGAAGTATTTACTGCGTAATAATGCCCTACGGTTCAACATGAAAACTGAAATTTACTTGGGTAACCTTCGTGTTTTTTGTAAAGCTTCTTGGGTAGACATTTTTACACGACTACGAACAGATGTATGGAATACTTGTAACGGGTCTGATAGCAGGCCACAATTCCAGACTATGATTGAGTTATGTATCAGAGTCCATTAGAAGTCTAATTACATTATGTGGGGGGAAAAAACACAACTTGTGCTGTTTTTTATTTTTAAATGAAACCCTTCAATGCACCATCTTCAGAAAGAATATATCAAATTATATTGAATCAAAGCTTTTACAGAGAATTTCTTTAAGGCAGCAAGGATAATGGTTGGTTTTTGCATACATTTGTAATGTTTCTGTTTGTCAATTCATGAGTATTGGACATTCACACATGTTTTTTCCAGGTACTGATCCAGATCAGGAAGATACACACTCCGTATCTGCTCACGCTGACTCCGATGAACTTCCTGCTGGAA
>JAFMSR010000004.1:23767592-23802596 GCA_022818135.1 Saxidomus purpurata | reverse complement strand
GATTAATAGTTCGTCGGATTTTCCGCTACTTCAAAATCCTAAAGTGGAAAATAAAAAAAAAAGACCCCGCCGCATGTCCGTCAGAAATCAAATTTTATTTTTTGCGCAGCGCTAAAAATTGTCGCTAATTTCAGGTACTTTCGGTTCATTTAAAACTCTTTTTGCTACAAGTGTCTCAAATTCAAGCGTTCGCGTAACAACACGATTTCCGGTAGCTCGGTTGTTGATAGCGGCATCGTAATTAAAACGTTTTAGGCGTCGGGAAGTTTCGAAAAACATCAAAATACAAACATATTTCTATTTTTTTTGATAAATAAAAGTTAATCAGTAAAAAACATTAAATTTCAAGTCACGACCCGAATGTGGGCTACGCGAAACACTGTCCAGACAAATGGTCACCTTGATCGGACACTCTAATTAGGTCGATGGGTGATTCTGAGGGGGCATTTGGATGACCAACTTTGCGTGGACACGATGGCTGGACGTCGCGGTGATGGGTGACAATTGGAAAAAAAACACGTGTACTCTACCTCCATCCACAGACAAGAGTACATAACTCTGTGAAGGTTTTTGTCAGAATTATGCCCCTTTTTTTACTTGGAAAATACATTGAATATGGGTAAAATCCACTTGTTAACTTAATCCTTTAAAGTATTGCTGCGAATCTTGGAATACTTGTTTTAAATCAATACCCCAATCTATAGGCAAGAGAAGGTAACTCTGTCAGACGTTTTTTTAATTAAGGCCCTTTATCGTCTTAGAACCTCGTTTAAGTTTTTTTTACCAGTCAACTTTTAACTTAACTGTTTGAGATATTACTTAGAAAGTTGGAATACTTATTTACCATCATGATTTCCAAACATATATAGGCAGGAGAAGGTTACTATGCATAGGATTTCATTTGAATTATGGCCCTTTTCGACTTAAAAACTCAGTTAAAATTTTCATTCTTGTCCACTTGTTGACTTGACCGTTTGAGAGATTACTTTGAAAGCTGGAATACTTATGGCACTTAGCTGTAAGCAAGAGAAGATAACTCTGTGAACATGTATCTTGATTTGTACTTAAAATTCCTAGTTGACGTCTTGTGTGCAACTACTTAATTAATTTAAAAATGTAGTAAACAATTAAGTTTGAAAACTCTTGGCTTACTATCGTGCTACTTGTGACCCTTGTTTATACAGATCCTTTAGATTTTTGTACTGCGAACATTTTGTTTTAATGGAAAGCACTACTGACACCTCTTGTTATAATTACATGTACATACAAAGATAGGATATAATTATGTGATTTATTTCAGACATGGGACCTTCTAATTTTGAGAAGTAAAAAAGGTCAAAACATCAAATTAAAAAAGTGCCCGCCGCATGTGAAATTTCAAAAAGTAAATAAAGAATATTTTAAAAAGTGCCCGCCGCATGTGAAATTTCGAAAAGTAAATAAAAAAAATAAAAAAAGAACTCGCCGCCTGTGAAAATTTGAGAAGTAAAAAATAAAATAAAAATAAAAATTTCGCTCGCCCGCCCCATTTTTTTAGAGAAAAAATTCGAAGAACTATTAATCAAATTGGTGTGGCCTAAGGATAAATTATTCGCGAATTCTGAAGTTCGCGGAAAACTGGCCTCGACAGATTTAGCGAAAATAAATTGCACGTGGAAATTAGGTGGTTTACAGTATGATCTGCAGTTTGCTATTCAGACCATTGACTTTCACAGTCTTCGAAGTATATCGTAAATCTTTAAAAACAAATGTCAGAAACCGCAAGTTTTATAGCTTAGGCATTTAGTGTGTGGCATTTTTAGTGGCCCTCTTTCAAGTTGTTCAAATCATGTCTATGGGGTCAAAATGACCCTTGCTGGAGTACCACTTTCATAGCAATACATGACATGACACTGGCTATTCAAGGAAAACTTTAAAAGTCTTCTCTTAAGAAACTGCAAAAGACAGTGATTGGATATTTGATGTGTACCATTGTGTAGTTGTACTCTATTGAATTGTGTTCAAATCGTACCTCTTTGGTTAAAGTTGACCACGGGTCTACAGCATTGTGTAGTGGTCTTCTACCAAGTTTGTTCAATCGTTTCCCTTGGGTAGAAATAATTGGTTCCACGAGGGTGAAACTTTGTTTTACTTACTAGTATATTTTTGGTTGTTGTCATTGTGTTTTCGGTCCTCTATCAAGTGTCTAGGGTTAAGAATGGTCACGTATATGATATGTTTTGACAGATATTTTGATATCTTTGTTGTACAGGTTTTTGCCGTCTACATTGAGATATATACCGTCATACTTGTACTGTAGGTCACTCAAGCCGTTAGAGTAGGGTGACATTCAGTGTACACATACTTAAGTAGTCAAACCGGTATTTGTCGTGTACATTTGGATATGTACCTTGTTTGCATTGTATGTCACCTCAGCCGTAAGCTGTAATATTAAGAAGTACTAACGTGATTCAGAATTTATTGCTGAATGAGATAAGTGTAAAACACAGTTCATATACTAAAGTTCCTCATACATTTCATGTTCATAATTTTACATCCGCCTCGTATTCTTTCCCCGTTTTCCTATTGTCTTTTGTGACTGTTTCTATACTGTCCACTATGTCTTTTGACTTCTCCACTTCAATTTCGACTTCAAATTCCTCGTCTTTAGCCCAGTCCTTAAAATAAAAGAAAATAACCCATTTCGTGCCTAACAATGAAAGTATGCCTACATGAGAAATTCTCCGAACAAGCTTTATACTGGAAAAGATGTCGCAGACGATAAAAGTTAGACCACTCCTATCTAAAATTTTATCTTAAACATGTCCAATAGAAGATCTTTGGGACGGAGAAAAAAAACAACAAAAAACAAACAAAAACAACACGGACGGACGGCCAGGCAACAAGACAGCACAATTAAGAATGTATCGAATTTATTTATTTTTCAGATGATGTACATGTAGTTTAATTTCATAATTATCTCAGAAATGATATAATCAAAGAGTGTAATTTTGCGCATAGATATACAATGTCTATCAAAAAAACTTACTTGTAGTTCGCCAGATGCAAACAAGTCAAATACAATTATACCAAACACACAAAAACCAGCACATACATAAAACACATTCCTCCATTCTTCTGGAGTGTTCTGAAAGAACAACCAATTTAATTACTTATTAGTTTAAAGCTTGGGAAGTCCGACATATTTTTACTTTTTACCCCTTACACATTAAGCGCTTGCACAACAAACGCAGGCAAACACGTACTACAGGTGTTCACAGAACATCAGAAACGTTCTCTTGTGTCAGGTACCGCATTATTGGTACTAATTAGTTCAAAGTTAAATTAGTAAAAATTCCACCGTTATAGAAAATTCACATAAAACGTTCTGATCGAAGGTATGCAGACATTAAAACTATCCGGCGACAAAAGAGCTGACAATTAATGCAGAGTATCATATATATCTTAGGTGACTTTTAATGCGGAATGGTCATTACCGAGAACAAGTGAGTTGATGTTTTACAACTTGTACATATAATTTCAATAACTTACATTCGGTGTGAGATACCCTGCTAACAATGGAGCCGTCATACCAGGGATTGTTGCCACAGTATTTGTGATTCCAAATAAAACACCAGCATACCTGAAAATAGTTTGGAAGTATCATAGTCCTCAGTCAGACAGAAACAATCTATGTTTGTCATGTATCGGCCAGCTAAATTGGTCTGTAAATATTAGTTTGTCAATAAATGAATATCGTCAATGGATTTGTAGCACAATAACAGTACTTAAATTTAAGGGGGTGGGGGGGAAGCGCAGATAATGTCCCATCCACTGTTATGAAAGTTAAACAGTTTCAAGTTGTCACAAACATATTTGACCATACCTTTCTTCGTCTGGAAATAAAATGATGTTCTGTATACACACACTAAAGGAACCAGATTTTGCGGGCGAACATTCGGACAGGACCTGGAAAGAATATAAATCCTGTCCCAACAACCCCTTCCTTACCAGTAAAAACGCTATGGTACTTAAATGATGAACTATAGAATAAAACTCGTTATTATATACTTTGGAGCGAAGTCCACGTGGTTTACTACGTAACCTGCTCTACCAAACCCTGTGAACATAACGGCTAATGACAACAAAGCGACTGCTAGTACACGGTGTTCACAATCACAGAATCCTGTTCCTATCAAGCAAGCTCCGGCACCAATGAAAGCTGAAAAAATCATACAAAGGCTAAACTAAAGCATGATATTCCCAGTAATTATTTTAACATATTACAGCGCATATATTTTCACCCCTTTTCCGTACCGCTACATCGCTTGTACTGTTTTGTCTGTACCGGTCAGGTCTGCTTTGTTATCACTGAATACGGCTTACAGCTGAATATACAACTGTACACGTGCTATCTAATGTCACTGAATACGGCTTACATCTGAATACGGCTTACAGCTGTGCACATGCACACTGTTGCGACATGACCAGCTTTTGAGGATTGTTTAGTTTTCATATTATTACCAATAGGTACGTTGCGCACTGTAAAGAAATATATCTGAAGTCATTGGTTGGAAGATTGAAGAGACAATCATTTTGAACTACTGCTGACATTTCATTTTTGGAATGTCTGTAGAATCCAATGGTACTTTGTGGTTGTCATTAAGTGCAGTTTTTATGATCTGCGGACAATCCCATGATAATGATTTTCAGTTTTTGTCCTGCAAATGAACACTGATAATAATGAAAACAATCAGTGGTTTAAATACAAATATTCGCTCATTTCACTGCACTCCAATGTGACCTATATGAGTGAAACCAATTTTCAATGTCACCTTCATTTCAATTCAATACTGCTGTCAGTTTTGAACATGATTTCATACGAGCACACCGACAAGGAGTAGAAATGCGGCCATGCCATTAGGTGAGCGATCATCAATCCGCTCTTATCCCTGTAATGATGTGACTCTAACTGTAGCCCAAAACCATTCTCCGCCCTAACCCTAAACCAATCAACCCTAAATTTAGTAATTATTTCGTCTTCCATACCCTGTTTTATTGTTTACACGAAGTGAAATAATACGTGAAGAACTACATACCAAATGTTTGTAAACTTTTTCTCGTGGCTGTGGTGGACAAAATTTGACGTGAGCGGAGAAAGTCGGCGAAGTGACCAGAGAAAATGGCAGACACAAATTGACAAATGTAAGGAACAGCTGATAAACCTCCATTCTACAATCAGAATAAATGGGAGAGGTAGACCAGAAAAATTAACGAAACTTATATAATGTTTAAAAAATTAACAAAATATGCGAATAAGCGAAAATGGAAATATTAAAAACAAAAGGTCAAGATTAAACGAGAAAGGAAATATTTATGACAAAAGGTCAAGAGTAAGTGAAAATAGAACTATTTAACACAAAGGCCAAGATATCTTTCTTACTTAGACTTACCGCCTTAATGTCAAATTTTAGAACTTCTTTCATGAATGTTGGTATATTAGTGAGGAGTGTATAGTTGGTCCAGTTATTACAAACATGTGCTGTAAGACAAGCCCAGAGACATGGAGACTTGGCCATAGATAGCCATGGGACTGTGGTAGTCTGTAAACAAATTGATAATCATTTCATACACCTACATAGCATACACTGTTGTCAGTGTCTTGTAATTGTAAAGCATGTGAATGTGAAGATACTCCTAAAATATGTAACATTCGCCAGTGTTGTTCTCATCCAAACTCCAGGCAGCGGTTACTTCCCCTTACTGTATATTTCAGAGCGGGAGCTCACCTAATCAAATCGCTACATAAGGAGTCTGGTTGTCATCATGTCTGATTGCTCGTGACTTACCCGCTTTTCAGTATTATATTCAACGTTGCCTGTTATGTATTTCTTTTCTTCCTCTGTAATTCTCCGATGTGTATTTGGAGTATCAGCAGCAATATACAACCACGCCACGCACCATAAAACTCCAAGGCCACCTACAGAAAAAACCAGTTGCAAAATTTACTGTTGGCAGTTACGTTAGTTAAAAATAAAGCACGTGGACCAGCAATGACTTTACTCAACTTCTACATGTATACGTGGTATGTAATTACTATAATTATAAAACAAAACATCGAATGTGGATAACATCATGGTTGCACTTAACACACTGGAACCGAATCATCTTAAAAAGCGAAACCAAAGTTATTTATTAACCATTCTTAAAGTCTTCGCAAGAAATAGTGCTGGTTCAGTGGGAGATAGGCTCACACACTGAGTTGAAATGCCTTAAACATGTCACAAAATTCAAATAAAAGATTAAAAGTGATATGGATGTCTACATTTACTCAAAACCTGCTCATGTGAACTGCACCGTACATTTTTAAAGTGTACTGATACAATATTGGTTCAAACAATTAACAGAGCGTTCGTTATACCTGTTACATAGAAAATAGACCCCCAGCCATTGTCAAATCCATACGCACACAAGAGTCCGGATGTGCTGAATGTAACAACATTTCCAAGTGTGGTGCCTGAAATATTGTGGCGTAGAATTACTTTCTCTGCATATTAGTTAATTTAGATGGAACATTGTTGTGTACTTGCAAAATCTCATTGGTTCCAGCAGTGTTCCCGCTATTACCGTATAAAAGGGAACGACATTTCGATAGATCAGTGGCGTCTATTATAAATGATAATATTTCATAATCATACGGTCAATTTCAGTGCAATATATCGTCTTTGGCAATATTTTTAAAAGGCTTTGTGTTGCTTTTAGTAGTTACGACAGTATTTTAGCCACTAGTATTTTAAAAGTGAGAAACAATGAAATTCACGGTTAGTGTCATCTAGTCTTTGACAATATTTCGTAAGCACTTTAACGTAATTGTTGTTGGTTTCGAGAGCATTTCAGCTACTATTTGATACCTCCCAACTTGAAAGTGAAGGACACTTGTCGCTACTATTTAAGACAGCATTTCAAATGTCCTTTTTTTATTGGTTTTGGTGATTGGCAATTTGTATACAATTCACGAGATGCTCTGTGGCATGTTGTAAAGTATGTGCCGTACCTGCGTAGCAAAGTGTCGTTAGCTTGGTTCTTTCTAACGGCGGTGCCCATCTTCCCCACATAGCATGCATTGCTGGAAAATTAGTTGCCTGAAGGAAAATGTATTTGTTATTTCCTTTGGGGGAGGACAAGAGTGTGATTCATTTTGTTATTTGTTTAGTTATTTAAAGTCCTAGGAAAACTTTAAATACTCATTTATAAAATCATGAATCTACGGATAGAATAATGATAAAAAAATATTTGTTATAAAACAACTTAGATGTTTACCTTTCTTAAATAGTTTTATAGTTTTTTTTCACTAAAAAGCGTTTTTTTTTCAATATTATATCAGAAAAATACATGTAGTACGATATAATATATAGCATGTGCTTTCGATTTAAAAAGCAATGTTAGGAATGTTTTTCGTACAAATAAGGCTTAAGAGCTACATGTAATTGTACATCCAATGTGCTCCTGGTACTTTTTTTTAAAAGCCCTTTTAAAAATCCATTCGTTCTAAACTTGACTGATAAAAAATATACATGTATAACTCTTGGATGGGTTTAGACAAAAACAAAACCAGCGAAGTCTTACACCGCCATTAATTGAAATGAACAGTCTTAATAGTTCTAGTACGCTCGACAGTTTCCCTTTTCTGCTTTTATTTTTCAAAATTATGAATCTTTAAATTCTAAGCAAGCTCGGGACTCTCAACTTACTGTCAGAAGACCGAGCAAAACTCTGATTGCGTAGACAAGGTAGACGCTGGTTCGAGCACACACTGGCATTAGTAAAGTCAACACGGAGGACATTGATATTGTCACGAGCAGTACCCTCTTTCCCCCATATCTGAAAAAAATTATATTTGTCATTTACATTGAAACTGTTGGTTAGCAGAGGCAGTTATTTGGTTTAGTGTAACAAAACGACAGAAAGTAGTTACAAGTAACTCGGTTCGAAAGCTCAAGTTTTACGACGAAATCGTGGTCTACGAACATTGTCTTTTGATTTTTTTCCCAACTAAATGTATTTTTCAATATATGTATACCCTTCTACTAAATGAACGACACAGATTATGAAATTACAATCTAAGCCTTAGTATCTAGCCTAAGTAACACACTAACGCAGCAGGATTCCACTTGCTCACCTATCAGCAAGCCAGCCTCCAGGTATCTGGGTCACAATATAACCATAGAAGAAGGACGCCAAAATGGACGACTTTGTACCTGAACTCCATTCTAATTCAGCCCTCTGCAATCAATACGATTAGAGCTTACAAATTCAGAATACAATGGGAGAAACATAACAAAGTTCCGTGTGTTTGTAATATTGAAACTGAAATATAAATATTTCTGAATTTTAACTGAAATTTAAAAAGACACGAGTGTATGGAAATTGTAGCTCAACATAATGTTAAAACACGGTTTCTAGATTTAAATTGAATTCTAATTCTAATGATATATACAATGAGTAGAAAAGAAATGGTATTATTATGCCATAAACAACGCCCGGGTCGATATACCATCAAAAATGACGTCATATTGTACCGCATGCCCGCGAAGACAATAACGCAAATTGCATTTATGCACCTTTTGTAATGTCTGGACATGTGAGAATCGAAGTAGCATCCTTTTCGGCGTTGTTATCATCTAATAAAAAACTCTTTTTCGTTCAGGTGCGTATTGTTTATTGGACGAAGGACAGCGCTTGAACGGATAATATTTTCATAATTCAGCGCTGCTTGTAATTTTAAGTAGCTAAATAGGCAGCTTTTAGACTAAAAAATATAAAAATTAGCCTGATTTACAAAGTTTTCTGTTTCACGGAGAGTTACGTCACAATCCGTCAATGACATTCTTTCCTTACTATAATGTATTAGCCGTTAACAGTAAACTTCACGAGTTTCACGTGAATATATATAGATTAAAGGTGTCGGTTTGAGATAAGTATAATTCATCAGATAGCATATTCGGATAACCTTTTCCTTTCTGGTAGCGACCCACCCACTTTTATAAGAATACAAAAATCCAGCCATACCTTTTTGTTTTCTTTAATTTTAAGTATAGTATTTATTGCTATACATACACCCTATAATTATGACCTAAAACAAATGATCTGTTTATTTTTCTTACTTTTTCTTCTTTTTGTGACTAAGTTAAAACTTTTATATATATTATTGCCGTTTTCCATTTACTCATTGCTTACTTTTGTATGTATATGTATGTATGTACGTCTGTATATGTGTGTGTGTGTGTGTGTGTGTGTGTGTGTGTGTGTGTGTGTGTGTGTGCGCGCGCGCGCGCGCGCGTGCGTGCGTATGTATGTATGTATTTATGTATGTTGTGCTGATGCAGCCCATAGTTTGTGAGACTCATAGCTTTGTTTGAAATAAACTTTGAAACTTTGAAACATTAATGGCAAATGCGTAAACTAACATCGCTTGAGTCCGAAGCTTGTTTAGCCTCCAGTGAACAAAAAGAATCCACAGGGGTGTCAGCTGTTGTTATATTGGTTACATTTTGCCAAGTTTGTTCCACACCTGCTGACGTTGGCGCCGTCTTCACCATACAAACAATGCCGACGCTAATATTTACACGCAATGAGTAGACAACGCCAAAACCAAGGAAACCTATGTATGCTAATATCCATCTTTGTGAACAAAGAAGAGGTACATCTACAAGAAAAAAGTTTCACAATTCAGATCAAGTTAGACATCTAAAAAGAAGTCCCTGGGGTTTTCACAATAGTTGTGATCTGTACATATTGAGAGTACGTATTTTCGGTATGATTTTTATTGCGACTTGCACGTTACTTAAACATGCAAGTGATATGAGTGTCCAAATGATCGTATGTTTTGAATAAATACATATTTCACCGCTTATTTTCAATGGAAAAAATAAATCATAAACAAAGAGAGCGCGTTTAAATAGAAAGCATTTGATACAAACCTTGTTTTCGTGTCTCTTTTTCATCCATTTTCCCCGGTATGCACTTCGTGCAGTAACAACTATATCCCAATTTTCATGTATACATGTATATGTAATTAAAGCTACATCATATAAGGACGTGCAAGAATTTATTTTTCCAAAACAACAAATTACTGACTCGAACTATTGTATAATCAAATTAGATTGGGGGTCCTTTTTGGAAACTGATTTTTTTATCCAGGGAAATAACCCATGTGTAATTCCACTGACTGTTGATATACAAGGATAGCAATTACAGACTCTGTGCTCCTATTGTATTACAATTTACTGAAACAAAAATGTACTTTTTTCTACAAATCATGTTAACCACTTATAAACGTTAAATCCTGTTGACATACTGTATTTTTTTAATTAAAATTATTATCAAATGAGACGGACTCTTTAGATAATTTTTTAGAAACGCCATTATATATTATAAACTTCTGTTCGCATAGTGCAGAACCCAGGAACAGAAAAATTTACCGTTACTAAAATGTGTAAAATTAATACATATCAAGTAAATAAAGTTTAGAACGAAATAGGTTACTAAATAATTTTGCTGACCAGTGGCGTAGCAGAAGCAAATAAAAAAGCAAGACGGGACGTAGATGGAATCTGGCTTCGTATTACCGTTTCGTTACCTTTGCATCAAAATGCATTACAAGAACATTCCGTTTGAAGAAGTCTTGCATTATTTAGCAACCATACAAAATGTATGCACTGTACGTTTAATCATATGAAACAAGCAAATTCAGCGAATCCTCCGTCCCCCCGCTGAATGGAGCAAACCAATTAAAAAGAACAAGTGGAAAGTGTTTTGGTTTGACAGTTTCACAAAAAACAACAACACATTTTTTTAAATTCCCCATTGTGGCCTCATCTCTGAGCTTCAAGTTGCAGTCATAAGAACCTAATTGTTCCAGACAACACGTATTCTTAAGTTTCTATATAGAAACTATAAGAAAAGCACTGCATCCCTTTGGCGTCCTAATTTCTATAAAAAAGTTCCGTTGTTAGAGAAAACGAAGTTGATTACAAATGAACTTGGGCCAAACATAATGAAATTCTGACAGTTTGAGCTTTGTTAGAAAAAGAAGAATTTTTAGACACTTCATCATCCCACTGGTACCTCATCTCCGAGGGAAAATTCTTTTTTCTGTCTTACATGCATACATATCGCAATTGTTGCAAGTTAATTTAAATCAACACTATTATTTTCAGAGAGCAAACATTTAGAACTATACAGAATATGTAAGAACAGCGCTACATACCCTTAAGGGCCTCATTTCTAAAAATAAATCCATTTTCTAAGTTTTCATTTTTGAGAAACTACGAAGTTGATTACTTGGGCCAAACATAATCAAATTCTAACAAGCATTTTCAGAAAAAGAAGCATTTCCAAGTATCTGGCCCCACCCGCTATGGGATGGGGTGCGGACAGGGTGTGCAGAGAGTGGATATTAGAAATAATGACCACTAAATTATTTGAGCTAATACAAATAATTTTTGATAGCCGGTTTCAGAGAAATCAAATTGTAAGCTTTTTGTGTTGAATATTAAGTCGGCGTTACTTTGTGTGGGCAGGAATGCCGGGGTGCAGGGGGTGGGTATTAGAAAGACTGATCATTAGATTATTTGAACCAGTTACAATTAAATTTTGACGGGACTGTAGTTTTCAAAACCGGTTTCAGAGAAATGGAATTTTAAAGATATTATATTGAATACATGTATATAGCAGAAAAAATCTAGGACAATCCTAATGAAAGTGGCATTATGCAGTTGTGTACTTACTTTACGTTTCATGAAATTCTGTCCATTGGTTCCTTAGTTATGACTCCAGTGCCAAACAATATCTGCCGCATTTGAACAGGTGTTTAAATCTGTCAGATTTTACTTTTAATGGAAATATATGTACTACACCCTTCGGACCAGTCTTCTTCTTTCTTATTGTGTTTTGCTTCAAGTGTTTTTTCGCGTAAAACCTATGTAGGTTTTTTAAGTAAAAGTTAGTCGATAAATCTGAATCAACATCAAAATCCAATCGTTTTTCTACGGTCTTTCCGTTTGAAAGAAACAGAGGTGTTTTAAAAAGTCTTGCCGCCATTATTGTCATGGTAGGGATCGGTGCGATTCTCTGTGTACCCTGCCTTTACTGTTACGTTTTTCCAGGAGAATCTTTTTTAAAGGAAGCTACTTTTTTATAAAAAAAAGATACTGAATGGCCCAATACGTCATCGATATCCTGAAATCTGGACAACCCTAAGAGTCACGAATCTTCACGTAATATTATTCAGATGCAAACTTGTCACTTGGAGTGTCTGGACCCATTAACGCAGTTACATGTATGGTCAATAAATTGGCTAAAATTAGCATATTGCATGTCTAGCCCAACAAATTGTGCGCCAGGGCTTTTTGGGTCGATTGTTAAAATCGAGCCAATGTTAACAGAGTATATTGGCCTTACGGCCGAACGCACAACATACAAACAAGTAGTTCCATATAAACAGTTGTTAGGCATTATAGCGATTTCTGTTTTCAAAATTATATAGTTGTAAATCTAAATAATTTAAAAACAATTCAGAATAGAATAATATTATTTCGTCATTGTTCTTTAAATGTGTAATTAATCGTAAATACTATTAATGCGCGAACCAACGACTTGGACATAAAAAATTTATAAGAACTCGTTTTTTACCAACAACTCTATAGTCGGCGGACGTAGAGCAGTTGGTAGAGAAGCTGGAAATTGAATTTCCGCTCACTTACTGCGGCGGACGAGAGTTCGAAACCCAGCTAATACAGTTTTTTCTTACATTTTTCTTCTGTTTTACTTATAATTTTAAGACTTTAAACCATTTTAAATGTTTTACAGCAAATAATCATAGAAAACTTCATTCATGTCAAACTGATAAGGATAATGTTAATAAGACATACTGTATACATAATATTCGATAACAGTAAAGTTCAGTCAGTAGTCGTGTCAGGTTTTGCTTGTACAACCAGAATTGGTTTCCTTGGGTTCTTTTGGGGCCATGCCTCAACATCAATCATCACCAATTTCTAGAATATTTACATGTCAGTTTTGTTTGTGGGTCCGCTGTGATACTTTGTATCACTGTTTTTCTTGTTCAGTTATTAATTTACTCTGTGTCTTCTTTGATCTTGCTCATTGTTCAGTTTTTGCCCACAATTTAGGATAGGAATTTATTTTGTATTATTGACACAATACAATCAACCCTATGGGCAAATCCCATAACTTTTGAATGACATTAAAAGTTGTGCAAACTTTGAATTTTCAGTTCAGGTTTGTAAAAATCCACTTCTCAGTTACCATTCACAGCTATGATACTTTATAGGGTAGTTGAACATACATGTAGTCACTGAATGCAAAAGGTAAGCACATGGGTTCCTATCAAAAGTAAAGTTTACACATATGGTTAAAGGTCAAACTCTGTGGACATTTGTGTCTCCAGTTTGTTGATAACTTTACTCATGCATGGGTTGTCCTGATATTTACACATGTATGTGTACAGTCTATGTTGTTCAGAGACAATCGACTCTCCAGCACTTTCAGTCCTTTGATTGATATTTACGACGGCCGCTCTTTAAAGACAGACATCTATTTAATATCAGTTTGCAAAATCGGTCGGTCTTGCAGTCGAAATATTGAGGCTAATTGCATGTCGTACAGTGATGAAACCTTACAGTAATGTTGGTCAGGATGTAAAGTTGCGTATCTGTTGATGTTTTTTGACTGCACCAACTAATGGCACGTGGATTAACACATTTCTATTTTCTATTGGAATGTACTTGGTGTTCACAAGTTTTCCTCTGATTTTACCTTGTGGCCTACTTTTGACTTCACGTGCTCATGTTTCGACTTTTATCTAAACAAACAGTTGACTAGTTTTCATTAGTGGTGATGTTTTATGGGCCTGGTGACCTAGTTTTGACATGTGTTAAGTTGCATACTCTGTCTAGAAAAGATCAAGACAAATTTTCAAACCAATTTTATGATGCTTAGGTATAGGAGGTTGCCCTAGACTGTCAGGTTGTTTTGTTTTCATTTGGATATTGTTAGTTTTTGACAACATATGACACAGTTAAAAAAGACAGTGACATGCAGATCTGTAAATACAAATACATCTCAAATTATCATATCAACAAATGATTGATTTTTGAAATAAACATATTGATGTGGGTATTCAATTCTTAGGGCATTTTCTATCCTTCTAAATTAGTTTTCCGGCAGAAATTGATTAAAGTTTGATCTTGATTTTACCATCTAATCTTCCAACTCTTTTTGCGATTTCAACATATTTCAAGATGGCGACCGTTTTCTGTTACGAGAAACTTAACATCTGAAGGTATCAGCCAATCAGAATCTCAGATTTCTAAACATCAAACCATTTGCCAGCAATCTTTTATTGAAAGTGGTATTAAGTCATATTGGTCCTGTCTTTCAATTGAATGTATTATTCTCTTACTATTTTGTTATGCGGGGACCTCGGATTCAATGAATATTAGTATAGGGCAACGTTTTCTATTTAATGCATTTTTGTGATATCACCTATTCGAAATGGTTATATCACCGATTCAAAGTGAATACATGATATCACCTATCTGAAATGGTGATATCACCTATTTGAATAGGCAGTATCTCTAATTCGAAAAGCTGATATCACCAATTCAAATAGGTGATATCACCAATTCAAATAGGTGATGTCATCTATTCAAAGGGAATACAAGATATCACCTATTCAAATTAGCGATATCATCTATTTGAAATGGTGATATCACCTATTAGAATAATTGTCATTGAACAAGGCATCAGCTTGTAAATTCAAACAATAAAACTTTAAAAGATGGTATCACCTATTCAACTTGGTGATATTGCCTATTTTCAATTTGAATAGGTGATATCACTATTTCAAATAAGTGATATCACCTATCCAAAGGGAATGTGTGATATCACCACTAGAACAAATAGGTGATATCACCAATTTGAATAGGTGATAAAACCAATTTGAATAGGTGATATCACCAATTTTATAAGTGATATCACCAATTCAATGGATTACATGATATCACCTGTTTGAAAAGGTGATATCATCACATTAGAGCCAATAAATAATTGTTATTCAATAGTTACTACTAACAGCTATAAAACATTGTATGCAAAAGTTTATCCAAAAATGTGAAGCTGACAACTGGGGTAAGTAAAAGAGCTCAGACCATAGAGAACAACACTGAATAATGATGATAATAAATAAATGATAATGATAATATATAGAATAGTATACGATCCAATGGTAAACTTTGATACAATTTTATCAAGACAGACTTATACAGTGTCCTATAACATGGCCTATAGACTGATCAAAATGTTTTCCTTACATTTGACCGAGTCACTACCATAAACTACACCTGACCCGGTATTGAATCTGACTTAGTTGATAAAAAAAATATTACAGGCAATATTCATGAAGTTAAGGCAAAATGTGGCACTTAGAGTCAGTACTGAAACAGTACTAACTTTCACTAAGAATTACTATGACAATGTTTCATAAAGATTGGTCCAAAACACCTAATCAAAAGCTGTACCTGAAACTTTATTTAGTAACCTTGTCATTGACACTGCATATCCCTTTTACAAATATTGATTTATCGACTATTACTTATAAAAAAATTCATGAAAATAAACCTAGATTTGACTCATCTAATCCTGCATCTAGCCCAGTTGAAAGAACAACCAATCACATTACATTATGCTCTGCACATATTGGTAAACATCGTTTCGGTGATGTCTGGTGGTTGGTTAGGTAAGTAAATGGACTGAAAGGTCTCTAGACTGGTAGCTTGTCAACCTCTGGCATACACCATCCAAATTTCGCAGATGTGCTGTCTGTCTGTCTTTTTACAATGGGATTTTCAATGATGTTTGAAGCTCACCCTAGACTTTCACTCAAAGCATACAAGTATGACAAACACTGATCAAAGCTTAAGTCTCTTTTGCCAAACAGGCTGCAGTCTCTGTTTCCTTCTGCGAACAGAAAACCAGTAGGATTTTAACTTTTACAAGGTATTTTGTATTTCTAGCAAACTTCTGAGATAGCACAGTCATAGACAGTCATGTTTTCCATGCATGATACAAAATATTATATCACTTCTATTTATAGCAACAGTGACCTTGACCTTAAAACAGGATGTTTTCTATAATATAATATATAGATTTTCACAGAAAATTCAGGTGTACAATGACAGAAACAACACATACCTTACTGCTCAACGAAAAGCAAACGTACTTGCACTTGAGACCCAAGAGTATCAGAGCCCGGAGTGTTACCATCAAACACAGCCTCGAAATCAGGGGCATGATCAGGGACATAACAGGATATGACAAGGGTAACATAATGTACAGTAGAAAAACATTTCATGATAGAGAAACATTTTAGCATGGTAAGTAATCTTTATTTCAAAATCAACAGAAACATTTCCATCTCCTTTGTTGTCAACAGTTTTTGCCACACCCAAATGTTGATACACCACTGAATAGTAAAAAGCAAACTCATGTAAGGCTTTGTATGGATTTATTTTCAAAATATTTTTTAAAGAAAAAGAGCTATAAATTGTAAGAATATTTCATATAATAAATACTTCATTCAAGTAACAGGAATGTACATATACACGAATGAAACTGTATCACATAACAAATTGAAATATGGTACATAAAATATACCTAACTCTTGATAAATATGGGTGTTTGGTGTGATTGGGTTTCTGAATTTGTATAAGTAACAATGTACACCCTGTAAAATTAGTTCTGTACACCTTTATACCATGGACCTATATACACATGGATTCTCAACTCTCGTATTTTCTTACACAAATCTTCAGGTTCTTGGGTAATCAGAGATTGCGTGCGTTTCATATTGAATTGAATGGAAGAGTATGCCTAATGAATATGTAAAAAAAAAAAAAATGCATATAAAGAAAATAATTTAGCAGCACAACTTCGAATTAAACGATAAAATATGGAATTTTTCTTCATTTTAATAGTTTGATTTTTTTGTTCGCAGGTGCAGGACATCAAGACTGTCGTACCCTGCCAAATATTGCAAATTGGAAGACAGACGAAAATTTTTGATAATCGTAGAGGATGCAAAAGGGGTTATGAGTATACCGATTTTATCATTTTTTGAAGTTGCCAATCCATGTGTATATAAGGTCTGTGTTTATCCTTGATGCACATTTCATACACTTAAATGCTAAAATTCCTAAATGTTTCAGGCCCTCTATAAATCTGGTATCTGAAACAATGTACATGGAAGAAAGGAATTTCACTAAAATACATGGGACTAGAAAATGGTTTATTCCTGTATGTGTGTCTAAGTATAAAATAAAAGTTTTTTGCGGTTGCCGTCATGTATATATATATACAGTCAAACCTGTGAACAAAGACCACTGTCTGGAAGCTACAAATAAGGTCTTGGTTTGCAGATGGTCTTTATTTACAGGTGTTTGAACTAAAGATGAAGAGTGCACTGTGCAGCTCATTATTGGTAGGGTGGTCTTTAACACAGGTTTGACTGTACACAATAATGCCGACTGTGAAAATGCCGAGAGCTGATCATGTAACCGCCAAATTTGCCTCCATTTCTATATACACTTTGGACAATTCAGTGGTCAGCTTTCAATATGTGAAAAGTGCACATACACAATGTTTACCACTATACATATCAGCACATAAATTGTCAGCACAGAAATTGCCAACATGTGATAGAAATTTTAGCAGATGAATTATCAGAAAATGAATTAATCAAGTCAATAACCATTATCAAACAAAGCAAATAGAATGTTTAAATTATGTTGCACAACTCAGAATGAATCTCACTTACACAAATTGAATCTTAACATTAACAATGCATAGTTTACAAGCAATACAACACAACACTGCATTTTATTTAATGATTTGACAGTTTGTTTAAAAGTACACAAGTACTCTGAAAATCTATGACAACATTTATAAAACAGCTCACAGACTTAAAAAATCATTTCTGGTGTAAAATAACTTGGAGCTCTTATTTATATTACTGAAAAAGATGTCTTACAGGCAAAAGTGACTGTTATTTACACGAAAAACATTCTTTTCTAGCTTTTTAAAGTTAAAGAAATGTGTTACGACAACATTTTCTCATGAAGAGGCAACATAAAAATGAAAGATAAACATACGTCAACATCGTTTTAGAGTAAATAGAACACAGTTCTATCATTGTTCTGTTGGTGAATTCATTTTTCTACATAAAAATGAGTATTTGAAATGATGATGGGACTTTCATTGATACACAACTTGGGGCACTCGGAAATAACACTAGGGGTATTCCTTTAAACTTAACTACACTATAGCTATCTCAAACAATATGTGGCTGTACAAACACATCAATGGTTAGTGAATTTGAGCCCCAGTGTGTGAAAACCAGCATACGGTCGAAACCAGATCTGCTTTTACTTCCTTGCAGTCTTATACAAATCCATACTGTCTTCACAGACAAGTAACAGTATAGCATTTATACTTATACCAGAGCATAGATATCACTAACCTGAATCAACAGAGACACTAAATCAAATTCCGCACAATAGATTTACCTTTTATTTGACATTGTGTCCCAGTTTTCTGACCATCTTGTAAAGTTTTGAACAGTTGGAAAATACTGGTTTGATGTACTCAATATTGACCCAAAGTAAGCATTCAGTCAGTTTTAATGATTGATCATCTGTGAAATTTGATAGGAAATATTAGCGAAATATTGCACTTTATTGCTCAAACATTCAACTGGTCAATTTCATGTCATGTGTGATTTGCACATCAAAAGAATACTTTTCTAACTGAACTTCCACAAGGAATGCATGGGACACTTACAAGGCTTAAAACTGTATAATAGATGGACAAGGTAAAGAAAGTTAAAAACAAGTTGTCCATCTTTGTAAACTCAGGTAATTTAAAACTAAAAAGCACTACGAAAATGGTGATGTTTAATTCTTGGGCATGAAGTGTTACAGATGACTTCCCACATTTAAATGGAACAAAACAACTATTAAATATGCCTCTCCTTTGACCATTGATATAAAACAGTGACATAAATAAATACTATATATATTACATAGCATATTTCTTTCATCCAATATATATTATATATGACTACTGTATAGAGCTCCAGATATTTGGTTTTGTTATAGTTGGTTAATTAATCTCTTTTTTTCGGCATAGTTGAATCAGCTGGGTTTTGACCTACTTTTCGGACAAATCAAATGTTACAAAAGGAAGCATGGTGAATGGAATTTGTATACGACCCTCTTGATCACGTTATCACTTCATTGATAAACAATGTAGCTGCCAATCTAACGATGGACTTCATATTCAACCGCCTCCATTGATAACCTTCCTAGGAACGCTGTTTATATATATACTAAAATGCACCTTGGCTTAACTCAATTTATCTTTTTTTAAAGATATTTCTTCTTTAATGTCTAAACTGGGTTTAATAAATTTGAATTGGATAATACTAATATTGTTACCTATCCTTTCTGTCAGTAATTAGGTATTAACTTAGATCAATGGAGTTTCTCAAATTTCACACAAATAGTAGGTCTCTTTTCTCCTGATTTTCAGGTACACCGTATAAGGAGAAAACATAATTAACCATGGTTAAAGTTGTATGTGTTTTCATATGTCAAATTACACACTATGTAAGTGACATAATAGTTGCTTTACATTTATTGGAAAAATAGATCATTAGTTAGTTTTGATATTTGTTACTTTGGCGCACTATGTCAAAATGGTGTTTTCCAACAATTTCAACAAAAAAGTGCAACCAAACCAGAAAGAGGCAACACCTGAAAACAACAAGATTGTTTATTCTTTGTCAAGTGGGGTTGACCATGCTGCCGTAACAGCATTTTCTGTCTTAAATATGCAGTTAATTTTTGTATTTTGTATCTGGAATATGGAAAATCAATAGGTAAATTGATTGCATTTTCCACAAATTTACTGTTATTTCCGGTAAAAACTCCGCACTGTGAGATGACCCACATACTGTTGATAACCAGCAAAAAATAATAAAACGGAATATTCAGCAATAACTGGCACCAGTAGATTCCCCACAAGTGTAGCTTGCGAATTACTTGTCATATTATTCCCCCAATTACCTTAAAAGTGTGCATCGTATACAAATCCCTGCTAACGATTTTTTTTAAGGATTATAAAAAAATCAATAATCCATATTGTATCATCTTTGTAAATTTTATGACTGTGTGATCTTCATGGTTGCAGTTTTTCACAGCTGGCAGGCAATAGTAAAAAGATTAGTCCTAAACCTTACCTCGGTACATAACCCACAGATGACTTCAAGATGCAAAAAAATCAGAAAACCAGCAGGGTTATTTCTGGAATTTAGGGTAAAGCATAACTATGCAAATATACAGCTTATATAGAGCTCTAGACTACAAATATTCAGATGCAGTGCATTTTTCTCATTAACTGAAGTACTGCTTGAAGCTCCTGCTGTTTGCCCATCTAAACTTGCCTCCAAATGTTTTATGTCATCAGATTTTTCCTTGTAAGTTTCAATATTAAAACTGAGCACCAGTTGAACACTGAAGTGACTCCTTGATGTATTGGACCTCTGCCTTTCTGATCCAGTTTTCTATCACTAAAAATCACAGCTAATTTACAGTTCATATACATGTGTTTGTGATTAAAATTTCCATAATTTTATGATCATTTGAAAGCCTGCTTTCAAACAGATTTACCGGGCTACATGTCTTCCTCGTCCGTGGTCTTAGGACAGAAACTGGTCAACAATTTCTTTGTATCCATTTCTCATTGGTCAAGACACTGTCGTGCACTGCAGTGATTGGTCAAAACACTGTCGTGCACCGCAGTGATTGGTCAAGAGCTATGTTCGTCACTGAACACATCATTGTTGCTGATACTAGAGTCACTAGTATTGCGAGAAGTGTCTAACACTTTCTGAGGTTTTCTCACATTCCAATGGAGACACTCGGCTAGCCGGTCAAACCAATCCTCTATCTGGTCCTTGGCACACACAGCTGGTAACGGGTACTGGGCAGTTGTTATACGAACACTGAAACCAACAAAAAGTTTAATATCTTTTTACAAGAAAATACTGACATTATGTTACTACAAACTCTGGATACTGTTATTTTAAAATTAATGCAAGGTGTTGTTTTTACTAGAGCTATTACAGTCCTGAAAAAGACTCAGATTTTATTACCTGGAGTTAGAGAGAGAGAGAGAGAGAGAGCAATTCTTTTTCTATTTTCAATAACAGTGACCTTGACCTAGGAGACTCCAAGTGCAACCAAGCCTTCCATCACATAGGAGCTTCCTATTTATCAAGTTTGGTTACAATTTAGTTCATTCCAACATGAAGTTTCTACTACCTAATATTACACAGAGTAAGAAGATGTGACATAAGACATGTGATGCAACATGACAACATGGATCCTAATACAGCCCCTTACTTGCTGGACACCAAAGATGATAAACAAGAAAAATGGTAAAAATTAACTTTTTTGATTCTGCAACCATTTTGGGATTTCAAAGCTGGTAGGGGGCCTGACTACAGTAAAGTGCTCTGTGTTCCTATTTTATACCTTATTTTTATGGTTGTTTACACTGTGAGAATACAATCTTTTCAATATAATTATACTTTGGCACTCTCCTTACTAGGGATAAAAAATGATATGTAACTGTCCATAAATAAACTTATATTATCCTTCAAAATTTCAATATTGAGCTATGATCAAGAACGAAGCCAAAAACTCAGTAAATGCTTTGAAAACATATAAAAAGTGAATTATGCGAAGTTACTTCTCTAAATGAATGATGTATCTTAAAAAAAAGGTAATAGAAAGAATTGGAGCTTTACTACGATAGTCAAAAAAAAGATTTTAACTGATTTTCTCTATATTCAATGAGAATCAAACAGTGACACAGATTCATATATTTCTGTTATAACTTTTGTAATGTTCATTATTCAAGTAGTATATATCAGAGTATAATGCCTTTTTAAAAGTTATGATGGTCATTTTGAAGGGTAATCTCACTTTAATTCAACCTTGCCGAGTCCTAATGAAGCAGGGTATTATGATCAGTCGCAGTCTTTCAAGTTCATATTCTGACTTCCATTTTATTGATGGGAACATTTAGAACACTATTTTATACTCATTTTAACAAATGATTTTATAAGTAACCACCTCTTATCTCTGTTAGACCTGTTATAAACACTAAAGGTTATCCAGTATATTCGTCTGCAAACAGTAAAATGGATAGCAACCTTTAAGGATAGCAACTATTATGTGCAGCACACTGTTACATTTATCATACAGTTGTAACATACCTATCTCCCTGTCGAATCTCCTGCCTGTTCCTCCCATCAAATGATACCATTGCATTATTACGTGCATCTGGGGACAGCATTATCTGTAATGTTAAAGTCCCACTTTAAATACCCACAATAGACTAATACAAGAGCTGTCAGTAGGACAGCGCGCTCGACTTTTTTAGTGCTTGCCAATAAAACAAAACTTTGACAGTTAAGGGCACACAAGACTTTAACTACTTTAACTAAGAATTTCTAAGTACAAATCAAGAAACATTTTCACAGAGTTATATTCTCTTGCTTACAGATAGGTCTCATGATGGTTCATAAGTACTCTAACTTTCAAAGTAATATCTCAAATGGTTAAGTCAACAAGTGGACCCGAGTTTCTAAGTCAAAAAGGGTCATAATTCATTTAAAATCCTTGACAGAATTACCTTCTCCTGCCCATGTTTTGGGATCATGATGGTAAACAAGTATTCCAACTTTCAAAGTAATATCTCGAACAGTTTAGTCAAAAAGTGGACTGGTACGAAAAACTTAACCAAGATTCTAAGTTGATAAAGGGCCTTAATTTTTAAAACAAATCCCTGACAGAGTTACCTTCTCTTGCCTATAGATGGGGGTAATGATGTAAACAAGCATTCAAAGTTTCAAAGCAATATCTCAAAGGGTTAAGGCAATAAGTGGATTTTACCCATATTCAATGTATTTTCTAAGTAAAAAAGGGGCATAATTCTGTCAAAAATCTTGACAGAAATATGTATTCTTGTCTGTTGATGAAGGTCATGATGGTAAACAAGTATGGTTAGTTTCAAAGCAATACCTCCAATGGTTTTGAAATAAAGTGAGGTGGTACGAAAAACTTAACCAAGCTCAATACACTTTCTAAGTCAAAAAAGGGCCATAATTCTGTCAAAAATCTTGACAGAGTTATGTACTCTTGTCTGTAGATGGAGGTTATGATGGTAAACAAGTATGGTAAGTTTCAAAGCCATACCTCTAATACTTTTGAAATAAAGTGGGGTGGTACGAAAAACTTAACCAAGGTGTGACGCCAACGCCGACGCAGACGCCGACGCCGGGGCGAGTAGGATAGCTCCCCTTTTCATAGAAAAGTCGAGCTAAAAATGGATAGAATAATGATAGAACTCTGTTCTTTTCAGTCTTAAATGCTGTTGACATATAAATGTACATTTCTTTCATATTTTTGTCTCTTCTACATGAAAAAGTGTCGGCAGACATAGCTTTTTGTTGATTTTTTTTTTTCAATTTAAAAAAAAAAAATGCGATATATTTATGGATTGCCTGCCATTGATAAGAATGTTTTTCGAGCAAATAATGGTGAATTTTGCCAGTGAGATATCTGTCTTGGTAATATAACTGCTACAAATTATTTTACATCCAACATGCTCATTGGAATTAAAAGGCTATAAATAGACTCATACAAACATAACAAGAGGGCCAAGATGTCCATTTGCCTGGTGGAAGATCACTAGATAATGTTATATACCAAATAAGTTTTCCTATATACGCCTTTGTAAAACAAACGATCCCCCCTGGGCAAGGTCAATTTTGACCCCAGGGGCATAATTTGAACAAACTTTGAAGAGGTCTACTAGGCAATGCTACATGCCAAATATCTAAGCTCTAGGCCTTGTGGTTTCAGAGAAAAAGATTTTTAAAGTTTTCCCTATATAAGCCTATGTAAAACTAAGTGACCCCCGGTGCGGGGTCAATTTTGATCAGGGGGTCATAATTTGAACAATCTTGGTAGAGGTCCACTAGGCAATGCTACATGCCAAATATCTAAGCTCTAGGCCTTGTGGTTTCAGAGAAAAAGATTTTTAAAGATTTCCCTATATAAGCCTATGTAAAACTAAGTGACCCCCGGTGCGGGGTCAATTTTGATCAGGGGGTCATAATTTGAACAATCTTGGAAGTTTTTACTATATAAGCCTATGTAAAACTAAGTGACCCCCGTGCGGGGTCAATTTTGATCCAAGGATCATAATTTGAACAATCTTGGTAGAGGTCCACTAGCCAATGCTACCTGCCAAATATCTAAGCTCTAGGCCTTGTGGTTTCAGAGAAGAAGATTTTTAAAGTTTCCTATATATTCCTATGCAAAACTATGACCACCCCGCGGGGTCAATTTTGAACAATCTTTGTAGAGGTCCACTAGACAATGCTACATGCCAAATATCTAAGCTCTAGGCCTTGTGGTTTCAAAGAAGAAGATTTTTAAAGATTTTCCTATTTGTTGCCATAGCAACCAGAGTTCTGCATGGAATGGAATTCTTTGAACAATTTTGGTAGAGCTTCATGCAAGGAACATCCCTGCATAGTTTTATCAACATTGGCCTAGAGGTTTCAGAGGAGATGTCATTTGAATCAAAATGTTGACGGACGACGGACAATCATCGATCAGAAAAGCTCACCCTGGCGTAGCCAGGTGAGCTAAAAAAAATGTCAAAGATGCCCAGCGCTAGAAAGTTTATCATAAATGAAAAAATCTTGCTGAATTATGAAATTTACAAATTTGATATGCCACTGTATCGAAGAAGACGGGCTAGATTTCTTCAATTTTCCAACTAGACCTATCACTAAATATGATTAATACCCCTGAGACTGCTTTATAAACTGAGGAAGTTCGTAGTAACAGAATACCTTGCAGAAAGAAGTAAAATAAAGATATTGCCCTTGGCAATAACTCTGTATTTAGCCAAGATGGAGTTATGGTTCTTGTGCACTGCACTTCCTCCCATCGTGTTTGACCATTGTATGAAGTTGTATTGAATTCCAACCAGTGGTTTTCAAATTATGCTCCGGACAAGGAACAGTAACAAAGGGCAATAACTCTGTAATGAGTCAAGATAGAGTTATGGTTCCTCTGCACTGCACTTCCTCTCAATGTACTTGACCATTGCATAAAGTTGTATTGAATTCCAACCAGTAGTTTTCAATTTATGCTCCGGACAAGGAAAAGTAACAAAGGGCAATTACTCTGTTATTAGTCAAGATGGAGTTATGGTTCTTGCGCACTGCACTTCCTCTCAATGTGCTTGACCATTGTGTGAAGTTGTATTGAATTCCAACAAGTAGTTTTCAAGTTGTGCTCCGGACAAGGAAAATGCAACAGACTGACCGCTGAACCGAATGACCGACCGCATGACCACCGGGTGACTCCTATATAACCCCTTAAACATATCTTTATTTGGAATTATTATAAGCAGTACAAAATGGATGGCTTTCAATCTGATAATCTCTTAATTATTTTTTTAATAATCTTAAGTTAGCTATTCAAAAATTATTGAACCCTGTCTTAAGAAAGATTTGTGTAAATGTCTTGTAAAGACGCTGTTTCTTTAATCTTGACCCAACTCACCTTTAGTTCAACACCAGCGGGAACAACTATTGGTCGGAATGATAAAGAATGGGGACAGATGGGTGTGATCATGATTGCGGGGACGTTTGGATGGATCATTGAAGCACCAGCTGCCACTGCGTAGGCTGTACTACCAGTCGGAGTCGAGATAATTATACCTGCAAAGTAAAGTGAACAACTTGATTACTATATCATTGAGTTTTTTCTTATTTATCAGGTTTTAAATACACTACCAGCAATGTACTTCGTGCATTATATTCTAATATTTGTGGACGTCTCATGCATTTTGCCTGATGACATCTTGTTTAGTTTGAGTGCATGTATGTATTTATTTCAGTACGAAGTACCAAGGATAACACAATAAAGAGCAAGCTCTTATTTCCATTGTGGTCCTTTATTTTAGAGACAGAAGCAGATACAAGGGAATCCGGGTACCAGACCCTAGCTCTTTTACGAATAGACCCCTTGGTTCTTTTCTACGTGCCCGGCGTATAGCACCGATACACGTGAGACTACCTCTGGGTTTCTAACCAGTTCATCTCAGATAGGTGGGAAACACTGAAAAGCGTTTCTGAAATATCCAGTGCCCCGGCCGAGAATCGAACCGGGGACCTCCGGATTGGTAGTCCAGAGCGTTAACCACTCGGCCACCACACCACCTATAAAATTGGTATCTTCCCAACATTCACTACATGGATTAACAGAATATATAGAATCACTACATGGATTAACAGAATATATAGAATATGAGAAAAATCAGGCATAACCCCTTGGAGTCTGATTTTTGAAGGGTCATCAGTTTAGTTACATGTTGTTCTTTCAACTAAAATAAAGTTTAACAACTGGTTTTGAAGAAGAATATTACTTAAGTTTCTACATAGATTATAAATGGGGAAAAACACAATCCGATAGGAGCTCCTAATTTTACTCAAATTTTCCAACCCATGTCCTGCTTAATTTATTGTTCCGCATGGATAACATCGTCATATTAATTTTGCAGCTGCACTTTGATCATGTTAAACAGGAAGTAAAGAAATCTTACCATCTCCTTGCACAGAGGTGACGAGACGACCTTCAACGTACACATCTATGTTACATATAAAGGATGATGAACCACGGTCCACAACTACCTCATTCAAAACCTACAATAATAAACTGATGAGTAACATTATATAATACATGTACTAACTAAACTAGCAAATATTTTCAATTTATAAATCTTGGCCATAAAAAGCAACCAGTCAGCTGCACCTTTTAAAATCCAATATAAGAAACTTTGACCCAGCTATTTATTTTTCTCGAGGTTTAATGCCCATTTCACCAGTATTTCATTTATTTGCAGACAGACAGTTTACCTTAATATGCCTGTTCTTGGAAAGACCAGAACTAAACGCCTATCCTGACTAAGAAACTGCTAACTTTCTCACATTAAAAGATATGGGTGGTAGTGGGGCTCAAACCCACGACCCTCAAATCAGTGGAGATGCTAGAGGCGGTGCAAATTCATGTGCTTGACCAATTGCACAAAGTCTGAAGCAAAACACTAAATACAAAATCCTGATCATTTCTACCACATAGATTTTGTTCTTTTTGTGCAATACACATCTGCTCTAGTTTCTCCAATTTCATTCTGCATGATGAAAAATAATGATATATTGAACAGAAGTACAAAATCTAAACTTAGCAACGTAATGACAACATCTGATGCAGCTAACTGATAAAACAAGACACAAATGTCTCACAACTGACAAAACAGGAAATATCAAAGGAATTGCTGAAACAGCTGTTCAGCTGTAAACAATAAGGAAAATGAGTTTAAAGAAACATTCCAAAGGTAACATATTGACCAGAAGTTGACACTGTGTTACATTTCATTCTAACATGACTTGCGAATTTGTCTCTATATACAAAGAGTAGAGAATTTGTGTTATATTATGCCATAAACAACACGGGAACCGATATGCCATCAAAAATGACGTCATATTGTGTCGCATGACGTTAAATTAATATCCACGTACAAAATTACGCTTTGCATTTATTCACCTTTTGTAATATCTGGTCATGTTAGAATCAAATAACATCCTTTTCAGCAGTGTTATCTTCTCATAAACAATTCTTTGTTGTTTTGATGTGCAGTTATAAACAACTCGGGCTTCCAACCTTCGTGGTTTATTTCTGCGCATCATAACTCCAAACCATTGTTTATTAGACAATGAACACCGCGGGAATGGATATCATTTCATAAATCTACAGTCAAGCCTGTGTTGAAGACTACTACTTAGATGAAGTGATAACAGTCTATTGTTGAAAGGTGGTCTTTATGTACAGGTGTTTCTATCACAAAGAAACAATTCAGCTGATCTTTAAATGAAAGGTGGTCTTTATTCAGAGGAGGTCTTTAACACCAGCTTGATTCTAGATGCAACTCATTTCTGCTGATCATATTGTTTGCAAACAATCAACCAATGTTTTCTATCATGAGATCACTTAATGACATCATGTTCTCTATACAGTTATCGGATATAATGTAAATTACTTAGTTCTGGCTTCCAAAACTTAAAATGCCGCTATTTTTTTATTTAATTTTTGTAATCTGTCAAGCATACAAACTGGGTACACGGAGTTGTTTAGCTTTAAATTGGCTTACCAGTATCTGGGACTTTCCACAGGGTGATGAACTGTCAATGTTTTTTATTCTTGACACTCTACCAAGCTCTGAATCTTCCTTGCAAATAACACATTTTAATCTGTATCTAAGCAACAGGGATGCATTTCCTGAAATAAGATATAATAGTTTTTTTTCTACAATACGTTTATTCACCTACAAACCGAAGACCCTCAGTGCAAGTGTACTATGTTTGTTATCAATAACTAGTTGTCTAAATTGGTTATCAACATTAGGTTATCAAAAATTGGTCATTAGCAATCATGTTCAATGTCACTTTATTTTGATAAAATCTGTGGCTATCCAACCTAACTGAATTCAACCTAATGGACTGCATAAATTAACTCAGTTACATGACATAATATTACATAATCTGTAACATAACAAAAGGATACAGTCAAACTTATGAACAAAGAACATTGGCTTGAAAAACTATAGCAGTCTTCATTGACAAGTGCCATCATGTATATAAAGTTTTTTCTACTATAAAGGACATGTATTCTGTTTAATCAATTTTGCTATATATATATATATATATATATATATATATATATATATATATATAAGCTGAGAAAATCAGCATGACTTCCTTATCAAGACAGATGTTGTTCTTCAATCGAACATTTAAGTGCTTACAAGTTGAATTACAGTCCAACCTCAATGAACAACACCACCCTAAAAAAACACATTTTCTTTCCTGTTTGTTCAATTATTTAAGAAATCAACCTCTCCAGAACAACAGCTCTATGTAACAAATTACACCTCCCTAGAGAATCAACCTATCTAAAAAGACACACATTTTATTTCTCTGTTGCATAAACTATTTACGGAATCAACCCCTCCAGAGTAACACCTCTATGTAACAAACAAATTTCTGTGTTCCCAAGAGTGTTCACTCCTGAGAGGTTGCACTGTAGTATTATCTAACACTAATCCTTCAGTCAACGTGTCTGACTGTTCTGCAGCATACCATTGGCTACTCTCTAACTTTAATGGAGGACAATCATTTATACTTACATGTACAAACATAACTCCAGGCCTGGATAAGCTCAACTGTACTTCTAAACATATTTAACAAGCATGATTGCTTTTTCTTGAGGCTTGTATCAAATCTCTGGCAACTGATTGGTCAAATTTGAACCTCAGCTCACAAATATACCTTCTTTAACATGAAAATAATCTTACCGTCTAAAACTTGTTCAACCTGAGAATCAAAGTTTTCAAAACTGAAGGGCGTCAGAAATCCTAGAGAACCTTGATGAAAGGCCATCACAGGTGGGCAACTTTGCTGTAAATTAAAAGATATACGTTGTGACATAACAATGTACTAACAAGACATTCTAATTTCTAGAAACAAAACAGTACTGATGAAAACTAATATATATCTAGCTGGCAATTACATAAATTATCTGCCATTCAATGAATAGAATGTGCATGTATTATTTATTTCTTTATTTATTCCAATTTTTTTTTTCTCGATTGCGAAACAAGTTCTTACAACTTATATTAAGCACTCTTGAGACTCATTCCAGATAGAATCAACCTTGAAGAGAGAAAGAGGCTATGTGGAATTATCATGTCTTGCCTAAGGACACTTTCCACTATTTTGTGCTACAGGGGATCAAACTCAGAACCCTCTGATCCAGAGGCGAACATGCTACCACTGTACCAAGTTAGCTCAAAATGTGTTATTAATCACACACTAGTACAAACATGGTAACCTACTACATGTATGTAATGATTTTACCATAGCAACTGTTTTCAGGGTTTTATGGAAATTATCAAAGAAAAGCAATGGAGAAATACATCTTTTTCATTTGATGAGAATGGCAAATTGAGTTGCCCATTAAACAGAAACACAATCAACGAAACATTTCCCATATGGGATTATTTTCAAACTACAAGTGAAGAATTTATTCAAATGAAAAGTCCTTCAAAAAGGTAATGTGCAATTTGCCACTTTGAAAGTTTTGCTAAGCAGCACTGGCACTGGCAGAAAGTTGCAGTTGCTAGGCAACAATGCAAGCTGAGAATAGGTGTTTCAGTGACGTTACCTGGAACAATGTTGAAGCGTGAAGTAACGTACCATCTCCACCTAGGCAAATAATAAAATCTATCTTGTCCGTGAGATCATCTTTAGCTAAAAGAAAATTAAAAAGAAAATTTTCGATTGAGTCGAGGATTATCCATATTGTAAACAAGCTTATACAACATAAACACGGTGGGGAATCACGTGATAAAAATAATCTCTAAACAAAAGTAAATCTATGAAAATCTTATGGCGACATTACCGTATTCTAGAACTACATAGGTCTCAATCATAGTCTCCTTCCGATTGTAATAAACACTTCTGTACACTGAACTAATTTACTTTTGAAGTGTTCAGCACATTCAGAAGGTGATTATTATTGAGACCTAGGTATTTCTAGAATACGTTAATGTTGTTATAAGATAGGCTACTTTTTATTATCACAGCTGAAGAGCTTTCATTATTTTATAACATTTTTCATTATATTTACTTTTGTTTAGAGATTATTTTGATCATGTGATTCCCCACCGTGATAAATCCAGGTAAAAATATTGTTTTTTGTTATATCTATAGTACTGGATAATCTACAGTAAATCTACTGTACCACTCTGACACCTACATTAATTTTAAGAAGCAATTTATGGTCTCTCTCCTTTTTGTTCTATGCTAAGTGTGTGTGTGTGTCACCTTCGAACTATTGACACACTAAGTTCAATATTTTATTTACAGTCTATATTCTCCTTCACTTTCTGTATGTTCTTTTTTTCCTGGTCTACATTTATTTTTCCATGTCTACCAGTAAATATATTTTTCCTGATGTATAAAAGTTTAACCTCAGTCCATACAATTCTCATGGTCTATGTTCAAGTCTACATATTTTTTGTTGTCTAAATAATGAATTAAGGAGAGTACACTTATGGCAGCACACTTTAAAACTTTTTCTTTCCATTGACAATGCTCAACATTTAACCACACTATATCCCATCATTCTTGTCTGATATCAACATGAACGTTATATATACTTAACATTTTCAATTGAATTATTTGACCCAGGAAGTGTTAAGTTTAAGAGATCAATTTAGTTCATTTTTCAAATGAACTGTAGCTATAAAAAGCAAATGCACCTGAACTATAAGTCTCTTTATTGTGAAAAGTTGTTTACAGCTGAAGCTGTGTAAATTTTAGGCCATCTCCATTAAATAGCAGCCAATACAACATATTCGAAACATATTCAAATTGTATCTAAACCATCTGCATAACATAACCATCTCGATGAAGCAGCCTGTTTTAATGGACACCTTGGCTGACAGCTTCAGACAGGTTTGACTGTACTACAGAAAGCAGATACAGAAAACAGTCAATACAGTAAACTCCGTATATAACGACTCAGGATAAAGCGAAATTCTGGATATAAGGAACATATTTTCTCTGCCATAGTTTTTTTATTCTTGAAAATGTAATATAGACATAACAAACTTTGGATGTAAGGAACACATTTTAATGGTCCCAAAGAGTTCCTTATAACTGGAGTTCACTGTACAGCAGACTGGTCCAGAAGACAACTAACTTACTCTATGCCTTAAACTGTTTATAGATATGTGCTTTAAGAATATATTTTTACATGCAATTTGCATTTTAAACCTCTATATGCCATATACTGCCATTACATTCCCTCTTCTCAAATTACTAGAACAGTTGGTACAGGATACATTTTTGGGGTTTAATAGTGGTATAAAACTATTGTAACTGCTTCTTTGTATTCACATATGATTATTTCACCATAAACCATCTATTTATACATGTCTGTCTACTAGGATATCATTTTGTGCCGCTTGATTTTAACCTGTTTCATGATGTTATATAATGTACTGACATATACTGTCAAACCTGTCCTAAGCAACCTGTTCTGGGATATACACAACATGGCCACTTAAAGTCACACGATCACTTTGAATAAATTTACTGATAGGGTGATGATAGAACCATGTTCAATTAACTGTCAAACAAAGATAATACAATTATTTCTTTTTTTCATATTCAAGTCATTTCTTCCAAAAAGCCTTTATTTATTTTGCAATATCATTGAAAAAATACTGCAGCACTATATTTTGTAAAATGTACTTACCAAAAGTAATTAAAATTTTTAAGGTAAGACATCTTGGTTGGTAAAGTAATTGTGCTCCTGGGACTTTAAAGTATATGACATAATTTTGATACGTAAGTGTGCTCCTGTATCAGCTGCAGTAAGGTAGGTGGCTGTTTAATTAAAAGCAGGTTCAACTGCCTTGTACAGAATTGAATACAGTCAACCCTAAGCTAAAGTTTACTGTTCGTTGAAAAATTTGAAAAAGTAGTGTGATCATTTAACAGTGTATCCTTACCTTCCCTGAATGTCTGAAGTTTGCCTTTATACTTCAAGAAGTCCGAATCTGTTGCCAGTTTGCCATCTTCCAGAACGTTACTCTCCACGTATACAATCATCTTCCGTACCTGAAATACAGAAATCATTAATCCCTTTCGAGACATGGCGCATGCTGGAAACAATTGCTTATCAGAGAGAGAGAGAGGGCGAGAAATTGTCATTACTGGCCGTCTCATTACAGATGGGTAGACTGGGGCACATGAAATATCAGCAGTTTTAACCCCAGCAGAAATTAAAGTCTGAACAAATCTGGTAAAAGACCACTAAGTTTAGACACTGTGTCACACCAAATACCTAAGATAAAATATTTAAGCTTTCAGATTTGGAATTTTTTTCAACACCTTTGGTCGAAGACCCAACCAAGGAAAATTGCTGTACACCTTTGATTGAGATTTGCCTTGCGGTTGTGAGGAGATGCATCTGAAGCAAAATGTTGATGACAAAAACGCTGTTAAGAAAATGGTGCTCAGGAAAACTAAAAATCCAGAAACGCATGATTCAGTACAAAAATGACTGAGGCCGTGTTTCAAAGGTATTCAAAATTACCTCTATGAGCCATGTGATGAGATTTTTAAAAGGTGGTAGCACGGCTTCATCGTAGATCTTCTTCACAACCAGCACCGTAAGTGGTGGCTTATGCCAGTTCAGCTTCTGGCTTCCTGGGTCAGGTATGGTCCTGCAAATAAATATGCACACCAATCAGTCTTCAACACATACTAAAGGCATACTATATTATGAGGGTTAGCCACAAAACTGTTGTAACTTAAATGAAATAAAGAAGGACATACAACAGTTTTGTGGTCAACCCTCGTAATAAAATAAATAAAGATTTTAAGAAAGATATTTGAGAAAATTCTCTCGACTTGCATGGTACAGACTTGACCTTGCAACTAACATTATTCAACTAAACTTTAGCCATCTTGCATCTTATCTTAACCGTCATCAACTAAATACATTTATTGCTAAGTGGCCCACTATTTAACTCTGGTATGGATCTGCATTATTATTCAAAACGTACTTTACCCCAGACATGTACAGGCACACATAAATTAGATGATTTTTGTGAAACATGTGACCAGCAGTTCTTACATGAAGTGGCTAAACACTTCATATTTATCAATAAATAATCAAATAACTTCACTTAAAACAAGTCACTGATAAAACACAATAACCTGACATGTTACATTCTTCCCATAAAATCCCCTTCTTAACATTTCACCAATAAGAAATGAATTTACATACAAAGGTCATCTCCTCTGGTTCATAAAACAATTTGGTTTACAAACTTTCAGTACATATTATTATAGTAAACTGAAAAACACTAAAGGCACTGCAAATAACTAGATAGATGTCAGGACACTTGTGTCGCTCCTTTACACTTAGTCAGAATAACCAAAAAGTTTACAAGACAACATACTTAACTATTCAAGAAATATCCTCCCAAAGCAACTGTTATTACAATAAACAAGGGGGCTATGATTTCTGTGTTTATTTAGATGTGAAATAATGTAAAGTATATATAAATAAAAGAATGGCATCCAGTACACCACCAAAAGAAGTGATTAGAATAAACGATTACAGGATAACCAGGGTGCGTGTCCGGGTTAGCTTGGGGATAAGGGGCTCAGTTCACTGGTTAACGAAACACGGATTTACCAGGACACGCAAGGATTCTAAGCAGGGGCACGGAGCTTAATTTGCAACCAGTTAAACTTTGGGAAAAGGGGCTCAGTTCTCTAGGCTGAGGTAAAACTATAAACTTAAGGGTCACGGGGTAAACAGAGACTGTGTGGCTATTAAGTGCCACGACACCAACTTCTCTGAGCTGCAGGGCTAAACAAGGATGAGGGGCTTACTTCCTGTCCGTGTCTAGACTGTATCTTTGTATTCATTGGGTATTTTAGATTCCTAAGGGCAACATTTAACGATAATTGTTTTCAGGATCTCATTTTATAACAAGAGGGCCTTGATGGCCCTTTATCCCTCACCCGAGAACAACTGCTTTTAACAAAGTTGTTACGGACCTGGTTAATGTGTGCGAGACTAGGGCTGCGTACTGGTATGCGATATAAATCGAAAACCGGTATTATAGGTTCAATTGATACATCGTATCAAATGT